>JAUAME010000002.1:8535000-8865000 GCA_030820535.1 Quercus parvula
TACCATTTACTAGCACCGAAATGGATGACGTCGATATACAACTCATAATAATCTTAATGAGATTAGGTGGAAACCGAATAGCAAGAAGCACATTATGTATAGAGCTACACTCCAATCTATCATATGCTTTTTCTAGATCTACTTTCACTGCCATATAACCCTCTTTACCTTTCATTCTGTCCATTGTATAAATTAACTCTAGAGCAATTAACACATTATCCACACCTCTTCTCTCTGGAACAAAGGCAGTCTGAATTGGAGAGATGAGTTTATTAAGCAATGGCCTAATCCTGGCAACTATCACCTTTGAGATGACTTTATACACTGAGTTGCACAAGCTAATTGGCCAAAGATTCAGGATTATTACATTTAGGGATAAGAGTAATCAAAGTGGTGTTCAAAAATTCCGGAACAACTCCAAGGGAAAAAGCCTTATTAACTTCATGATAAACTAAAACTTGTACATCTCTCCAAAAATATTGGAAAAAACCAGCATGTAATCCATCAGGTCCAGGGGCCTTAATAGGCTTAAGGGACCACAAGACAGCTTTAATTTCTTCTTCATCCACCACTCTACCCATCCATCCCCCCTCCTCCTCAGAAAGAAAGCAGCAAGAAAAATTAGCAATAGGAGAATCCATACGAGCCATACACATTTCAGATGCGTAGAATTTAGAAAAACCCTACTGGATGTGATCCATTATTTTTTCCTCATCATACAACCACTCACCAGATCCATCCATGATACTTCTAATTTTGTTCCTTTGCCTCCTAACCATAGTAGTAATGTGGAAATAAGATGTGTTATGGTCCCCAAAAGTAGCAACATTTAGCCTGGATTTTAAAGCCTAGAATTCCACTTCTTAAAGCCTTATCAAGGCATGCTCCTCCAACAAACATTTCTCCAATCGAATAAGATATTCACTAGGATTGCAAGATAAGGCCTTTTGAATTCCACCCAATTGAGCTAACACCCTTCTTTTCCTAGCAAACAAATTACCAAAAACCTCATGATTCCACTTCTTAACTTTAGTGGTAAACTTAGAAATGGCAGATAGGAGGCCTATCCCCATGCCACACTTCCTCAACCACCTTAGGAAATTGGGGATGAAGAAGCCACATAGTGTGAAACCGGAAAGGTTTGTTAGGTTCTAAAGACTTAGGATTTATGTATTTAGAATTCTAATTTGTATTGTTGGCAAACCATGATCAAAACATGTTGTTTAGTCTTGTTTAGACTTGCTCAAAGTTGTGCCATTGTTGTAAAGTTGGAATCTAGCTGATGTAGAAATTATTGTGCATCTCGGCTTGGCTGGATCGATCGAAATTCGGGCCCAATGTTTTTTTCCTGCATAATTCCAACTTAGCCCTAGCTCATTAAAATGTTTTAGGGTTTTATGTTTTGTCTAAGTATATAAGGCAAACTCTAGCCATATTTTAAAAGTTGTTCATATTGCTGTTTGTGTGAATCTCTTGTGAGATCCTTAAGGAGCTTTCTTTCACACAAGCTTAGGATTATGAAGGAGGAGATTTCTATAAGAACTTGATGATCATTTAGTTGTTGCAATAAAAGCTTAAAGAAATACAAGCGGGTGTGCTTGTACTTGCTGGTGAATCCAAGAAAGAAGGAGTCTGTGGTTTGGAGCTTGCACGTGGTTGTGTCAGGAAGTTTCTACTGGTGGGTAGCGATCGGATGTTAGTGGTCTAAGTCTTGTTGAACAACTTCGATTCTTTCATAGTAGATTTAGGTTTACCTTGAGGATAGCTAGGTTAAATCCTCCCCAGGTTTTTATTGGTTTGGTTTCTTAGGTGATCATATCATTGTGTTATTTATCTTTCTGCTGTTTTGCATGATATGATTGTTTGGTAGTGATAACCTAGATTTGGAATTTGGACTAAGTAACAACTTGGCTAATTACCTAGGTTAATCCAATTGTGTTTTTAAAGGGTCTAAAAACTATCAAGTGGTATCAAAGTGGGTAGCTCTCATGTTGTTGATCTGTTGATCATTAAGCTGATTCTTGACCCCTATGGATTCTTGGAAAATCTGTTTTGTTATTTATCAACTTGCTTGCTTGCTATCTTTGTCTCTTGTAGCCTTTGTTAAATCTTTCCTTGAACATTTTGGTCTTATCATATGTGATAATAATTACTTGTGTTATACTGTCTTAACTGCCTTAAAGGCATGTGATTCTTGTCTTTGGTATTTGGATAGTGATTATTCCAGGCATATGACAGGAAACAAAGGATTATTCAAGACGCTCTTTGAAGGAAAGATTGGGACAGTCACTTTCGGAGATGGAAGCAAATCTGTGATCAGAGGCATTGGAACTATGGACATTCCAAGGTTACCGATCTTTAAAGATGTTTGGTATGTTGATGGACTGAAGGCAAATTTACACAGCATCAGTTAGATTTGTGACAATGGACTAAATGTTTTCTTCACTAAGTATGAATGTGAAATACTTGATGGAGGAGGTGACTGTATGTGTGTTGGTGTAAGGACAGCGAACAACTGTTATGGTTTGACACCAAGTATAAACAACAAGTGCTTTAGTGCAAAGACTGATCAAGTTGATTTGTAGCATCAACGGTTGAGACATGCAAGTCATAAGCAGTTAGAAAAGATTTCCAAGTGTGATGCAGTTGTTGGTTTACCTAAGTTTGAGAAGATAGACAAGTGCATATGTGGACCATGTCAGATAGGTAAACAGATAAAATCTAAACATCCGTCTGTAGCAAGTGTTCAAACTTCAAGACCTCTAGAGTTACTGCATATTGATGTTACATTATATAGTAGTATGATTGGATGCCTTTGGTATTTGACTGCTAGTCGGCCTGATATTGCCTTTAGTGTTGGTGTTTGTTCTAGATTTCAATCTAATCCTAAAGTTTCACACTTGAATGCTGTCAAAAGAATTATTAAATATGTTGGTGGAACTTGTGATTATGTATTATTTTATAGTAAATAGTCTAATCTATCTTTTGCTGGGTTTTTTGGTTTTGATTGGGCTAATAATGCTGATGATAGAAAAAGCACTACCGGTGGGTGTTTTTATGTAAGAGCCAATCTTGTTGCTTAAATGAGTAAAAAGCAAAATTTTGTGTCTTTGTCTACTACAGAGGAAGAATATATTGCTGCTGGAAGTTGTTGCTCACAGCTTCTTTGGATTAAAAAGGTTTTAACTAATTATGGGATATCCTAAGATACCATGGTTGTTTACTGTGATAACTCTAGTGCTATTGATATATCTAAGAACCTTGTTCAACATTCTAAAACTAAGCACGTAGAGATTAGATATCACTTCATTAGAGATCGTGTTGAAAGAAAGATTGTATGTCTTGAGTATATTCCCACTAAACGGCAGAATGCCTACATCTTCACTAAACCTCTTGATAGAAGTAAGTTTGAGACTCTTCATCAAGTAATTGGTGTGATTTTGTGTCCCTGATTTGTCTTGGCTTTCATGGTCCTTGTGCTTTATTGCTTTTCCCTTTGTGACCATTGTGGTTTTATATCTTTTTTGTTTTTGTTGTTACTAGGATTTGCATCGCATAACATTCATGCATTTCATTCTAGGTGTTTTTATTTTTTATTTTAAAAAAAAAAGGAAGGAAAAGGAAGCAAATTGTGTTTTTGCACTATTCTCTTGGTTTTTGAACAACAAGGTTGGTCAATTTATTTTTACATGACATGTCTTTTGTACCTTGTTTAGCTTTGATGAGCTTACTTATTGCACTTTACTAGTCAAAACTTTGTAGTGCATGTTGTGTGGGAAAGATGTTTATGGTTTTGATCACTTTGTCTTGATCTTGAAGTCACATGTCTTTGACTGTCGAACTTGAACCTTTTGAGAAAGGCATAAATAACCATCTCACCACTGTTCACTAGCCAATCATGAACACCTTAGTGCATATCGTAAGATTCTGTGCTCGAGAGAGTGTAGCACATGCACACAAAGAACATAAGGTGTAGCCTCGGTTTAAACGCTAAAATTGGTGTGTACGTTATTGGACTTAAAGCTAAATAAAAAATTGCTAAAATTGGTGTGTACATTATCCCGACTATCTTAATAAGTTTCTAAATAATTAAAATTTGTGTGTACAATATGAAGCAAAATCAAGAAACTTACATGATTGCAAGCTTATGATCTAGGAGATGTGGGAGTTATATGATATAACTCTTTAGGTGATAGTCTCTTTCAAATTCTATGTGATGAATTTTATAGACTTTGTGCTTATTGATATTCACATATCACCTTACATGTATCTCAAGTTTTTTGCTAGTTTCACATACTACACAAGTTACTCTTTGCTAAACATTGTACATGTTATTGTGTGTGTTTCTCGGTTTGACCATCCAAGTTTGCAATTACTTTGAGTTCTTGTGCAAAACATATTTTATGTTTGAGAATTTAAAGGAAGAATGTTTGAAAATGTTAATTTTGGGAAAAATGGGTTTAAAACTTGTGTTTTGGAAAAACATTTCATCTCATATTCATGCATTTTATTCATTATATTCAATGTTTTAAGGAGATTTTTCAAAAACCATGTTATTTTTTCTAAAATTTTGTTTTTCGATCAATCGAAATTACATTAAAATTTTTTTGTGAGCTTTTGTCTATTTCGATTAATCGAAATTGATTTTTTATCAATCGAAAATCGTGAATAAGCTTTTTAAAAAGTCAGATCTTGACTGATTCAACTCACTTTTCAAAAGCTCTTAAACTTTTCTCTCTCTCTCTCTCTCTCTGATTCGGACTAGGCTCCGCATCCAATTTTTGTCGTTTTCCTCCAAAATTTTTGCAAGGTTTTCCTCTCTCCAAGCCAGTATGTCCATATTACCCTTTCTTTTTCGTTTATTATCGTTTTTACATGCATTTTTTCATGCATTGATGGGATATTTTCGGACTATGCATAAATTGGGGTTTTTGATGTTTCAAGCCTTATTTTGTGAAATTGATCAATGGGTTTGTTTGCTATATAGTTATATTCATGATCTATGTTGGTTAATTTGATCAATTTGGGGTTTTGTGGTGAATTCAAAACTCTAAGGCTTGTATTGAACCCGAATTGGGGATTTTGTTCTATATAGGTTTAATTGATGAAATTAGCTTGTTATATTGATGTAATTGATCATCCTTATCTGTTTTCTCTCATGTGTGATGATCAATTTGTCAATTAATTACAAATTATTAAAGTGGGTTTTCAAATTTTTGGGGGTTTTTGTTAGAAACTCTATGCTCAAGCCAATTTTGTGAATTTGAACTTAAATTGAACATTAGTCTCACTACATTAGAGTATGCATCATGACATTTGAACTGTTCATGCATCATATAGATTTTTGTTCTAGTTTTTTTTGTGCTAACTTGCAGTCTGCCCTTGGTTTTTTTTTTTTTTTTTTTTGGTTTTGTTTTTGTGTCTTTGTCTTTTCCCTAGCACCATGCCTAGGAGGACTAGAGCTAATAGGACTCCCTCCCTTTCCTCCGTGTCTCCCTTTAAGAGTCTGCTGTTTAAGAACGACCGTTGTAGAGAAGTTTTTGAGAAACTAAACTGTAAGCGTAAAATATAGGTTGAGCGTTCTGTTGTTTTAGATGAGGTTTGAGAGTAGAGGTTGGTTGTCCTTGTTAGAGGTAGATCATCCACCTTCGACCACCTTGATTAGAGAGTTCTTCTCGAATCTCTCTTGCCACGTCTATGATTCGAATACCCTTGTTAGGAGTTGGATATGAGGTGTTGAGTTCACTAGTACCCTTAAGGTAGTGGATGATGCTCTTGGGGTTTCGGTCGTTAGGGCGCCTATCTATCCCTATGAGGAGTCTCCACCTTTAGATGATGTCATGTCATACATCACTGGGTCTTCTATCCAGTGGGGTACTGATCTTCGGATCACGTCTGCTGAGCTTTCTGAGACTGCTTATCTTTTCTTTAGGATAGCGTGCCATTCTTTATGGCCTATTTTCATTTAGAGGATTTTGTTGTTTCTTCGTCTAGATGATTTCCCTGCCGGTGAGCCCGTTCATATTATTGCCCCCATAGGTACTACCTTCCTTAGGCAGAGGGCTGCTCACTTGAGAGTTGGTCTTACGCATCCTAGAGGTATGTCATCTAGTGTTGGTCCCCCTCCTCCCTCTTCTACAGGTGCTGATACGGCTGAGGTGTCTGGTGCTACAGTGGCTGATGTTCCTCCACCGACTACTTCGGATGATTCAGACATTCGATGTACATTGGATCATGTTTTAACCGTTCTGGCGGCTTATGGATAGATTTTGGTGGACGTGCTTGATGAGATTCGTGGATTACGTGTAGAGCTGGCACAGTTTCGACGTTCCTCACTGCCACCTCCTTTTGATGATGGATTTTGATTATCCTTTGGAATTCCTTCACAAAAAAGCGGGAGTACATATTTGAGCACTTGTAGAGTTTTGTTTTTAGGGGGAGATATTTTTTTGTCACTGGAGCCTATGGAGATTAGATTGTATCTAGGTGCTTCACTTTGTACTTACATTTTTGGCTCTTGATGTATTCTTGTTGGGATTATCATTTTAGGGGGAGTTACATTTATTGTTTCATATGTTTCTTGTTTCACTTCTTGTTGACTTATAGTCATGATGTTTTTCATTGATATTTGTCCTTATTTTGTGTTTTATGAAATCAAGAACTTATTTTATTTACTTGTATTTTCCGCACATGCATTTATGCATTTTGTTTAGTGTTTCAGGAAAAATACAGGTTGATTCAATTGAGCTGTTATCTACACTTGCAATTGATGGATAGTAGTTAGGATTGAATTTGTTGTAATGATCATGTTGTTTGTAAAGGGCTTTCTCTTTGTAAACTTAGAGTTTTTAGTTGTGTTTTGTCATGGATTGCCAAAGGGGGAGTTTGTTAGGTTCTAAAGACTTAGGATTTATGTATTTAGAATTCTAATTTGTATTGTTGACAAACCATGATCAAAACATGTTGTTTAGTCTTGTTTAGACTTGCTCAAAGTTGTGCCGTTTTTGTAAAGTTGGAATCGAGTTGATGCAGAAATTATTGTGCATCTCGGCCTGGCTGGATCAATCAAAGCTTAGGCTGGATCGATTAAAATTCGGGCCTGATATGTTTTTTCTGCATAATTCCAACTCAGCCCTAGCTCATTAAAACGTTTTAGGGTTTTATGTTTTGTCTAAGTATATAAGGAAAACCCTAGCCACATTTTAGTGGTTGCTCATATTGCTGTTTGTGTGAATCTCTTGTGAGATCCTGAGGAGCTTTCCTTCACACAAGTTTAGGATTATCAAGGAGGAGATTTCTTCAAGAACTTGATGATCATTCAGTTGCTGCAATAAAAGCTTAAAGAAAAACAAGCGAGTGTGCTTGTACTTGCTGGTGAATTTAAGAAAAAAGGAGTTCGTGGTCTCGGAGTTTGCACGTGATCGTGTCAGTAAGTTTCTACTGTTGGGTAGTGATAGGATGTTAGTGGTCTAAGTCTTGTTGAACAACTTCGATTTTTTCATAGTGGATTCAGGTTTACCTTAAGGATAGCTAGGTTAAATCCTCCCCAGATTTTTACTGGTTTAGTTTCCTAAGTGATCATATCATTATGTTATTTATCTCTCCGCTGCTTTGCATGATATGATTGTTTGATTGTGATAACCTAGATTTGAAATTTGGACTAAGTAACAACTTGGCTAATTACCTAGGTTAATCCAATTGTGTTTTTAAGGGGTCTAAAAACTATCAAGGTTTATTAGCACTACTAATTTTATTACCCATCAGATCAATTAGAATAGGACAATGATCAAAAAAGGTTCTAGGTAAGCGAGTAACCGTGGCTTCAGGGTATAACATCCTCTAGCTAGGATTAGCAAAGCATCTATCCAATCTTTTAAGAATAAGACTAGAAATAGGCCTTTTATTGGTCCAAGTAAACTTTGGGCCAAAGAAGCCCAAATCCAAAAAATTGCAATTATCTAAACAAGCCTTAAATTCCAGAGCCCGATTTAAATTTATGTGATTCCCTCCATATTTATCCTCACTACTCAATATTTCGTTAAAATCATCAAGCATTAACTAGGGATGATTATGGAGTTTTGCTATTTTTGAAAGATGAGACCAAACCAGTCTTCTCTCAGCCAAGTGAGGACTAGCATAAATAGCTGTAATAAACCAAGTCAAATTAGAACAACATACCTTAACAGTGGCATGTATTTCCTACTCCATGGCTACAAGGAGATCAATATCTGCTTCCTCTTTTATCCAAAGTATCCACAATCCTCCAGCATAACCAATGGTCTCAGTGGTGATGAAGCCATCAAAAGGAAGGTCAGCAATAATCTTTGCAGCCTAATCTCCACCCACTCTGGTCTCAGTAATCACCATGATCACTGGGTTATGGTTAATAGCCATTTCAAAAATCCGTCGTTTAAAATTAGGGTTTAAAGCACCCCTACAGATCCACATTAGAATATTCATTGTAACAAATTGACTCAATGGGATTTCAACAGGATTAGGATTAGGATTCATCATTGTAGCATCCACCATGGTCCAACCTAATCTCCTCAGAAGATCCTTGGATGAATTCCACTCCGGTTTCCATACCATCAAATACTTGAGAATCCCTATCATATCCTTTCTACAACATATCAACAGATCACAACTCTTGACTAGGACTAGAATCTGAATCAGCTTCAACATAGGGTGGTTCCCCATGTAAGTTGAAGCCGACCCCCTGAGATCCATTTTCCTCTGTTCTTGGATGATCCACCCTAATTCGTCAAAGTGGGGCGCGATTGATGGCCTCCTCTGCCTACTTAAAATCTCCGTCTCCTCCCACGACACTAGAGGAGTGTCGGTGATGAACTTCCACCAAGGAGTTTGAGACCATGCCGGATGTTCCAGAGGAAGATCCCTTGTTCTGATGCTCATGGGAGTTATGGGGAAGAGATTCTTCCAAGCATTGTATAGCGTTGGTTCGAACCACCCTAAAGTGTCGGTCGGAGTAGCTCTTATCTGTGTAATTATTTCATCTGTCAACACCACCACTCTGTTCCTGTGCAAAATTGCCCAGCTAGACCAAGGTAGAGGCATTAATCCTAGGAAGTTTATTTCCATGAGCTTCAAGGTGAGAATTGAAGATGGAAGATGAGGCTTGATTATTCAAATTCTTGTTACCCGTTTGCACAACCTGGCGCTTTAGCGTTTTGGGATTTTTAATCCCAAGATTCTTAGCTAACCTTGATTTTGAAACCTGACTTACCTTCTTAAGATATGCCTCCATGTTCTTATTAGGCGCCTCGCCTAAAGAGCCCATTTGGCATGCTTGGATTGACACCATGTCATGTTCTGCCGTAGACATAATCCCTTGTTGAACCTGATAAGTCATCTCCACACGTGCTTCTTCAGGTGATATTTCTTCTAAAGCCTCAAAAGAAGACTTAGATGTCACATCATCCTCCACTAATTGAACCTTACTTTTCCCTTTTTGCCCTTCTATACCCAAGTTACTCTTACTAGCTGTGAGGCCTCATCCATTACGAACAGGACTTCGTTTCCTTGTAACCAACATCCAAGGCCCATAATTGGAGCTTTGTTGGGATTCATGACTAGTCTCTTGGCCCTTATCTACAACACCGCCCTCATCCTTTTTCTCATCTTGTTTAATACTGTAGCAACACTTATCCTGAGTATGACCAAGACGGCCACAACTGAAATATAAGGCAGAAATACCTTCATACAACACAGCCTGTTTACACTTCCCTATCCTTACCATGTTGATGAGGGGTTTTTCTAAATCCACTTGCACATATAACCTTGCATAACTACCCCTTAATCCAGAAGCAGTATACGAATCTATATGCAACACTGGTCTAATGGCACTACCAATTTCTTTAAAGACCTCTCTATCATAAAACTTAATAGGGAGTTCTGGGAATCTAATCCAAACTGCCTCAGAATTTAACTTAGTTTTAGAAGCTTTAAAATATGGCTCCTATGGTCTAATGGCAAGAAAATGCCCCCCAATAAACCAAGGACCCCCTTTTAACACCTTATCAAAATCATCCGCACAATTATCAGGAAAAAATCCGTTCCTAAATCCACACAATCCAATTTTGCCCCAGGTTTCCACAACTCGTTGATTTTAAAAGTAAGGTAGCTGTATCCAATAGTCGTACCAAAAACTTTTACTATCAATGCCTTAGACTAAGTGACCGTTTGCATTGCGCGTTTCCTCACGTTTGCGTTTTTTTTTTTTTTTTTTTTTTTTTTTTTTTTTCGCGTGAACAGTAACCTCACATGGGTTTACTGTTCACGCACTGTTTAGCACTGTTGATATACTGTTTAGTACTGTTCATGCACTGTTCACGTATTAAAAAATATTAAAAATAGGTCCCACGATACTATTTACACATTTAAAAATTATTTTGCTACAGTGTTTTCAGTTTTCAGTTTTCAGTTTTAAGTTTTCAGCAACAATAAGCTCAATCCAAACGGACCCTAAGGTACCGTTTGCATACCGCGTTTTCCACGTCCACGTTTTTTTTTTTTTTTTTTTTTTTTTTTTTTTTTTTTCTGCGCGTGAACAGTAACCTCACATGGGTTCACTGTTCACGCACTGTTTAGCACTGTTCATACACTGTTTAGCACTGTTCACGTATTAAAAAATATTAAAAATGGGTCCCACGATACTATTTACACATTTAAAAATTATTTTGCTACAGTGTTTTCAGTTTTCAATTTTCAGCAATAATAAGCTCAATCCAAACGGACCCTAAGGCTGTCTAATACGTGACATAGTCTCTTTAGAGATGTTAACATCTACCATACCTTCTATCAATGGCTCCAAATCAGGCTTAGCTTCATCCTCATCTTCCCTCACTATATCAAACTTGAAAGCTTGCTCATAGGCAACTAGTATCTTCCCTAATAGCGTATCTTTGTAGCTAACAAGTACACGGGGTTGGAAAGCTTGCCTTACTCCTGAGTTTTCCTTGAATCATTTGACGCTGCGCCCTAACTCATCCTCTTCTTCCTTAGAACATGGGGGATCGGAGGAATATTCAACCTCCATTTTCTAGATTTCAGACACTACAATAATAAGTTTCTAGCAGTTTCCAGCTACAGTAGCAGAGAGCAAAAGAGAGTGCAAATTATTTATAAAAAAAAAAAAACAACTTAAAAAAAAAAACAAAATATTTTAGAATATGAATAAAAACATCATATATGTTCCTTGTATCATATATCTATATATAAAAAGAGCGAATGCGCAAACAATAATTTTGTACAGTGCATTTGGTTTGTTTAACCCGCACTGTTCATCAAGCTTTTTGGGGGGGGGGGGGGGGGTTGTGTTTTTTTGTCTTTTCCTTTAAATATTTATTATTATATGTATATATATAGTTACACCGATTTAACAAATTCTTACAATATTTTCACAATTATTTTACAACCTGCACTGTTCATTGGCCTTTTTTTTTTTTTCCTCCATAGTACACCGTTTTTGCTTGTTCTCTTTTCGTCTTTTCTTTTAAATATTTATATGTGCATACACAGTTATACTGACACAAAACACTCTTATAATATTTTCACAATTATTGAGGTGTCAATTTTTTAAATGTCAAAATAAAATAATGAAATAAGAAACTGAGAATTGCTACCATCTAAAACTCAAAATATGTGAAGAAAATTTTTTGGATGTTTAAATTTAGTAGATTATTTTAGATAGTATTTTAGACATTACAAAATAAATATTTTAAGAATCGTAAATGTAGGGATTGAGTTCAAGCACTGCTCCTAAGAGATGAGTGAATTCAAGCCCAACAAGCCCAATACAATAAATTTGTAGAGAATGGGTAGAAGAACTGGGCTTTAATGAGTGTAACAACAGTTGAAGATGATTTAAAGAATAAATAAGTAAAACAAATATGGACTTGAGCAAGAAATTCAATCCTCGGCACTAGTCCGAGGAGCTCCAACTTATTATTTCTTGAGTGACAGTGACAATGATTACAAAGTTAGCTCAAATTGCTACAATTTTTTTTCTGGTAAAATCTCTAATCCCTTTTCTTAGAGCTCCTTCTTCCTTATATACTACTTTCTTCCTTCATCTCCACCATACACATGTAGGTTAAATCTGTTGTTGTTGGTCTTTGTCACATCAACCTTCCCCCAAAGCTCTTGGATAGTATCTGTGAGTCTGAAAAGCCATTGCTCAGGTATCATTTCCACATTAATGTGGCCAGAGTGTTAGTTGTAGAGCATTTAATGTGGAGACAGCAGTTTTTCCTGGAATTTTTCTACCCTATGCTCCAGTATGCTTACTTGCTGTACTTATCTCTTTCCTTGGAGTGCTTTGGAAGATTGTCTTTGATGATAAATCACTTTTCTTCTACCTCGGCTTTGGCTAGCCAAGGATAGGGTTGTCCTCGGCACGACTTCTTGGGTTGTCATGATCACCATTGTCTTCTTCATATGTGATTATGGGCCTTGGCATGGGCCTTAGGCCCAGTGCAAAAGGTGGATGTAGATCACTAGGCTCTATGACCCCACAGTAAACTTTTGTTAAGGTTTAACTGAGAGAATAACAATATGACATATTTGCTATTTTCCAAAATATTAAGGGAAAAATTGCTTGATTTTAAAGTTTAAGGAGGAATGCAATATCCACAACATTTTCACAATAAATTTCATGTGGCAAGATATTTTTGATGGATAAAAAAGTGATATTAGTAGTGGGCTCAGTTTAAAACCGGTAACAACTTATCATTTAGAATTTATTCTAAAAATGTTATGAATATATTATTTCTCTCAAAAGAAATATATATATATATATATATATATATATATATATATATATATATATATATATATTCAGATTCTAAAAATGAAGGTATTGTGAAAATGTTGTGATATTTTGTTGTATTCTTAGCCTTTTTTTTTTTTTTTTAGTATGGTCAAATTGGTTGAGCCACATATCGCGGTTTCACACAATTTTCTTGTGTTGTCTTTTTGTTTTTTTTTTTTAATACATAATTTTAAAACCAGTAATAATTTTTCACCAAAGATTCGCTATGAAAATGCTATGGACGTAAAAAATAAAATAATAATATCAAACTGAGACCTACCATAGTTGGAAATAAAAAATATTGCGAAAATATTGTGACATTTTGTTGTGTTCCTAGGATTCTTTTTTGTGTGACATTTTGTTGTATTCCTAGGCTTCTTTATTTGTTTAGTCAAATTTGGTGAGCCAAAATTCATTTTTTTTAGGCACAATTTTCTTCAATTGGTTTTTTTTTTTTTACTACACGGTTAAAATTGGTTAGCTAAATTTAAAATTAGTAACAATTTACCACCTAGGATTTATTATGAAAAATATTGTTGATGTAGCATTACTTTAAAATAAAATAATAAAATATCAGACCAAAACCCAGCATAGTTAGAAATAAAGGTATTGTAAAAATATCATGACATTTTGTTGTGTTCCTAGACTTTTTTTTGGTTTAGTCAATTTGTTGAACCAAAATTCATTGTTTTATGCATAATTTTTTAGGTTGAGTTTTTTAAACACATTATTTCAAGTTAAAAAAAAAAAAAAAAAACACATTGTTTTACGTGCACACGTGCTCGCACACGCGCGCGCACACACACACACACACACAAAAATTGACAAAGTAGCACTTTCTTCCTTTTTGTTTGAGGTAGTTTCATTCCCCTCTAAACTAAAGTTGAATAATTTCCTCATTTATATTTTGTAAATGAGCATATACTCTTATTGTTACTCTCTTAGTTAAATCCTAACGAAATCTTATAATTCCTAAAATATTCCATTGTGCAATGTCTAAAATACTCCTATTCAATTTTAATGTTCAAAAAAATTTCTTCGTGTATTTTGAATATTATGTGGTAGACTGGTAGTCATGCTTAGAAAGTTAGAATGATGATATATGGTGTTCTATTTGTTACCTGGAGGACACTAATTTATTAGGTTTAAATTTTCTAGACTTCTAAATTTATCTAATAGAAACTTTGATGACATATATCTTTTGTTATTTTATTCTTTTTTAAATTTCTTTTCCTACTTAAAGGGGTGTTCATTAAAAATAAGTAAGCTAAACATCGTAGTTAGACTCATAAAATAAGATGATAAAGAATGAAGTATGAATAACAAAATCTTCATGGTAGATGGTTACAAGTATTTAATTTGATGAAAATCTTCAAATGTAGCATATATCATCATTCATTGCGAAAATTTAAATATTGTGAAAAGATGATGATATTTATTATCATTCTTTGTAGCATTTTTGGTGAGTAGATATTACATTTAATAAATAGGTTCTAAGAAATTATCATAGTAAATAGATATTCAGATAGCTATTTTAAATTGAAGTATATGATTTCATACTTCTTCAACAAAAAATATATATATATATATATATATATATTTTCACACTAAAGGGGCAGCACGTGCCTTGCACGTGCAACCCACACTAGTCTAGCCTTAAAAAACCTAATCTATTCAACCTCTATTTCCAGTGAGCAAAAAGAAGTGCCTATTATCTACAACCTTACTCGTCATGTTCATATATTTTGCTAAGGGGTTTCTCCTTCTACAAACATTGCTTCTATTTGTTTTTTCCCAGTTTGGCACATCGCAAGACACCATATGTATCAGCAAACCCATCAGAGATATTGGTGACGTTTTAGTCTTTGAAGGAGAAACCTTGGCACTTGGTTTCTTTAGTCCCCGGAGTGTCCACCAACCGCTATGTTGGAATTTGGTATAATAAAGCTCCACAAAAACCCGTGGTGTGGGTTGCAAACTGAGACAATCCTATCAATGATTCTTCTGGGGTTCTCTCAACCGATGCTCATGGAAACCTAGTACTCCATGTCAATGATCGAAGTCAACCCATCTGGTCCACAAATATTACCTCAAAATCAAGCAACAATAGTAAGCTTGCTCAGCTCTTGGATTCAGGAAATCTACAATTGGTTCTTAACAAAACTAGTGAGGTACTATGGCAAAGCTTTGATTATCCAACTGATACAACTCTTCCAAACATGAAACTTGGGCTGGACAGAAGAACTGGTCTGAGCCAAATCCTAACATCTTGGTAGTCCAAAGATGATCCAGGAACTGGAACTTGTTCCTATGTGCTCAACACCAATAGCTCCTCCCCGGAGTTGTATTTGTACAAAAGTAACATTTTTTGGTGGCGTTCTGGTCATTGGAATGGAATTGGATGGAGTGGGGTACCAACTTTGTCAAGTAGTAACTTCTGAATTTCAGTTTAGTGAACAACCAGAATGAGACTACTACGAGTTGGGGTTTACGCCACGCAAGATTATTCTCAAGATTGGTGGTGAACGAATCTGGATCAATTCAACGATTTATGGGCTAGGAAGGAGACCAACAATGGGCTTTTCTTGGGTCAGTTCCATTGGACCAGTGTGACATTTACGGCAAGTGTGGTGCATTTGGTAAATGTGAAAATATTACTGATCTATATTTGAATGCACCTGCCTACCTGGGTTCCAACCCAGGTCACCAAGTGAATGGTCTTCTAGAAATGCATCCAGTGGGTGTGTAAGAAAGCGTGGACAGGCATCTATATGCAAGAGTGGTGATGGGTTTTTGAAGGTAGAAAATGTGAAGCTTCCAGATAGCTCATTTGCACGAGTTGATGAGAAGCTGATTTTGAAGGAGTGTCAGCAACAATGCTTGAAGAATTGCTCTTGCGCGGCGTGTGGAGGTGTGGATGTGAAGGAGGAAGTCGGGTGTTTGAGATGGTATGGTGAATTGATAGATACAAGTGTTGAATGGGGGCCAAAATTTGTACGTACGAGTGGATGCGCTTGAGTTAGGTACTCAACAACCAACTTCAGCAAATAAAGGTACTCAACAATTTACTATGACATAAATATTTGAGAAAAAAAAAAATTGCCTGCCACATGTATATACACACACCAAAAAAAAAAAAAAAAAAATTTCTTGCGTTAATGAATAGAGAAATTTTCTTGTTTTCAGGTCATTCCAATGGATTCTTTGCCAACAAGAGGCGAGAAATTATGATAGTGGCCCTACTTGTTACTCCACTACTAATTTTTCTTTGTTAGGACATGTGATTTGATGTTAGGAACATATGTCAATTTAGAATTGGTTGATTATTTGACAAAATGCACTTTACTTAAAATTGGGTAGATCTAAGATGTGTTTAATATTTCAAGAAAGAAGATTTCAAGTTCAAGTGGTAAAACTATGCAAATCTATCTAAGAAACAAGTGAAGAAGTGCTGAATTTTAAATCTCGACAACTAGCTCGATAGCTAATATCTATCGAGGTTCAAAAACTGTTGAAGCCCGATACTCGACAACTAGCTCGATAGATAAGCTATCTATCGAGGTTTATGGAATTCAGTTTTTCAGAACTGTTTTTCATCCAATCCGTGTGTATATGTTTGAGCTTTCTTTTCTCACAACCCTAAATATATATAAGGATTATTTTAAGGGCCGTCAAAGGTTGAGTGAGTGTGAAGCAAAGTTGTGTTCATGCAAATTGTGACCGGAGAAAGAATTTACCCTAGTTCATCTTTTTTCTTGAAGAAGTTGCTACGTTTGTACATTGTAGGGTTTTGTAACCAATGAGTTTCGTGATCTTCATCATGTGATGAACTGAAGAACTTTGTAGCCAACATCTTTCTCAAGTTGGTGAGTAAGCTGCATACTGTAATCCGCACATCAAATTGGTTAGTCACGTACTGGGAGACGTGCATTGAAAATGAGAGATTATTACTATAGAATAAGTCTAATTGAGTATTAGGGTTGGGTATTGGGGTAAGGATTCAACTGTAGGTTGTTATAAGGTATTGGGATTCCTTTACTAGTAACTGCTTGTTTTGATAATAGTAGATTCTCGGGAGTAGTAACCTTAAAATCACCTCGGTGAGATTTTTGCTGTGTTGGTTTTCCCCATTTGTAAATAAATCACCGTGTTAACTTTATTTTCCGTTGCATATCTACTTAGTTGGTGATTTGTTTGTGCTACCAAGTGTTTTGCATGTTAACTGAATTAATTAATTAACTTGGCTAAATCAATTGATTAATTTATCACAATGGGTCAATATATTCTTGGCCTATCAAGTGGTATTAAAGCGAGCACACTCTGATTAGGATTAATCTTTGTTGTGTGATCCATTGACCTTTGTTTGTCATGGATAGATGACAGTCTCTTATTATACCTCATTTATTTGATCGCACGAACTATGCATACTAGAAAGACGCATGAGAGTTTTCTTGCAGTCATTTGAAAAAGTGTGGCAAGTTCTGGAGATAGGCTGGACCAAGCCCATGCAAGCGCCGGCCGATTGGGATGATGCTAAGATTAAGGCGGAAAACTTTAACAACAGGGTATTGAATGCTCTATTCAGTGTCGTCATGAATGAGGAGTTCAAGAAGATGTTCTTTACTAAAACTACTAAGGAAGCATGGACCATTCTCCAGACAACCTATGAAGCAACCAAGGCTGTCAAGTATTCAAAACTTCAGAGGCTTATTACGAGCTTTGAAGAGATTAAGATGGAGGAGGATGAGTCATTCGATGAGTTCTATGTCAAGCTCAAGGACATAGTGAACTTAGCCTTTAATCTTGGGGAAACCATTCTTGAACCGAAGATTATGGGAACGATGCTCAGATTTCTACTTGAGTGATTTCATGTCAAGATCACCGCGATTGATGAATCAAAGGATATTGATAAAATTCCTTTAACATATTTGGTTTGCAATTTGTAGACCTATGAGTTGGGTTTGACAAGGATCAGGAAATCAAGCAAGGGCAAGAGCATGGCATTGAAGGCCAAGAGTAGTGACGAGTCTTTAGACGATGAAGATTCTAAGATGAAGTCCTATAGCATAAGGCAATTCAAGAAGTTTATGAAGAATGTCAGCGCGAAAGGATTTGACAAGGACCGAAAGCAATCCAGTTCTTTGTAGTTCAAGAGCCAAGACAGAGGAAAGAAGAATGCTAGGGATGGCGGTCAGTACACTGTTCCCTTAGGACCAAAATGCTTTAAGTGTCAAGGTTTCGGACATATGAAATAAGATTGCCCTACATATCTTAAGACTATTGGAAAAAGCAAGGCACTTGCTGCTACCTTGAGTGACACTAAGCTTGAAGATGATTCTGACAATAAGGATGATGGAATCCTAAATGCATTCACTGCCACTGTAAATCTTATTGAAGGGATTGTTGAAAATGTGGATGAAGAAGAGGAATTGGTGGAGTCTAAGTTTGAAAAGATGGATGAACAAGATGACATCCACATAACCTATGCAAAGTTATACAAGGTCTCAGAAAAGCATGAGAAGTTGTATAAGTTGGCCACCAAGAAGCTTAGTGAAGTGGAGCTTGAACGAGAAGAAATCTCCACAAAGTTTGATGAAGCAAATCGACCATTGGAGCAATGAGATTGAGAATAATTTCTTGGTTGAGAAAACCAAGAAGCTTGAGGCAGAACTATTCCAAGTCAGAGCCCAGTTGGAAAGGACTTCAAGTGCAAAGCTCAATGAGATGCTTAGTCTTCAAAAATCTGCTTCTGGTCGAACCGATTTAGGGTATGATTTCTCTTTTCCTAGTATTGCTTCTACTAATACTACTATTTTTGTTCATCCTGCTAATAATATTGAAACTAAGAACAATGATGTTAAAAATGAATTAGCTAGAGAGAACATAGACAAGGGCAAATCTATCTTAGAAGAACCCTCTAAGTTTGATAAGAAAGAGATTAAGAACCCTAGGGCTAAGAAAGGAAATACTCAAAAGCCCAAATCACTATCATCACTGTGGAGCAGTTGCATATACTCGACCTAATTGTTATAAGTGGTTAGCCACTGAATAAAGTAACAGCATGATCTCATCGACAAACTAGAATCAGTTTTCATCCTCCTTTGCTCCTTTTAGAGATCTTTTTAAAGCCCTCATGTTCCTTTTGAACTTGAACTGTTTCAACTCTTCCCCCTCACCGTCGGATCAAGGGTTTGCTAAATAGAAAAGTTGTTCCAAGGTATGGAAGGAAAAAGGCTTCAAGTGATTTTGTCACTTTTTCTCTCTCCTCTTCTTGTTTTTGTTTTTGCATTAAACTTTGTATCATTTGTAGCTTAGATAAGCATCTCTATGCACAACTAAGCAAGTGAGATTTATGGCTCGTGTTTGTAATGAGTAAGATTAAGTAATCTTTTGTGCTTAACACTTATATCACTCTTTTTGATGGGAGTGACTAGAAAATCCTAAGAGAAAGGCATAAATAACCATCTCATCACTGTTGCCTGCCAATCATGAAATGACATCCGCATGCTTTGGCATAGCAAAAGTGCAATGTCAAATGTTTAAAATCATTGGATATTTCTTTTCTATCTCTTATATGCCCATGCATGGTTTACTTAAAAGAAAAAGATGCAAAGAAAAACAAAAAGCAAAAAGAATCAAAATGCTTTATATATGATTGCAAGAGTGTATTCTAAGAGATATAAGAGTTATAGGATGTACCTCGAAGGTAATAGTCCCCATTAAAAAGTTATGATTGTGTGTGAGTTAAAGTGATTTTCTCATATCTCAAATCGTCATAACATATAGACACTAATGTAATCTTGCAATGTTTTTCACACACAACACACAATATTCTTTGCTACTTTTGATACATGTGCAGGCACAATGTGATTTGGCCATCACAAGGAATTCATGTGCTAATGTATGCTTACTAAATTGTCTTAACTTGTTTTTTAAATATAAAATTGGTTAGACCTGTTTAGTGTGTGTGTGTGTGTTTTGGATCTATGTGCTTAACATTTTTTTGTTGAGAGATGATTTTGAGAGCTTAAAATGTGATTTGGATCTTTAGTTGTGTAGCATGCTTGATTGTATTCAAGTCTATGTTTTTCTCTTCTTAAAAAATTGTTTTTAAGCAATCTCGACAGCTGCTAGACACCTCTCAACAGCTGGGCTATCTATTGAGACCTTTCAGCTGCTTTTTATCGCATCCTCGACAGCTTCTTGATAGCTACTTCGATCCATCAAGAAAATTTCTGGATGCTAGAGCTTCTCGATAGCTACCTCAATCCATCGAGATCCTTTAGTTGTGGACACCTCTCGATAGATTCTGGACAGCTCTTCAACAGATAAAACACGCGTTTTAATCCTTGATACCTCTCAACACCTCTCGATCTGTCGAGAATTATGTTTTTCTATATATTGGATCTACGCGATTTTCTCTCATTTTTCTCCGATCTCTCTTGATAGATTCTCTCTTCTCTCACTCCAAAACTCCTCAAACTCAACCTCTTCATCTTCCCTACTCATTCTTTGGTCTTTTCATTGCATTTTTCATAGGTATGATCTCCTTTCTAGCCTTTAATCATACATTTCATGCATTTTGACCTAGATTTTGGGATTTTTTGAAAACTTTTGGTGTTTTTCGTAATTGATGAAGTTTTGGTGAAATTTTTGGGTTGGGTTGTGTTTATAGGGTAAATTAGAAACCTAAACCAATTAAAACACTTTAGGGCTGAGTTGGAAAACCTAATTAAAAAAACGTCAGGTACGATTTTCTATTGATCAAGATCAAGCCTAAGCTTCGATCAATCGAAATGTACTAAAACTGTTTTTTAATTAGCTTAGTAATTTATTCCAACTTTACAACAAATAACCAACTTTGAGCACTTCTAAAACTACTTAAATACATTATTTTGATCATGGTTTGCCAACAATACACATTAGGATTCTAAATACATAAAACCTAAGTTTTTAGAACCTAACAAACTCCCTCTTTGGCAATCCGTGACAAAACACAACTTAAATAGCTCAAAGTTTACAAGTAAAAGCCCTTTACAAAATAATGCTCATAAACATAAATTCAATCCTAACTACTATCCATCAGTTGCAAGAGTAGACAGCAGCTTAATTGAATCAACTTGTATATTTCCTGAAACATTTAAACAAAATACATAACCGCATGTGTGGGAAAAAACCAGTAAAGAAAAATAAAAATCTTGATTTCAAACACAAACAATAAAAGACATATAATAATGAAGAACTCATAATCAAAAATCAATAAGAAGTTTGAAACAAGAAACACAAAATAAACTCCCCCTAACATGAATAACCCAACAAAGTAAAAACAATGTGGCAAGAGCTAAAAAAAAGGTAAAATACAAAGTGAAGCACCTAGATACAATCTAAACAACTCCACAAGCTCCAACCAATCAAAAGATAAACTCTCCTCCTAAAACAAAAACAAATACAAAGTATGCCAAAAACAGCTCATATGTACTCCCCCTTTTTGTGACGGAATGCCAAAGGGCAATAAAAATCCATCATCAAAAGGAGGTGGCGATGAACAACTCCGAAACCGAGCCAAATCTGCTTCTAATCTCATCCAGAATGTCCACCAAAACCTGTCCTTAAGCCACTTGAACGGTCAAGACATGATCCAACGTACATCGAATGTCAGAATCATCCGAAGTAATCAGTGGAGGAACATTAGTAGCAGCAGCAGCACTAGAAGTCTCAGCAGCACCTGTAGAGGAGGGAGGAGGGGGGACACTACTAGAGGATGCACGACGAAAGACCGAATGATCAGCTCTCAAATGAGCAGCCCTCTGACGAAGGAAAGTAGCACCTAGGGGACCAACAACATGGACAGGCTCACTAGAAGGAAAGTCAACTAGACCTAGAAACAAAAGAATCCTATGAATGAAAATAGGATATATAAGCGCATGTCCTATGGCAGAACTCCTATGAACTTCGTTTAAAGAACGAAGAAACAAGTGAGGAAAACTGATAGAGGCACCAGACATAAACGCATATAGAAACACACATCGCTCTAGAGGGATGGTGTGGAGATAAGAAATGGGCCACAAGGAATGACACGCAACTCTAAGAAACAAATATGTGGTTGCAGAAAGCGCAGAAGATGTGATCCGAGGATCAGAACCCCACTAGATAGATGATCCAGTGATGTGTGACATGACCTCATCAATAGGAGGTGACTCATCATAGGGATAGACCAAATCAGTAACAATCGGAACCCCAAGAGCCTTAGCCACTACCCTAGGGGTAATGGTGAACTCCTCACCTCGTATCCAACTTCGAATAACGATGTTAGAATCATAGATGTGACATGAGAGGTTAGAGAAGAACTCTTTAATCAAAGCGGTCGGGGGTGGATGATCTATCTCTAAGAGTGACAACCAACCTCTAAACTCAAGATTAGTCCTAATGGCTGGATCGACCTCATCTAGAATCACAGAATGCTCAGCCCATATTGGCGACAGTGTCCATGGCCATGGCATAGCTCATCACCAGCAACAGCAATAGCTTCATCAGGTTATAATATTGATTTTGTAAACAACAAAGATGAGGTATCTTATGCTTACTTTCTTGATGACCCTTATATTATTTCTAGATTAGTGGTTGACAACTCTGGATTGCTACAACAACTTATGTGGAATGAAGTTGATCTTCAATGGAAGGAGACTTGGTTAGCACCTAAATACCGCTGTGACAAGTATGGACAATGTGGTGCGTATAGTAAATGTAAGCCTGAAAATTCTAATAGGTTCGATTGTATGTGTTTGCCAGGGTATGAACCCAAGTCTCCAAGGGATTGGTATCTCAGAGATGGTTCTGAGGGTTGTGTTAGGGAAAAGTTAGGGATGTCAATGTGTGGGAATGGAGAAGGGTTTGTGAAGATGCAACATTTGAAGGGTCCTGATTCAGCTAATGCAGCTTGGATGGACATGAGTATGAGTAGCTCAGAGTGTGAGCAGGCATGCTTGAGTAATTGCTCTTGCACGGCTTTTATTAGTATAGATATTGATGGGAAGGGGACAGGTTGCTTGGCATGGTATGGTGAATTGGTAGACATTTTGGAGAATTCAGATGAAGGGTGGGATTTAAATATTCGTGTGGATGCATCGGAGTTAGGCAGCCACCTCTTCTTGCTTTCATTTTCTTTATGTATTTGTTTTACTATTTTCATTTCTTCCTATTGCACTTTTGGATCTTGGACTCATTGCTTGTTTTATTTCCCTTTTCAGCCAAGTATACAAGGAAGTCCAAAGGTTTTCGTGGCAACAAGAGGCTGCTGGCTATTACAATATTGTGTGTTGCTGTGCCATTTTTTCTGGTATCCTTGCTAGTCTATATGTTGCTAATGAAGAAGAGGAAAACAAAAGGTAACAAAATCAGTTGAATTGTGTGCTTTGCTAAGTCGCAAAAAATGTACCATATATTAGGAACCATTTAGATTAGTCATTATTGTGATGTAAATATATAAATGCTTAATTGCGAAATTATAGTCAGCAATGTTTGTCAATATGCTTTAGGACAGTGATGAGAAAATTGCACAATCAATCATTAAGTTTTATTGGTGCCAAATGCTCTTTGGAGGGAAATGGGCTCGAGGACAGTAGTAGACATCCAAATTTGTCCACTTTCAATCTAAGTTGCATTGTTGCAGCCACCGACAATTTCTCTCCAACCAACAAACTTGGGCAAGGTGGTTTTGGCTCTGTTTTTAAGGTATAGCTAAATTTCATAATGACATTGTTGATATATTGCCCATTTTTCTCTGTTTCATATTCCATTATTGTGTGGATGTTAATTATGGGAAATGAGTTTCTTAGGCTAAGACATAAGTTGATGTAGCAGATGAAGTCGTTAAAACTAGTAGTCATGAGTGCTTAATTTTGAATATTGAATTTAGGGTCAATTAGCTAATTGACAACAGATAGCTGTAAAAAGGCTATCCAAGAGTTCAGGACAAAGGAATAGAAAATTCAAAAATGAAGTTATGCTGATTGCAAAACTTCAGCATAGGAATCTCATCAAACTTTTTGGATGTTGCATTCAAGAGGAAGAAAAGATGTTGATTTATGAGTACATGCCCAACAAAAGCTTGGACTCCTTCATTTTTGGTAGTTTTTCTTTCTAAAAAATATTGCCTTAACCGATTTTATTTTATTTTATGATATACATGTTCAAGACTTCAATTTTAGTCCATAAAACCACATATTTCAACATTGTTAACTCACATGTTCGATCAAAATTTTATTTTAGATCATACAAGAAGTTCAATGCTAAATTGGAGAAAACGTTGTGAAATTGTTGATGGGATTGCTCGTGGGATTTTGTATCTTCATCAAGACTCAAAGATTGAGAATTATCCATAGGGATCTTAAAACTAGCAATATTTTACTAGATGCTGAAATGAACCCCAAAATTTCAGACTTCGGCATGGCTCGTATATTTAAAGGGGACCAAATTCAAGACAAAACAACTAGAGTTGTTGGAACATAGTAAGTATCACACACATGCTAGCTTGCATGCACACAAACAGAGAAATTAAAGCATAATGCCAAAGTTAAAATTACATTTGATATGTTTTCACATGCAGTGGTTATATGTCACCGGAGTATGCAGTATTTGGAAAATTTTTAATAAAATCAGATGTCTTTAGTTTTGGTGTCGTATTGTTAGAGATCATAAGCGGCAAGAAGAATAACGATTCTTATCAGAAACACCCTTCCCTAACTTTGATTGGTCATGTAAGTAACCAAAAAAAAAACAATAGTTACAATTGTCATTTATAATGTAGCTTTATATGGATAATGCTATATATGAACCACACAGGTATGGGAACTATGGAGAGAAGGTAGAGCTTTGGATATAATTGATTCATCGATAAGTGATTCGTATGTTTCTAATCAAGTCTTGAGATGCATTCAAATTGGGCTCTTATGTGTGCAAGAAGATGTAATGGATCGACCAACAATGTTGGCAATTCTTCATATGCTGAGTAGTGAGGTAACACTTCCTTCTCCTAAACAACCTGCTTTCATTTTCAAAAGACCTATCCATGATTTGGCTCTAGTCATAGGAGGAGGTTCTTGCTCTATAAATGAAGTGACAATATCTAAGGTTGAAACTCGCTAACGGTAAAGCTGTAGAGGTTCATTTAAATTGCTTGTATAACAATTTTTAGGACTAATTAACATTATATTGTTTTATGTACTAAAGAAAAAAATAAAATTCCTTAATGGGATGCAAATAACAAAAAAGAAAGAACATAATAAAGATCAATGCACTTTGGTTCACCCAAAACTAGGGCTTTGTCCAAAGGTTGCTGTAGTTTTAGTGTTACTCCTATAATAGGAGTCACATGTATCATTAGCAATTTAGCATATACATATACCGCCCTATTACTAGGATTACACACATATAAGAAATTTCAATAAAGATCCCAAGAAAAAGGAATAGAATTGATAGTATGTATAGGAATGTGTTTGCGGTTTAATTAAAATCACATTTTAAAGCTCATCTAATCTAATCACCAGCAAACCCTTGGATTTTTACTCAAGTAGTTATTTACCTGATAAAGATTGAATTAAACCACAAAATATTTGAAGCCGCATCAGACTAAATTTATCGCATATTTGCATAGTTTATGCTGGATATATATGTTCAGGAAGATAACTTTTTTTTTTTTTTGATATAGGAAGATAACATTTAAATCTACTTCTTTTGGGTGAAAAATCCATAATCAAACTAAACCTAAATCTAATGCTTTGTGAGAATTGCATCTAACACTTCATGCAGATGCATTTATGCAAAAATATGAATTTTAAATACTCACAAAGTCACAATTACATTCTATTATCCTAGTCTTTGCTCATATCAAGCTTGATAGCTATGTAACCTTCCTTTCCAGTATGTTTATGCATGCTATGGAGAGACTCAAAATCTACCAAAATATTATAAAAAATTAATCGGCTCTTAGTAAAAGCACTCTCATGGTTAGTAATAATTTTTGGTAGAATTCTTTTAAACCTATTTGTAAGACTTTCAAAAAAATATTATACAGTACATTACAAAGGCTAATAGGTCTAAAATCATAAGCATGTTCCGGGTTCTACTTTTTTGGGATTAAAGTAATAAAAGTATGATTGAGGTACTCGGGTAGGGATGCAATATCAAGAAATTTTAGAACAGAGAGAGTAATGTCATCACCAATTAAATTTCAATAGTGCTAATAAAAGAGAGGAGGCATACCATTTGGGTCTAGGGCTTTGAGAAGGTCCACTTGCTTGATAGCTTGCTTGACAGTTGGGAATTCATATCTTCTCTAATAACACTGAATGGTAATTTGATTCTCCAATGCGCATTGAAATCAAAATGCTAAGGAAAAAAGTATTAATCTAATAATAAATGTCATAGAAATATCAAATGCGGGCATCTTTTGTTGACATAAAGAAGGGAATTATTAAACAATTTAGATGTTCAGGGATATTTATATTCACAGGCAACGTGACTCAACCACATTGAGTAATATTTATCCAGTCTGCAAATGACCAAAGAGGGGCCTAATAAAATCACCCACACATTATAGTGGTTGGGTTTAGCCCACGCCTGTTTCATTACTTGAAGATTAATTTTGGGTCTACATCCATGTACATCTCAACACGAAATTGGCTAAAAAAGTAAAAAATCGACTTCTCTACGCTAAACTAAAAGCCCATTATTTTATTGGAAAATGTCTCCTATACACGCCCACTTACACTTTTTTTGAACTAAAATCTTGAATTGAAGTTAACATTTTCAAGTCGGAAATTATAACTTCGATTTTTGTACAAAAGTGAAATGTTTGTAACAATTGTGTGTCTAATAAACATTGCCATTTTTATTTATTTTTTATTTTTTTAAATTTCCTATCAGACTACACATGGGAAAGTAAAAGGTGAAATTACATTCCTAGAGTTTATTCTCTGAGTGCAATTGATCTCACAAGTTTCAAGGGAATACTATTAATCCCTCAAATTTAAAACATGAGTGCTGTTAATCCTTTTGTTAACGGCCATTAGTGTTATTGCTTATGTGACTAACAGAACAATGATGTGGTATTTTTTTTATTGATATTGAAATTTATTTTTATTAGAAAGAAGAAAAATCGATTTTACATGTATTATGCCATGTAAATTAACTTTAAAATAAATTTATATGTACACGTTTTAATTAATTATTTCATTCATCACTACGTTAAAAACTTAAAAATAAAAAGTCTCCCCTTATCTCTCTCGTCTTCTTCCTCTGCCATCTGTTGGCAATGCCCAAAATCAAACTGTAATCTGGTTAGTTCATTTGCACAAAACATCTGTTGTCTCATTCATTGATTATTTATTCTGGAACAAGAAATGTATTGGTTGACAAAACCATTTTGAGTTATTATATACCGCAAGATTTCCCTACTCCTAACTTACGGATGGAGATCTCACGTGCATTGACTCGTAGGGTTATTCAATGCAGACTTATGGTTATTTGGGCTATATTAAACACACTGGCAGAGCATTTACAGTGTGTAATACACTAATACCTCTCTCTTCTTGACTTTGGGCCAAATCTTTCTTTGTGGGCCGAGGAACAAACTGGTAGAGTCTTTCTTTCAAGCAACATCACTTTTAGTTGGGTTTATCATTGACACACATTAATTATACAAAAAGTCAGCCTGAAATAAAGCGTGAAAAAAACAAGATAATGGACCGAATTTTGTATTATGAATCTGTGTGAGGATCAATGGGAAAATTGTTGTAAAGCCACCAAGACCAATCTGGGATTGCCAAATGGGAAACGAATATTGTTGGACAATTCTTGTAAAAGCCTCTGTCGTTCTTGATGATTAGAAGATTTGTGGAGGGCTTACGGGCTCAATATTCTGGGATGCACGGACGCGGCTCCCAGGCGAGCGCACCCGCGTCCGACGCGGCGGGACGCGGCGACGCGGGAGGGACGCCGCAGACCGCGCGTCCGTGCCGCGTCGTGCCACGTGGCGAGTCCCGAATCGGGCCGACGCGGGCCGACGCGGCTAAAATCGGCGCCGACGCGGCCGAAATCGGCGCCGACGCGGCCCAAATCGGGCCGACTCGGTCCGTATCGGCCGTATCGGCCGATATCGGCCAATATCGGCCGGTATCTGCCGAATCGACCGGTATCGGCCGAATCGTCCAGTATCGGCCGAAACGGCCCGATTTGGGCCGAAATTCAAAAAAAAAAAAAAAAAAAAAAAGGTGCAAAACGCACCATTTGACTTAACCTAAATACCCAGACCCTCACACTTCGTCCAAAACTTCCAAACACCCTCTCTCACTCCGTCCCTCAAATTTTCAAATTTTCAATCTTGTGGATTATATTTAATTTATGAACATCATGTTTTAGTTATTATCTACTGTTGCTCTTAAATTTGGTATTTGTTTATATAATGTGAAAAAGTAAAAGTATGTTTAGCAATATATTAAACATATATTGTAAAAATATTTTTAATAATTTTTTAATCGCCGAGTCCTGCCGCACCCGCACCCACCTTTTTCAAAAATTGCCGAGTCCCGCACCCGCACCCGCACCCGTACCCGAGTCCCGAAACGCACCCGTGCTTCATAGTCAATATTAGAATCCCACCTGCCTAAGCCATATTGCAAGTGGCATGGGGAAGCCATTGTATGCAGATAGTGTTACTGAATACTGAGTTTAATTAGAAGCTGATTTTCCAAGAGAAGTGGAAGTTGATGTGGGGAATGGGCAATTTTTTACTGCTAAAATTGAATATCCTTGTGTACCTTTGATGTGTACTAAATGTGTTGAACAAAAAAGGTAGTCAAGGAAAGCATGGTGTGGCGTAGCACTCTCAAGGCCCTGGTCCATTGCAGTCCACAGCACAAGAGGAATTTTCCCATCTCACAGTGCAGCAGATCATAGAAGAAGCATTGAAGTCTTAGCACTAATATGAAGGTAAGAATCAAGGAGAAGTTACAGGATCTTGGTAAATCTTCAAAGTGGAATGGTGCTTCTCCTTCTATCTTCCATAATTTCTCATGAATTATTTAATATGGAACACTTGATAGGGTGATGGTTAATCAACAATAGTTTTTTGGTATAAGGTACTTCGTAGTGGAGTTTCTAGACCCTGGGATTTCTGATCATTCCCCTGCTCTGTTACCATTTGGTTCAAGGAAAAGCTTTGGACCTAAATCATTTAGATTCTGTAACTTATGGTGTGAGCATGCTGATTTCAAAAATTGGATAGAGGTGACATGGAACTCTGAAGTTAGGGTAACACCTATGTACAAGCTCCGCCAAAAGCTTAAGGCTACTCAGCTTAAACTGAAAGTTTTCAATAAAGACCTATACACTGGGTTATCACAAAGGGTCCAGCTCATAAGGGAAAGATTTGAAGCTGTTCAAATAGGCTTGCTACAAAACTCAAATGATACCAGACTTATTGAGTTAGAGAAGCAGCTGCTGCGTGAGAATCTCTCAATTAGTAGGGCTAGGAAGTCTTTAATGAAACAAATATTAAGAAATAAATGGCTTAATTCGGGGGATCATGAAAGTAGTTATTTCCATATAATTGTGAAAGGAAGACAAGGTAGGAATGAAATTAAATGCCTGCTTGACCATGATGGTGGAGGAACCAGATTTTATTGAGGAACACATAAGTAGGTTATATAGGAAATTTCTGGGGCCAGGCACTGCTATTAATGAGCAAACGATGATAAATAAGGTGGCTTTACTATTCTCTGATCGGTTACCTGAATCCATGAAGAACTTCTTGCAAAGGATATGACTGAGATGAAATTCAGCAAGTTCTTTTCAGTATGGGGAGTGACAAAGCACCCGGAACTGATGGTTTCACTGTCAAATTCTTTAAGGAAGCTTGGAGTACATTTAAGAGAATGTCATTGAGGCTATTTTGTTTTTCTTCGATACTGGTAAGCTGCATAAGGAAGTGAATTACACAGTTACCACATTGATTCCTAAGGTTCCTAATCCCTCTTACACAACTGATTTTAGGCCTATTGCTTGTAATGTAATGTACAAGTGCATTACTAAGATATTGAACAATAGATTAAGAGGGTTCTTAGGAGTTCTAGTGGACTTAAAACAAACAGCTTTCATTAAGGGACGAAGTATATCCGAAAATGTTCTGTAAGCCCACGAGCTAGTGAAGAATTACCAAAGAAATAAAGGGATGTGCAGATTTGCAATTAAAGATGAACAAAAGAAGGCTTATGACTCACTCAATTAGAATTTTATTCTCATGTGTTTATTGGCTTCAAGTTTTTCAGCTAGGTTTGTTCAATGGATTAAGGAGTGCATCACTACTCCTAGATTCTCAATAGCAATGAATGGAACCTTGGTGGATTATTTTAATGGAGGGAAGGGTCTAAGGCAGGGGGACCAATTGTCTCCCAACCTCTTTGTTATTGCCATGGAAAGCTTCAATAGAATGCTCAAATTCAAAGTCCTAGCATTTGGTTTATTCAAATATGATCCTCAATGTAAAGAGCAGAAAATTACACCTTTTATCTTTGCTGAACTTCTTATTTTTCCTTCTGCTGATCTATCTTCAATTCGTGTTATTAAAGAAGCTCTTGAAGAATTCCAATAAAATTTTGAACTGTGCATAAACCCAAGCAAAAGTGGGGTATTTTTCTCATTTATTTCTGATATTTTTAAAATGCAAATTCTTGAGATTCTTCAATTCAAAGAAGGCTCCCTACCAGTAAAATATTTTGGTATGCCTCTAATTCCATGTAAGCTTAGTTTTAAGGACTGCCAGCCTTTACTTGATAAGATTTTGGCTAGAATTATAAGTCTTGGATTACCCGAAAATTGTTCTTTGCTGGAAGACTCAAATTACTACAATATGTACTCGGCAACATTCAAGGATTTTGGGCTAGTATCTTCATACTACCTAAAAATTCCAACCAAAGCCAGAATGATTCATTGGGGGAATTTATGTTGACAACTTGTGTGGTTTCTGTTCTGCAGGTCCTGTTCATAGGACAGAAATCATCTAGTTTTCTTTTACAAAAAGGATATGGAAATATATTATGAGCTTATGTTTAATATCTGACTCCAAATTCAGCTGGTAGGATTTAGTTGATTGGAGTATAATTCAACAAAAAAGGGAAGAGCTTGAGAGCTGTACTTTGTAAATTAGCTTGGGGGGCAAACTATATACCACCTTTAGAGCCAAAGAAATGCAATTCTTCACGCTAATTCTTAACGCTAAGAAAGACTGTATACTGAAGACCAGCTTAGTTTAAAGATAGGTTTTGTTTAGCTGCATTTAGCATTCGGTGATTTTTGGCTTTGCTATACTTTTTTAGTGCAATTAGCTACTACGTGTTAAAAAAAGAAAAAAAAGAAAAAGGAACAAACAAAACAAGAGAATGGAAACAACCAACTATGACTCAACTATTTGCCACAATCATGACAATTCTCTACAAACTCAAAACTAACTAATAGATAATCATGAACCCTTTTTTTAAAAATTAATATAAGTAACAGTATAAACATAATTGCTAATGATTAGCCAACATCAATTGTTTGGTACAATTGTGAAAATATCATTTTTTAGAGTTCCTAAGCATGCTTTCCATCGTGTATAGTTGGAGACTTTTCTTGGTATTATTATTATTATTATTATTATGCCAAAATATATTATTGGTCCCTCAAGTTTGCTATGTGAGTGTTTTTGATCTCTCAAATCAAATTTCAAGTGAGCACTATTAGTCATTTTATGAAATATCGTTAGTCTAAATGGTTATGTGGCTAATGGAACAATGACGTGACATATTTTTAATTGACACAGTAATTTTTAACTATTAATTGGACAAAGTTTGGCTACAAACTTGATTGTAGCCTAAGACTGACAACTCTACTTAATATTTTTTTATGTGATGTGAATTTTAACAAATCCACCATTATATTATATTTTTTTCCTTATATTTTCCATGTTTGCAAAATTTCCAAAAAGTCAAAGATCAAGAGTTATATCATTAATCAAATGTTTAGATTTATAGTTTTTGTAATCTAAAATTGTGATAAAAAATCAATTTATGAATTCAATAGTAAATAACATCTAACTGACCCAAATTTTGATATGTGTGTTAAGAATATGAAGAACATGTAATCTGACGATTAGATTTTCAAAATTCGTAAACATGCTAATTTTTATTGGGAATTGTAGCCTTAGACAACAATTAAGTTTGTAGCTAAATTTTATCATAAAAAATTTATATCTCTTTTAAAACATTCTTCTTGAAGAATGAAATTACTTAGATGGTTAAGATAAATTTGGCAAGTCCATTGCAAGAGATTTAAAACCATCTATTCTTGTGTGTGCATATATATATATATATATATATATATATACCAACATAAACATAATATTAACATATGCATAATCAAACTAACATAATAAATTCAAAAATTAATAATTATATAGAAACATAAATAGCTAAATGAATAAATATTTACATTAATAACTTAAATTTGAAATTTTAGACACATAAATTTACGAAGAGCAAAATTAATGAGTTTTAAAAGGTAACTAGAATTATTGTATTTTTTATTTGCATATATTTATTTTGGATGGCATATTTATTTTCTTGGGTGGTGTACATGTGACAATTGAATTAATGTTTGGAATTTTTACAAATCACAATTTTATGAAATTTCATTTATTTATTAAATCAATTTATAATGAAAAATTATTAGGTATTTATTGAAAATTATTGGGTACTTTTTTAGATTTTTTTTCCAGGTCTTATAGACATAGTCACCCCTAAAATCATGATTTTTTTTATTAGTTGTTACTTTTGAAATTTAAAACTTCCAATTTTTAATATTCTATATAGACTTATTAGCTAACCATACCTATATAGGAATTTGGAAGAAAATTATATATGTTGGAAAATTATTAGGTATTTTGCTCAAGTATATTCTTATTATATACCCAAAAATTCACAAAAAATTGTCGGAGTGTAGAAACCCCAAATGTGCCCGATACTAATGGTTGGCATCAATAATATGTGTTGCTATAGGCATTTGCATTGCTTTGATTAAAATTTGATTTTTTTTTTTTTTTTGGTTGAGGAAATACGAAAGATAAATAACAATATATAAAAAAATTTATCATAACAACCTAGCAGTTTGGCATTTGCATCGCTAGGAAACACCTCCTTTTCCTACAATGCAAGTATTTTTTATTTTTGAAATTGCTTAGTAAGCATGAAAATGCGTGTAGGAGATGTCAACAATGCACCTAGAATCTAGTTTTTGAATAAAAGATGGATTCTTTTCAATTCCTTAAAGGAAAGTACACTACTTTTTATAATACAGTAATTGTCTAATCTAATTAGTGTTAATGTGAGTACAACTTACCAGTAGTATATATATTAGGTTTAAATTACGCAATTAATATCTCGTAAGGCTGTTGATGATCTAGATGGCTCTGATGCTGCAACCACCGCTGCAGCCATGGTGTCAACAGCCTTGACGCCATCGTTTTCTCAAGTAAGATTTGTTATATATATTCGTAGATTCATCTTTAGACTTTTGTGTTTTAATCTTGCTTTTCAATTTGTTTTCCACAACAAAATTTCATCTTTCTTTTGTTTTCTTGTTTTCAGTTAGCACACAGGGATTGTATACAGAGGTGGTGTAACGAGAAGGGCAACATCACCTGTGAAATATGCCTCCAGGTTTGTATCTGAGTTTTGAGTTCTAAGTTTTGTTTTTTTGTTTTATTATTTTTTTTTAATGTTCTGTTTTTTCTATTGTATTAAATGAATTCTTTCTTTTTCTTTTCTTGTAATTCAAACTCAAATTGGGTCTGTCCTTTTTAAGATTGAGTTGTTAAAATTAGTTTGCATCATCATCCCCTTATTCTGGTTTTAGAATTTGGGTATCTCAAATTTGTCGTTTGCCTAACTTTCCTTTTGTTAAAATGTAGTTTGCATCATCTTTTTGTCTGTCTCTTTTCTCTCTCTTTTTATAATTATGAGAATTTGAAATGCCATATTGGTTTCACCGGGACATACAAAATCTTTTAGGCATCTTTTCTTCATATTGTATCCAAAAATAGTACTTTGAAAGCCATTCTTTACTCTCCTTTTATAGACCAATTTAATCACTCTTGAATTTTGGCTAAAAAGGATGACACTCCAAAACCATTGGCTTGTCTGTGTCGTACACACCAGGGATACTCATGTATGCCTGTCCTTCGTTGGGAGGGGAAAAAAATTATCTTTGGTTTTAGATATCTTTTTAAAGACATTGATATTTATTTTCTATTTGAAAACTTTATTCCTAAAGATAATTAATTTATTGTTGTATTCCCACCTTGTTGTCCTCTAATGTTTCATAACTTGTCGTGTCCTGTGTCCATGCCTTTTAGATTTAGAGTAATCGACTAAAAATTATTTTAAGAGTTCCACAGTTTAATTTTGGAGATCTTAGTTTCTTCTCCTTACATCTTGTTATAAAGGCAACTTGTATTAAAAAATATTTCTGGTGCTCTTAAATGAAATAATGAGAAGCTAAATTATTAAACTAGGAAGTGAACCAAGTGACACATTGAGTTAACAATACTGACACATTGAATTATTACCAAGTGGGTCCAAGACCTCTTCTTCTTGTAAGCTTTTTGTTTTTAGATTTGTTTCAAGTTTTCTCTTTCTGGGTTTTTTTCTCTTTTGGTGATTTGAACATTCTTTGCTTTGGTTTACAATTTCTACAGCTAGAGATGAATTTGTTGAAGATGTTACAACTGTTCTAAGTAGTAAATAATTTTCTTTTATTTGAAAACAAGGACTTTTCTCTTTTGGGTATATTTTGTATTTTGATTTTTCATTAAGCAAATCTAAATCTCTGCTTAACTACACAGACTTTGAATGGCCATAACGAGCGTCTAAATGTGCTGCCCCAGGTAATACTTGTTCCTTTTTTGGGTTCTCTTTGATGATGCATCCATATTATTTAAGTTGGAGTTGTAAATTTCAGATCTTTACTCTTCAAATTATTTGGTTTTTGCTATATAGGAATCGACAACTACCGTTAAAGAACTAATTAGAATTGTTTATTCAGATAACCAAATCTCTTCCAAATTCAGATGATTTAGACCTACAGGACACCCACATTGCAGTTTCAAGTCAAGGTACTCCTCACATGGGATGGTAGATTGGTATTTAAGATTTTAGAGAAAGGCACTTAAACTTTCTCTTGCATTCTTTGTGTTGGTGCATGGCCTTGCTCTTTTCCTTAACATGTGTCACATTTGATAGTTGTTGCATCATCAACACCTCACTAGTCCTACATAAATTACTGCTAACTTTTATCTAATTGTACCATGACCTCACAACAGTGTTGTTGTAGTCTCCAGCTATATGGATTTTACCATATTTCTATAATATAAAGTTCCTACTAATATAAAGTTCCATGCTTCTTATGTCGAAATCATTTTGTAAATATATTACATGGTATGTTTATGTGGTAGTTGACTTAGATATGCTCTATTTTGATGATTAGAAACCAGGAAAAATTAAACTTCATTTTGAAGCAATGGATAGCAATTTCTGCCTTATGTTTAAATTGGAAGGATTTTACTTCATTTAGACTAGCCCTGGTTGACTTTTTTCATCTCTGAAATTACTGTTATTGATATTATTGTTGTTATTAATTTTAGTTACATAATGCCTTTTTAGTTCATGGATGCCCCAGCTCGTACCTGCTGGCTTGCTTTTAAGGGGGCTAGCTGTTCGCTCCACAACATTTCTGTCAGCTTTTGTTGGAATTTTTCAGGTAGCTGTCTTAATCCTTATTTGCATCTTTGGTTAAATTTTCATGACCATGTGCTTAGTTCTTTTGTGATGCTTGGGTGATACAAGGGAGTGATATGCTTGCATAGAAAAGTTGCATCAAAAGACCACAAGCTTGTATAATAATTTATGCGTGCACATTACCATTTCATATGCAACCTAAATTTCAGTACCAAGTAGTGTGGGGATGTGGTCACCTCATTGCATTGTCTGCACTTACAATTATTATTGTTAAGATACTCTGCTATCTATACTCTATACCCTACATGTCACAGCCTATACTCATGTTCCTTGTTGGTGATAAAGGTACCACATGTAATTGTGGAAGGCCATTCTCCAAAATAAATAGCCATTTATCATCTTTCGTGTAATCTTGTTGTCCTTTAATTTCCCCTAAATTTTTATCTCATTATGATAGTGTTTCTCTTCTTTTTTTTGCCAAAGTTTTTAGGTGCAACTATAGGAATATTTTTTAAATTATAATTTAGGCTTTTAGATTAGATGAGCAAATTATAGCATCATGATAGGAATTCGATGGAAATAATTGTTTATGCAATTATATATTCACTCCTTAAGTTTGCATGATAGAAATTGACATGGCAATGCCATTATATATTCACTTCTAAAGATAGCATCTTTGATGCCTTCACTTCTCTTGGTGTTAAAATGAAAGTTTAGAGTGTAGTGTAGGGTAGGGCTAAATAGAATTTAATGGTAGAAGGGGGGGACCTGTGAATAGAGTTTATTGTTATTATTTTCCCGTCCTTATGCTACATGACAATCCTTCTGCCTCTTTATTTTACATACTTTTGCCCCTAACACTCCTCAGGTTGGGACATAGATATTATATAACCAGAGCTAATACTATATTATGTAATTATTTGTTTATGTAATTAATTTTTTGGCAATGAACTTGTTTTGTTTGCTAGCAATTGGTTGGGAATTGTTGAGTGTAGGCAATTTCTTTTGTTGGTTCCAATTGGTTGCATCTGAGTGTTGGCAAGAATTACAGGTCTTGTGTTGAGCAGGATTGTGCTTAGGAAGAAAAAAATATTAAAAAACAAAAAGATGACCTATAGCCGCGTTTTTGAAAACGCAGCTACAGGGAAACCCAATGCGGAACCTATAAAACGCAGCCCAAACCGGATCTGTAGCTGCGTTTTCTACAAAACGCAGCTATAGGTCCCGCATCTTTGTCCGCAGGGGCTATAGTCGCACTGCATAGGTAGCTATGGAAAACGCTGCTATAGCTGCGTTTTTAGTGTTTATAGCTGCATTTTTCAAATGCAGCTATAGCCCTCTTTTTTTGTAGTGATTATCTGGTAATATTCCGGTATAGACTGTACCATAGCCTCCTTGTCCAAGGAATGTACTCTCATTATAGTTGGTGGTGACGTTTTTAGGCTCTTCTACACTAAATTTTTGTTGTGTCTACAAAACCTTGATAATTAGTTAGTTTCTTTAGTAATAGTAAGCCACCATTTCTCTCAAATAACTTTTCCTTTAGCTTGATAAGCTTTCTGTTTTTTCAGTCCCCGGTATATAAAACAACTTCCCACAAGCAATGCTAAAGGTCAACACTGATACCTGCACACATTCACACATGCATTTTCCTGTAGAACTTTTTAACCTTTTGTATTTCTCAATACCTTTAAGAACTAAATATTTAACATATGAATCATATGAAAATGAGTTAGTCCATGTTTGAATTACGATGTAGCTAATGACTACCGCATTAGAATATATCTGCCATCAATTCTGACTGGTTCATGCCAACTTACATGAAAATTAAAATTATAACAATTAAAATAGAGCTGGTGAATCAAAATTTTGAATTGGAGTCCTTTGTTAAAACCTTAACATTCTTTCCTAACAAATATTTATCTTAATAAACATTTATGTTAATAACTTAAATAAATAAAAAGTTAGAAACTAGTAAACCACAAATGTGCTCAGTACCCATGGTTAGCATCATTTTTGGGCCCTAGAACAGAGGGAAAGTTTATATAATTTTTGGAAAGATAGAAAAGCGAAATGAATAAATATTTACCTTGGTAACTTAAATATATAAGTTTATATATATAAAAGTCCATGAAGAAGAATAAAGTTAATGATTTTAACTTTATAAAAAAAAAGTTAAAAGAGTTTTAAAAGGTAAATTTAAAGGTATTTTATTTTGTAATCATATTTTTTTCTTTTCGATGACATATTTATTTATGTGGGTTGTTTATGTGTAACAATTGAATTATTGTTATAAATTTTAACCAATCACAATTTTACAAATTTTATCTTTTTATTTATTTATTTATTTTTAATAAATCATGTGGGGTACAAGAATTTAAAAAGGTATTTGTGCCATGTGTCATACCCATGGCCGAGGAAGCTACCATCATGCTGAGGAGGTCACACCCTCGGACAATAAGGCCATGTTAGTGACATACTATTAGAGGAGGTCATATTGTAGAGAAAGAGTTTCAGGAAGGAGGCTAGCCCTGACATGACCGAAGGGATGGTGGTTGCTACCACATTTAATGCATCCCACCAAACCTCCTAGTTGCATTTATAGGGAGAAGATCCCTAAACAGTGTTACCTTGGTTGCCCCAACTCATAAGGGGCTTGGAGGAGCTATCTGATGGGACAAGTACTCAAGTAGTGGCCTAGACGATTAACAAATGGAGGGCCAAGATCATTTAAGAGGAGCTATATAATGTAAGAGACTCTCTAGGGAGAGGGATCAGAAAATTTGTAGAGAATACACTGTAGCAATAAGAACTAAAATTGTATCCAAGTCCAAAAGAACTATATCCAAGAATATCCTCCTCGGACTTAATCGAGGAAGGTTTTCTTTGCTTAGAGCTTGTCTTTCTTTACTTTCTTACTATATTTGATTCACTGTACATACTGTTTGATCAATTGAATCCTAATTTTTAAACCCACTCTCTACAAATTCATTGTATCGAGCTCTTTGAGTATTAGTTCATTTATCTTTTGGGCTTAAGACCAAAATTCGTCCTTACAAATCAATTTATAGTAGAAAATTACTTGGTATTTTTAAATTTTTTTAGGTATTTTTTTAGATTTTCCCTGAGCTTATTGGTTTAGTTTCTCAAAGCCATCAACTTTTTTAATTGCTTTAAAAAAAAAAAAAAAATTTAAACCATCATTTCTTAATTATTTATATAGGCCTATTAACTAGCTATACTAATATAGGAACCATCATTTGTGGGCGAATTTGATGAGGAGAACCCCCCTCTTGTCTTTCAAAGATATATATATATATATATATATATATATATATATATATATATATATATGCATTATTATTTATTTTAAGTACAAAATTCATTATTTAACATTATTTTTTTTGTTCATATATAAAATAAATAAATTGACACAAAATATGTATGTTATATTCTTCAAAAATAACAATATAAATATATAAAATTAAGTTATTATTAATAATACTTTAAGGAGGGGGGTTTTCTAACTATTTAAATTTAAGAATGTTTACTCTCAGGATACCATTATATCTCTCATCTTTATTTGTGCAACAATGGTTGTTTTAATAGAAAATCACATTAAGTCATCAAGTTTTCAAAAAGTCGGTTTATTGTTTGTTGTAAATCTACTTGCGTGATCTGTGAAGCAAGCGTGGAGTGAATACTAGGGAATAACATATTTGTGCGCTGTGCCAACTTCAAATAGTCACATTTCACTCATTTTAAAATCTAAATTAAGCCAAATTTGTAACAAATTTAAAGTATTGTATGTCTACATATCAATAAAGCAAGTTTTGAGTGAAACTTGTTTAACTGAAACAAGTTGTTGCTAATTATGTTGATCTAAGCTAAGGTTTGCCGAATAGCACATTCCTTAAAATTCTATTCATATGGTCATTCTCCTCATCAAAACTTTGCATTTATGTCAATGTATTACTTATTTTCCATGTGTTAATGAGATAGATGCATTTTTTTCATTGTTTTAATTATCTAAAGATAGTTATTTATATAAAAGAAATTTATATGATAATTTTTTATAAAAATAATATAGGAAATAATTTATTTTGGACTACTTATTCTCAAAAAGATCAAAATAAGTTATTTAGAATATGGAATATTTTCATGTTTATTTTTTTTTTTGGTATAAACTGAAACCACTATAAAAGGTAAAAGAAAATATAATAACGCATATAAAAAAAAATATATATATATATATATATATATATATATATATATATATATATATATAGGTAAATTAGTTGAAATAATCAACTTTCTGTGAACACACTTAAGTAATATGTTGATATTTTAATTATATCAGTCTTCACAATTTACATTTCCTAAATCCTTATAATGACATGTAGTGTGTGTGTTTTAAAGACCGAAAATGTAGTAGCCTAAATTCTATGTAATTAAATAGAGTATTGTACATTTTTAGACCCCTTAAAATACAAGTTGTTTAACCTAGTTATTTAGCCAAGTGATTACTTAGATAAATTATCCAAATCTAGGTTAATACAATAAAATCATATCGTGACAAAATGCGGAAATATAAAGAACACATGATATGATAATCCAGGAAAACTAAACCGATAAAAAACTTGGGGAGGATTTAACCTAATTATCCTCAAGGTAAAACACATCCATTATGAAAGTGTAATACCAAAAAAAAAAAAAAAAAAAAAAAAAAAGGAGAGATATTTAAGTAAATCTTTTGTGGTGTCAATTTTATAATTTATAATTATAAGGGAGTTTTTAGAAACTAAGGTTGAAACCCTAACTATTTATAAGCTTATTATGTCAACATATATGGAGAGATATTTTGAGAGAGGAGACTACCCAAATTACTCAAGTAGAGAAGGTTTGACTGCACAATTGAGGTAAGAGTTTAATACTTTCTTTTTTGTCAAATCTAAGTTTTATTTAGAATTAAAGTATTTTTTTATGTGAGTATTTTGACCAGTAGTGAAACTATTTAAATATTTAAGAGTTTAAACGATGCATATGAAGAAAAAGTTTAGTTTTATTTTTCGGTCAACTGGATGATGTACCTGCATATTTTTCTAGGTTTTGAGATTTGATCTTTTTCTATAGTTTTGTTGCGTTATGCAAAGATAGAGGCTATAAAATTTTGGGCTTAGAGCATCCATAGCAGTGATGCTAAAAATTTAGCTATTTGGCACCACAAAAAATTACTTTATCTATTTTACCTACTCACATGCTGCAGCAGTTGATCTATTTTAATTTTCAACACAATAAAATAATATAAACATCACAATAAAATAATATATCCACACAAACTTCCCAGATTTCCTTTGAGTTTCTTGGTAGCCAAACATAGCAACACACACCCAACACAACACCAAAAAAAAAAAAAAACCCCCAATCCTCAATCTTTTTCCTCAATCCAGATCAAACAAAATCACCAACTGGAGACAAACCTAGCTAGCACAAACTAGAGACAAACCCACACGTTGATGCTGCCTGCGCTATCAACATCCTTGCCGATGCTTTGGTTTCCAATTACGCTACATCTCTCTCTCTCAGCTTCGCTCTCATCGCTCTACCCATGCGTTTGAGGCGTATGGCAGATTAGTGTCATGGGTCTGAGGCTGATCGGCGGCTTGGGACAACTGGTGGGTCAGTGACATTGAGCTTTGGTGGCGGTAACGTTGACGATAAGTTGGGCCGGCGATGGTAAACAAAGAGGTGAGAGTTTGAGAGAGTGAGCTTGATGAGAGAGTTTTGAGAGATGAGAGCTTGAGCTTAAGCTTCAGATGAGATGAGAGTGACACTGAGAGAGAGCACGGTGAGAATAAAAGAAAGTAAAAAAAATGAATCAAGCTATATTATTTTAATCTAGGCTGGAATTATTTTATTTTAATTATTTTATTTTATTTTATTTTTTAGCTGTCAGCTACAGTGCACATCTATAGATAGATGTGCACTGTAGCAATGAAGCTAAAAAAGAAGAAGAAGATTTAGCTCAATTGTTGTATGGTTATTTTTGTATTTTGGTGGAGCTAAAATAGCTATATAGTTTTTTAGTTCCATTGCTACAAGTGCTCTTAATCAAGGAAGTCAATTCCATATCGTACCGGCCACATACTGGCAAATAACGATCATTTCGGGCAGAAAGTAAAAACCGGCCGGTACAAAAAGCTTCTTAAAACACACACACACACACAAAAACAAAACATAAAAGTACCAAATGGCTCACGTCGCCTTCAGGCTTAGCACCACTTTGTTGGTCGTCGTTAACATTTAGCTGGTTTTCCCTTCATCTTTCCTCCTTCAGCTTCGTCTGTTCATTTCCCTTCTTTTTTTTTTTTTCTTTTTCTTTTTTCTCTTCTTCTTATTTGTTGTTTAGACTACAGCTGCACCCCCCTTGGTCCTTTTGTTTTGTGTGGTTTTTGTAGTCTTATTTTTTGTGTATTGACACCACACGTGTAGACATTGACATTTGAGTTGATGAGTATTGGGCAATAGTAGCAAATCAAAGGACCTACTAGCTAGAATTTTAAGTTGTATTTTATTGGTTTATGTCTTGTCTACAGGCTCAGGCCTACTAGCTAGAATTTTGAGTTGTATTTTATTGGTTTATGTCTTGTCCACGACTCAGGCTAGCTGATTAGTCTAGTACAGCCCATGGACCCTATTATACTTATATTACTTTTCCTTTAATAAAATGATTCTATCTTTTTTATGTCAAAAAAATAGTTTGAAATTTCAATGACATCTTTTATTTCAAATTTTCAACTATTGTCACTCACTAGTTTTATATTTTTATTAATTAATAGGCTAATATGTGAGCTAGAGATAAACAATAAGTGAAATATTTTATGCTTATAAATTTAAATTTAAGTTCTCATAATAAATTATTATTATGTGAACTTTAACTACTAAACATATAAATATAAATATAAATATATGCTCTAGAATAGAGATTTTGTGTGTGTGTGTGTGTGTGTATTAAATATATAAAATAGCAGTAAACCTGAAACGATACACCGGTATTGACCGGTACCCGAAATATATCGTATCGGTGGCCAAACCGGTACAGCCTTCAGTACGGTATTGACTTCCTTGCTCTTAATGGTCAGGTTTCTGCACGGTTTTCTTTGATAAATAGTACCTGATGTGGACTTCTTAGGGTCCGTTTGGGAGTTTATAAAAGAATGGAATAGAATGGAATGGAATGGTCATTAAAGAAATGGAATGGAATAGAATAGAATGGAATGGATTTAGTAGGGAAAGGAAAGGAATGGAATGGAATGGAATGAAATTTAAAAATCTTGTTTGGATGTTATAAAATAAAGGAATGGAAAGGAATGGAAAGTAAGTAACACCGTTTGGAAGTGACATTGGAAAGAATGGAATGAAATCATTTTATAATAACATTACTATTATACCCCTCATTTTAAATAACATAAAAAATAATCAATGAGAACTTATAATTGCTAAAAAACAAGTTATGTATATTTCTATGTTGTAAAGCAATTCACGCATCACATATTTATTCTCAACAAAATAAATATTGTCTAACAATGCAAACAAATATCTTAAAAAAAAAAAAAAAAAAAAAAAAAAAAAAAACTCCAATTATGAGTCTTGCCAAAACAAAACAAAATAACATAATCTATCCCAAAACTAAGGTTCGCCAAAAAATCCCACACTTTTTTTTAATTTTTAGGCCTAGACATCAGTGTCAATAAGACACATTTGCGCTCATGATCTGGCAACCAAAGAACATCTCCTTATATGTTGGATTTTCCATCAAAAATATGTAGGCCTCAGTTTTTGATATTGGATCTAAGTCCAATACGCCCAAAGTTGCGTGAACTTCTGCTCCATATGACTTTGAAAAGCACCTTGCCATAACCTCAGTCGCCTTTTCAATTGCCTTTGATACATTATCAAATGACTGGGAAATTACATTCCCGAGTTCATCATTTTCTGCCAGTCGTCTTTTCTTGCTTTTAGAAGACATTGCATCTTGTGATGGCAGTCGAGAACATGCAACATTAATTTCTGGAGACCTCTGATAATTTTCCACTTCAAAGTTTTCCAAAGAAACTTCATTTTGAGATATCAAATTATCAATCTCATCAATAGTGGTCGATGCAGCATACCTAGCACGTTTCTCCTTTGCAGTTTCAGCATGATCACCTTTTGCTCTATCTTTAGCCCAAAGTTGTGCCATCTTAGAGTAGTTGGGTATAGGTGTTGTCATCCACTTCTTGACTGCAGGTTTAGACTGTTACAAACCAAGACAAATGGTTAAACAACAGATATAATTATGTAACACAAAATTAAACTCACAAAAAATGGTAATTTACCGCTATGAGTGGCTTCCAAACTTCTGGTTCAGCTGTCCACATATTTAAAGAATCATTCCATCCAAAACCACTCAATCCATCTTTAAATATATCATAGCATTCATGAAAATTCTTCTTCAGTGTCTTCTGTCGATTTTTCACCTTATCCTTGTTAACCTCCATGTCAAATTTTTCAACCAACTCTTTTACTATGTCATCATATGCCTTAGAGGTAAAAGTTCCATTAACTCTACCACCTATGATTACCTGATGTAAAAAAGCATCCACTAAAGCATCATCCATAACACTAGTCCATTGTACTTCTTTGCTTGGATCTCCACCATTCTTCTTTGATATCTTATCCATGCTATAATTAATAGGGCAAAAAACACATATAAAATATTGTGTAAATATTAATATTAATTATCAAATGGTAAAGAGCAACGTCAAAATAAAAAGAGAAATTTGCATAACATTTAGGTCTAAGTAATTGAAACATAGCATAGTCTTAAACAATATGACAACAATAAACCCAAAAGCTATCATATTTGGACATAGTTTTGCCACATGGCTGATGCTATAGAATCTCTTATAATATCTCCTTGCCTAGCATCCTCATCATCTTCTCTTGGAGTAAGGCCTACACGTTCACGATGAGAATGCAAAACCTCTTCATCAACTTCAGCAATAAGACTTTCATCAGGATCGACACCCATTAAATAATTATGAAGTATGCAACATGCTAAAATGATTTCATTTTGGGTGTTAACACAATAATTAGGCTCTGTAGTACTTGCTATGATAGGAAATCTCTTTTTAAGTACACCAAATGCTCTTTCAATAGCAGTGCGCAATGATGCATGCCGCAAATTAAACAATTCTTTAGCATTTTCAGGGAGACGAACAGAGTACTCTTTTAAATGATAACGCACTCCCCTATAAGGTGCAATCAGACGACTTCTATTCATGTATCCCGCATCAACAAGATAATATTTACCTAATAAACAATAACAACCATTAATTATATACTACAAATTTTTTAATTATAAAGAATACATCCTAATACGTATTTGAATTAAATTTACCTTGTGGGATTTTCAAGTTATCATTTCTAGTTAAAGCATTCTTTATTATTCTTGAATCTGACGCAGTTCCTTCCCAACCTGGTAAGACGTATGTGAATTTTAAATCAAATGAGCATGCTGCCAACACATTTTGTGTTGTGTAACCCTTCCTACCCCGATATCTTGGTGCATCCTCATTAGACACTTCGACACGAACATGTGTTCCATCAAGTGCCCCAATACAATCCTGAGATTAACATTATCTTTCAAAACATTTACCTTAAAATATATTTGTACTAAACTACTATCAAATATAAATTATATGCATGATATATTTACCTTAAAATATGGGTTGAACCTACTACTTTGTAGTATTTCAAGTGGCACTTGGGTTCCATCAGGTTGTCGAAGGAATTGATCCTCTAACATAATTATTGACCTTAGCACGTTATGAAAATGGCGACTAATGGTCTCACCGGAACGACAAAAAATGAAGGACATTGTACGAGTCGTTTGATTATGTGCTAGCATGTGAAGAAACTTGCCAACTTGCTCTTCAATCGTGGCACGCTGTGTGTCTTGAAGATCACCATCTCTCCGCAAAATGTCACACAAACCTTGAAAAGCTTGTGGACCCATGCGTATTACATCATAGCATTTTTCACTATTCCTAAGTCGAGACATTAGTTCATCACGAACTTTTTGTCTTTCTATGATTGATTGTGTAGGAATGTGGGGAACACGTCTTCTTTTTAGTCGTTGCCTTTGATGGACAATGTAACATAAATAACGGCATGCAACATGAACCAAGGCTAGTTTCCGCATAAAATCCGAAAAAATTATGGTCTTAAGTACCTCATCATTCAAATCCATCTAAGTAAAAAAATAGTTATGTTATTAGTCCAACTTAGAAAATTATGGGCACATTGTAAGCAAATATACACACATGCATCAATACATTTACATCTTTATTATTTAGTATTGTATCTAAAGATTGATAAATAAATATATAAAATATAACATAAATATGGTAATCCTTTAATTTTTTTTTTTTTAAGAATGTGATAATAGTAAAACCACCTATTAGTGGTTACAAAACCACATCCTAGTAGACCATGCTTTTAGACAAAACCATCGGTAATCCTTGGAGATATTAGTACACTAGCTTTTGTAGATATTAGTACACTAGTGATATAAATTTTTTTTTCTTGTTTTTTTCTTAACTGCACACTTGTCTGTTGTCTAAACTTGCACATGCACTAGCTTTTGTATTAATCATACACGTGGTGAGCCTTGGAGATATTAGTAGCATTGGATGGTTGAATTAAAACTGCAAGTTCAACACACCACTTGCTTCGTAAATAACAGAGGAAGCAAAGAGGAAACACTGTAAAAAGCAAATAAGTTGTGTTCCTCAGCAGTTCTCACTTTCAATTTTACAGCGGTTCTACAGCAGATTTCTAGCAATTCTCACTTTCAATTTTCTAAATACAAGTTTGAATCTTAGCTGTACAGGTAACTCTAACAGCAATTTTCGTTTCTTTTCACTTTCAAGGTTTTTAGGTGTTAAGAATGCTAGTTTGTTTTGGTTTTTAGGTGTACAAAAACACTATATATATATAGGGAGAAGTTCAACAGAGGACACACCATACATATCCGAATACAATATAGGGAGAAGTTCAACAGAGGGAGGCTGATCAAACAAAAACACTATATATCACTCTCATAGCAAACAGTTCATATATATATATATATATATATATATATATATATATAAATAAAGACTAGCAAACAACCGAAAAGAAAAAGAAAAAGAAAAAGATAGAGATAGACATACTTGGTTTGAGCAATAACCAAAAATTGCAGTAGACAAAAGAAAAAAGCAAGACCAGCGGCAGCAGCTTCACTCTGTAGAGGATGGACAATAGAATGACAGTATATTTTTTTACGGCTGAATGAGAAAAAAAGGGCCGATATTAAAGGGGTATTTTAGGGATTTTAACAAAAATTTCATTAAACCTAAACCCATTCCCTCTCATTCCTCCTAATTTTGGGGGGAACAAAAATTTGAGGTTTTGAGGGAAAAGGGAGGAATGAACATTCCCTCCTAACCATTCCATTCCCTCCCACTTAAACTCCCAAACAAGGGAATGTACATTCCATTCCCTCCATTAAAACTCCCAAACAAGAGGAGGGAAGAATATTCTAAAAATATTCCTTTTATTCCATTCCATTCCATTCCCTCCCCTCCTCCCAAATAGAGCCTTAGGGTATATGGCAAAACTGAAGTGGTATTGGGGGAAATTCAGAAGCCACATAGAGTCACGTGTGTAAAAAAAACAAAAACAAAACAATGAGAAAACATTAAAACAAAGCAAAGCTCAACTTCTTTCTTATTATTATTATTATTATTATTATTATTTGTTTATTGGTAGAAGTGAATAGGAAAGTCAATGAGGTTTGACCAGTTATTAAAAAAAAGGAAAAGAAAAAAAAGAGAAACAAACAAAGGAAACAAAGGAACACATGAAATTGAAGATGGCCCACGTGCCTACATAGTAATAGGAGTTATGGTGAATCAAAAAAAAAAAAAAAAAAATAGGAGTTATGGTCTTATCTTTGGGGTTTTAGTTGTGGTAGAATATATATATATATATATATATATATATATATATATAAAGAAAAATATTATGATTAGGAGGAATTTTGGTGTGAGATAACAGTAGATAGTTATTGGATATTTTTAGTAGTCTCTCTTTTTGGCCAGGTACCATTATAAGTCCTTCTTAAATTATTTGATTATTGAGTAAGAATATATGAAAATTGTTCTAGGTGATATCTAAAGATTTTAGAGGAATTGTTAAGGAAAAATTTCTTTTGAAATAGCTTTTGGAGGTAAGTAACCTTATGGGTTTTATTTTACTTATATTAATGTATTTTTAACTATTGAAAATTGTTTATAATTGTGAGAATTTTTATTTCTATTGTATTACTGATTTCAAGTAAAGGATTATTACAAATATATTTTAATATTGAGTATATGATTTTTATATACATGCTTGAATAAGATATATTTTTGTTAGAAAATATGATTTCATATATAAGATTATGAACAATTTGACTATGAATTTATTCTGATACCCAGCCAATGGGGGTTATTTATTGGTACTCTGATACCCAAACCAATGAGGGTTATTCATTGGTGCTTTGATATCCAAACCAATGGGGGTTATGCTCTGATACCTAGTCATAGGGATATAGCATGACCATAGTCATAAGATTGTTAAGAATATGAATTACGTATGAATATTTGAACTATTTTGAGTCCTTAAAACTACATATGTGAATTTGGAAATGTTTGGGTATTTGAACTATTTTGAGTCATTAAAACTGCTTATGTATTTTTGGAACCTATTGTAAGTTATAGTTTTTGATTTATGGAAAATTGACTATTTTCTAAATTATCTATGATATATTTGTAAGATTAAAGTATGTGATCTATGTGCAACTTATTATTTTAAGACTACGAAACTGCTTCAGTTATTTAGAAAACATATAGTATATTATAACTTTGAAAACACATATTACATCTTTTCCTTTACAGATCTATTGTTTGATAGAACTTATTAGGATTTTGGTTACTTATTGAGTTGTCAGCTCACCCCTTTTTCTCCTCCAGTTTTAGATTGTGAAGAATAGCAAGTTTTGATGTTGTGTTGTGAGCTGGAAAAGAAGCTTAATTAGTGATTTTGGGATTGGATGGTCTTCTAATAGTTTTATATTTATTGGCCAATTGGCATTATGTACATGAGGTTTGGATTTTGTTCCTATTAAATTATTGGAGATGTATTCATAAAGAAATTGTTGAGGTATTTTGGATTTATTTAATTTAATTTTTGAGAATAAATTTTAGTTGCTAAGAAGTCCTTGCACACTTGTAGGGTGCTTACTTTATTAGCGTGCGGTGGATGTCACGTGCCTATCTTTATAGTTAGGTTCGGGGTGTGACAGAAAGAATTGAAGTTTGTATAATAAGACTTAGACCATTAACATCCTATTGCTACTTCGAGTAGAAAACTTTCTACCACGACCATGTGATAGCTACGAGTCAATGGACTACTTCTTTCCTTGATCCACTACAACCACAAGTACTCACACTTGTGATTTTGAGCCTCCACTCAAAGGTTTCAGATATTCTTTAAATTCTTTATGCAGTAATTGAAGCGATCATCAAGTTCTTGACATGAATCTTGATAACCCTAAGTGTGTATGAAGGTAAACACCTCTAGATCTCACAAGAGATTCAACACATAGTATATCAAAGACTTTTAAAACGTAGCTAGAGTTTTTCCTTTTATACTTGGAGTAAAACATAAAACCCTACACATTAAACCGGGCTTAGGCTGAGTTGGAAAATTTTGCAAAAAATTAATTTGTATGAGGTTCGATCAATCGAGCCTAATTTTCGATCGATCAAGCTTTGTAGAATTATACAAATAAATCCTGTAATTACTCGATTCCAACTTTACAAATAAACACACTTTGAGCAGCCTAAATCTAGACTCTAATGGCCTGTTTGGAAGTTTAGAGAGGGAGGAGAGTAAATGGGAGTAGAGGAGAGGAGAGTAGTGGGGAGGAGAGTAGAGTGGAATGGTTATCCTCTACCTTGTTTGGATGTTTTTAAAATTAGTAAGGGGAAAATGAGTAATTAATACTTCCTCTTGTTTGGATATTTTAAAAATTAGGATAGAGAGGAGAGAAAATGATTTCAATAGACAAATTTACTCCTATTTGAAAATAGACTTGTAACATTGTTAATTTAAAAAAATACAAAAAAATACCAGAGAAATTGCAAATTATAATTTTTTTTTTTTTTTGGAAAAGTACTAACATGTTACGAAAAATCATCAACCAAATTAGCCTATTGTATCTGAAATTCAATAATTAAAATGTTAATTTCCCGAACAAAATGCACATACCAAGGATTGCCGGTTCAATAATTAATTCAATAATTAACATGTTAATTTAAAAAGTAGATTTTTTGTAAAAACTTGGAAAAGATTCACTGCGCACATTCTACACAGAGCAAGGATTGCCGATTCGGTGAATCTGATGGAACACGAACTGGATAAGCCCGAAGCCGAGGCTATGAAGTCGACGAGCTCGATTAGGGTTCGCCTTTTGACGTCCTTTTTGATTGAGTTCTTCGACGAGTCGGTGAAATCAAAGGTGACACAGTAGAGACTCACTTTGCTAACGAACAGGTTCATCTTCTCCGAGTTCGGTACGTCCTTGAACGGAACCAATGGCTAGATTCCAACCACCACGCTCGCCAGAAACACCGCCGTGCGCTTTCCTTCTCCTCCGTCGTTGGGCTGGAATAGCAATGTTACACGCGGTGAGTTGGAGTAGCGAGTTGACTCCGCCGATGAGTCGTTGCTCGATTTCGATGACTTCCGAGGCAGTTTGCTCTATATTTGCTTCAACATTGTAATTTTTTTTTTTATTAAAATCAAATACTTTTTTTTTCTTTTACCTTAAATTTTCTCAGCAAACAAACAAAAATTATTTATATAATTGGTTTGTAAAATTGTTAATTTTAAAAGGGTAATTTAGGAAATTCTTTTAGTCAATAATTTATCAACTCTACTCTCCCTCCAAATCTCTCTAATTTGGGAAAATTAAAAATGAGGGGTTAGAGGTAGTTGAAACCCCTCTAAACCCCTCCAAACCCCTCCCCCTCCTTCCTTAAAAAACTTCAAAACAAGATAATTGAATTACTCTCCCTCCCTTTACTCTACTCCCCCTCCTTTTTTTAACTTCCAAACATGCCATAAGTTTTGATCATGGTTTGCCAACACATTACAAATTGAAGTTCTAATACATTTAGTTCCTAACGTCTTAAAACCAAACAAGTATTAATGAGGAAAATGGATTTATTTTCATATATTATTTATAGGTGGAGTATCAATTATTTGAGCAAAATAAATGTTTGTAATTATTTTTTGAATTGAAATATGACATTCTTTCTAAAATTGAGTTACTTTGGCAAAAAAAAAAAAAAAAAAAAAAAAAAAAAAAAAAAAAAAAAAATCAGAAGTCAAGCAAATATAATAACACAATAATACAAAAAAATGATTGTGTGCTTAAATTAGAGGAAATAATATATATATATATATATATTTGTAATTTTACTTAAGCAATTTTATTTATTTATTTTTTTGATTGGATACTAAAGCAATTGATATAGTGCTCGATAAATACCTCAATAGTTCCAATATATACCTAGAACTATATACCAATTTCTAACTATATGGAGCCATCATCGCGTATAGGATAGCAGTGAATGGCGCTTAAGCTTAATAGGGGTCACCACTCCCCGTCCTAATGAATTAAAAAAAAAATCCATATTCTTAATTATATCAATTCTGGCAATATTTCCTCTTTTTATGATAACATATAATATAATTTAAGTCGATTTCCTAAACATTACAACACATAATTATAAATGGTTTTTATTGACCTAAAAAAAAAAAGCAAATAATAGAGTCCTTATTTATGTAGTGAGTTCCTCTAAAGTATATTAAGTTCGTTAAGGGTATGAATGATAACATTGTAACTAGTGTGAGAGCAAGTGGATAAATTTAAATTGAGTTTCCTATCACTATAAGTTTGCAATGATAAGCATTGAGAGCATATCTCTTTCCATTAGTGATGTATGAGCTAACTAGATCGATTTAAGAGGTTTTCCATTGGTATGGATTAGATTAAGTGCATATCTTTGTCATGATGCTCTCCAAAGGCATTCAAATAAGTAGGAATATAACAGAGTAAATGGAATGAAATTTAGTAAAAGTGGAAACAAATATTAAGGGATGGTATGAATTGATGTTCAAGAGATACAAAAAGAGGTAGAACTTTCTTTATCTTGGACTAATAATCCATAAAGATAGAGAGATTGAAAAGGATGTGAATTATAAAATAATAAAAGCAAGGTGGATGAAATGGAGAAGTGCATTCAGAGTATCGTGCGATCATTGATTCCCTATTAAGCTAAAAGGAGAATTTTATAAGATTGTTATAAGACCAACTCTGCTCTATGGTATTGAATATTGGGCAATTAAGAATCAACATATTCACGAAATAAGTATAGCTTAAATGAAAGATATTAAGACGAATAAGTGGAAACACACAAAAAAGATATGATTCAAATTGAGAAAATATGCTTAATGATAGGGGTGGCTCTTCTTGATGAAAATATGAGTGAATGTCGCTTGAGATGATTTGGTCAAATGCTGTGGATATAGCAATTAGTTGTAAGAGTGAAATTGTTTAAGTTGGGAGAATGAAAAAGGTAGAGGAAAACCAAAAATAACATTAGTAGAAGTAGATAGTTAAAAAATACATACGAATTAAGGAAGTAAAAGAGACTATAACTTCAGATAGAATAAAATAGAGGAAAAAATATATATATACGTGACTAACCCTAACAAATCTTGTTGAGGATCCATAATCGACCCAAAAAATGAGGGACTAAGACTTGGTTGTTGTAAAATATATATATTTTAAATGTACAATGAATTGCAGGGGACCTTAGTAGTTAATGTAAAAGATATGGGAAAAACTCATCAAATCATGGTATTGATCAAATAGCTTTTGACCCACATTTAGTCCTAACACAAATCTATTGATTATATGTTTTGATTCCAAAATTTGTCACACATTTATAAGAACTAACGTAAGTTAAAAAAAAAAAAAAAAATTCTTAACTGACTTTTAATTTTGTCAGTTAAAATCGTACATTTTTTATTAAAAAAATATTAGAAGTAATCTAGAGTCAAGAGGTTTATAATTTAATTAGAATCTCATTATATTTCCAATAGAAACACTTAATTTAAATCTTCTCCTTTTTTTTCAAAAAAAAAAAAAAAAAATCTTCTCCCTTTTAATTATTGAATTAAAAAAAAAAACAAAAACACTCCGAGTGCAGTAGACGGATATAATTGATACGAAATATCTGACAAAGTAGAAAGTTGGTCAACTGATGGGCCAATCTTTGAGAGTTGAAGAACATGGTTCACGAGGAAATCGATATGTTGTAGAGAATGAATGGAAAGCTGAAATACGTTACATACTTACATGCATTATGCATCAAATAAGACAAACATGCAAGCCAACTCATTCATACGTTACATGCATCCAGGGCCGGCTCAACCCTTAGGCGAATTAGGCTATTGCCTAAGGCTCCTAAGTGAAGGGGACCCCAAAATTTTAGAAAAGAGAGGGTAGTAGGGGCCAAAAAAAAAAAAAAAGTTTCAAATAAATTAGAAATATCCGGTACATTTTTTTAATCAAAAAACAAAAATTTTGGTAGATCCAGTTAAACATTGGTTCTAAACATAATTATTGTCCAAAAATAACATTATTATCTTCTAGATAAACCAAAAATCAACTAGATAAATTACAAATGTGGTCTAAGAGATTAACCACAAAACAATTATAAATCAAAACAAATAAAACAACTCAAATTCCTAAAATTTTTAGTTTTACCATTCCCTTTGCTTCTTTCTCTCTGCTCTCCACCTCTCTCAAGCTTCCTTTGCCTCTCTCAACTGCTCAAGCAAGCTGCAAGCTTTCTTCGCCTCTCTGACTCTCATTCCTTCTCTGAATCTGTGATTCTCTGCTCGCCGGAGTCTCCGCCTCTCTCAACTGTTCTAGGACTTTGAGTTTTCTGATACGGTACAGTGCGTATCAGGTATAATATTTGGGCGCTTGTCTTTCACTTCAGCCTTTCTCTTCATTTATTTGTCCAATGGGCCTGCCTCCTGCCTGGACGTTTCACTTTGTTTGGGCCTTCAAATTTTTTATTTTTTATTAATAAAGCCTGCGTTTTTTTTTTTTGGGGGGTGGGAGGTGGGTGGGGGGGGGGGGGGGGGGGGGGGGGGGGTGGTGATGGGGAGAGGTTATAGATAATAGATACAATTTGTTTTGGTGTTTTTTTTGGTGGGTCTTGTCAATAAGTCTTGTGTTATTGCAAAGCCAACGGTGCCTCAATACATGGTTAGATTCAACAATAGGTCCATATATATCAATATGAGTCAGTTTGTGGGCCAAAATCATTAGTAGGAATGAAACTAATTGGCTTAGTACCTAGAATGAGTATTCGTAATATAAAGTTGCCAGCTAGGAAAGGAGGAGGTCCGAGACTGAAAGGGCCTCTAGACCAAGAAAGTAATGCAGAGAACCCAGAACTTTGATGATAAATTCAACCACTAATAAATGAATGATAATAACGTCCATGGTGTGATAGACAAAGCATGTGAGGATGGCATTATCCACGGTTCCACATAGAAAGAAAAATAAATAAATAATGTGGCACATGTGCATGGTAATGGATAAATGAGGGAAGAATTACTTTAATACCATGATAAATTACCTATTATTTCAAAAGATTAAGTTGTTAGAAAAAACTATATTTAATTATAATTATAATTATAATAATTATTCTTACACACATATATATATATATATATATATATATATATATATAGAGAGAGAGAGAGAGAGAGAGAGAGAGAGAGAGAGAGAGAGAGAGAGAGAGAGGAACAAAATGAATACAAGATATTTGATTGGTTTGGCTTGTTAAGTGAGTTCGTTATCCATATCCTTAATTAACATGTACAAACACATTAACAAAGAATGCTAAAAACAAAATTACACAATCATAATTAGTGGTGAAGCCATAAATTTTTTCCAGAGGAGGTTAAGCTAAATATAAAAAAATTATTTATGAGCTATCCAAAACCCAAACAATTGCACAATGTATCAAACTTGTGTTTTGGACTAATTCAAAAGGATTGAGGAGTTAAAAGCCTAAATTCTAAAATTCATGGGGGCCAATAACTACATTTTTGTATAATTTGTACTTTTTTATTATTTAAATACTATACATAGTTGAAAATTTCAAAAAGCTTCCCCACCCCCCAACTTCGCCTATGATTATAATTATTTTTATTTGTGCAATTGCAGTGGATATATGTCATCGGACTATGCAATGGAAGGATTATATTCTACTAAATCAGATATCTTTAGCTACGGTGTCTTGATACTAGAGATTATTAGTGGCAAGAGAAACAACCGCTATCATGTTGAAAGTCCTTGCCTAAATTTGATTGGACATGTAAGTAAAATATATAATCATTTGGTTTTGATTTGATTGCAATTCACCTTGGTAGTACTCTAAGATTATACTATTAATTTTTCAGGTCTGGGACTTATGGGAGGAAGGAAAACCCTTGAATATAGTTGATTCATCGTTGGGTCAAGCATATCCTGCTCATCAAGTTTCAAGATGTATTCACATTGGGCTCTTATGTGTGCAAGAACAAGCAACAAATCAACCAAGCATGGCAGAGATTTTATTCACGTTAGGAAATGAAACAAGTCCCCCCCCCCCCAAACAAGGAGAAATTATAAGGTCCTCATGGTGGATAAATGATGTGGTCCACTATTTCAGTAAAAGACTCTCACTTGTTTAAAATTGTGGAATTTTAAATAAAAACTGAATATTGACTCAGCAATTTTAAATAGGTGGGAGTCTTTTATTGGAATGGTAGACAAATGACGTGGTCTATCATGAGGACTGTATAATTTCTCCTCAACAAGCCAGCATTTATCAACAGAAAAAATAAAAATTGTGGTCAAGATTCAACAAGTTCTATAGGAGCAACTGCTTCACTTAATGACTTAACATATTCTATGTTTGAAGCTCATTAAAGTCTGCACTTACTAGTTGAACTACATTTTCATAGTTGAGGACTACAATGCACATTTGATTGATCATTAGATTTTATTATAAAGTTCTAAAGTTTTCTTTTAAAATTTAAATTTGGAGTATTGCAATTGATGACGTGAGAATGCTGAGACAATTTGCAAAGTTAAGTTTTGTTACCAAATTGTGCTATCAATTAAAACCTAAAAATTTTAAGGAAAAATGGAAACTTTACAAAATCTAGGCACCAAACTGGAATTTATTAGTATATTTTAGAGGTAGAAGTATAGTTCAATCCTTTTTAGAAAAGAAAATAAAAATATTTATCATGAATGAATTTGACTTTTATTTTTACTATTCCATTTGTTTCAAGGACAATGTTATCTAGAAAATAAGTAATTTTCAAAAATTATTTTCTATAAGACTATGTCATTTTTCTATATTTGGTATTAACCTTAAATGAGTTTTAAAAAAAACAATATTCTAGTTTCCATTAGTTAGCTTGCTATGAAATAGAGTTGATTTTCAAAAAAATTTAGTGGATAACAATCTCTAAAAGTAAATCATATTTTTCCTATCGACTAGAGACATTTTTCCTTTAACTTTTTTTTTTTATGCTACCAACATCAAAAAACACAGAAAACTATATTTATACAAAAATTTCCATCGAAACAAATAGATCTCAAACAACAAAATCATTATCACCTTCTTCGTTTTTATTGGCAAAAGGGTAAATATTCACATTCCTTTTGTTTTATTGGTTTTTTTTTGGGGAGAAACTCACTTCTATGGTAGAAATTAATTAATTTTTTAAAATAAAAATATTCTCATTTTTCTTTGCTAGACTATGACTTTGGAAATAGTTCAAAAAAAAAAAAAAATTAATGTCATTTGACAAGCACAAAAAGGGATACACATAATAATTCCAAAATTTACTCAATGAAGTATAAAATATTTTTTGTTTTATGAAAGTAAGGTATAAAAATTGCACTAAAGTCACCCTTTATTAGGACCCTTATAATTAAGATTAAGATAAGGAGAATGACACCTTAACCTCCAGTCACGGTGTTTGCATTGCAGCACGACAACGTTGTTGACATTAACTTAGACTTTAGACTTTAGATTTGTGAAATTTGAAATGTATGTTTTGTACAAGGTTTTCCTGTTTTTAAAATTTGAACTTTCTCTTAGGACATATGCGTTTCTCATGTTATAGAACATATGTCATGATTTTGTGTAATTGGCTTATTCTTTAACAAAATGTACTTTACTTGTATTTGGGTAGACTTAGGATGTGTTTAAATACTTCAAGAAACCTCGTTTTAAGATCAAGCGTTGAAACCTTCAAGTCTGTTCAAAAAATCAAACAAGAGTGCAAATTTATTAAAGCTTTAACAGTTGGTCGATACCTGCTCGACACCTCCTATCTGTCGAGGTTTAAGAATTTCAGATTTCAACTATGATTTTTTTGGGATCTGTGAATTTGTCTATGGGTCTTCTTTTCTTCTAACCCTAGACATATAAAAGGATTGTTTTAAAAGTCATAAAACGGTATACAAGTTGTACAAGCATTGAGCAAACTCCGTTCAAGCAAATTGTGACTGAAGACAAAGTTCATGACCTAGTTCATCTCTTTCTCTTGAAGAAGTTGCTGTGTATTTGCACCGTAGGGTTTTGTGATTAAGCATCTTCCTGATCTTTATCATATGGATGAGCTGAAGAACTTTGTAGCCAACAATCTTTTCAGATTGGTGTTTTTGAAGTCGCGTACTAAGATTCGCGTAACCGTTAGTCACGTACTTGGAAGCCGTGCATAAAAAAGGGGAACTGTTACTACAGAACAAGTCCGATTGGGTATTGGGGTAAGGGTTCAACTATAGGTTGGTAAGGTACTTGGGATTCCTTGCTTATAACTGCTTGTTGTGATAATAGTGGAGTTTTGGGAGTGATGACTTAAAAATCACCCGGTGGGGTTTTTGCCGTCAGGTTTTTCCCCTTTCATAAACAAATTACCGTGTCATTTATTTTCCGCTGCATATTTAGTTAATTGGTGATTTGTTTGTGCTATCACGCATTTGCATGATAAATTGATTAATTAATAACTTGGCTAATTAATTAATTAATTTCTATCACAAGGGGTCATTCAGTTTGTGGCCTATTAAGTGGTATCAGAGCAGACACACTCTGATTAGGTTTAATCTTTGTTGTGTTGATCCATTGACCCTTGTTTTTCATGGATAGAGGACAGTCATTAATTATACCTCCTTTATTTGATGGCACTAACTATGTATATTGGAAAGTACGCATGTGAGCTTTCTTGTAGTCTTTAGATGAGAAGGTGTGGCAAGCTGTAAAGATTGGCTGGATCAAGCCAAAGGAAGCGCCGGCCAATTAGGATGAAGCAAAGATCAAGGCGGCTAACTTCAACAGTCGAGCATTGAATACCTTATTCAGTGCAGTCACTAATGAGGAGTTTAAGAAGATATCCTCCACATAAATTGCAAAGGAAGTATGGACCATCCTCCAGACAACCTATGAGGGTACAAAGGCTGTCAAGAATTCAAAGCTTCAGAGGCTCACTACAAGCTTTGAAGAAATAAAGATGGAGGAGGATGAGTCGTTCGATGAGTTCTATGCCAAGCTCAAGGCCATAGTAAACTTAACTTTCAATCTTGGGGAAACCATTTTTGAACTCAAGATTGTAAGGAAAGTGCTCAGATCTCTACCCGAGAGATTCCATGCCAAGATTGCGATGATAGAAGAATCAAAGGATATTGACAAAGTTCCTTTGACAAAGTTGGTTGGTAACTTGCAGACCTATGAGTTAGGGTTGATAAGGATAGGGAAGTCGGGTAAAGGCAAGAGTATGACACTGAAGGCCAAGAGCAGTGAGACAGATGAGTCTTCCGATGATGAAGATTCCAAGATGAAGTCCTACATTACAAGGCAGTTCAAAAATTTTATGAAGAATGCCAACGGAAGGAACTTCGAAAAGGACCGTAGACAATCCAGTTCTTCTCAGTTTAAAGGGCAAGACAAAGGGAAGAAGGATGCTAAGGAAGGTGGTCAGTACACTGTTCTTGCAGGACCTAAGTGTTTTGAGTGTCAAGGTTTCGGGCACATGAAACATGAGTGTCCTACGTATCTCAAGAGCATTGGGAAGAGTAAGGCACTTGCTGCTACCTTGAGTGACACTGAGCCTAAGGAAGATTCCGACAATGAGGATGACAGAATCTTGAATGCCTTCACTGCCACTGTCAATCCTACTGATAGGATTGTTGAAGATGTGGACGAAGAAGAAGAATTGTTGGAGTCCAAATTTGAGAAGATGGATGGTCAAGATGACATCCATACAGCCTATGAGAAATTGTACAAAGCTTTTGAAAAATATGAGAAACTTTATAGGCTAGCCAACAAGAAACTCAGTGATGTGGAACTTGACCGTGAGGAATTATCCACTAAGTTTGATGAGACTAATCAGACCATTAGAGCGCTGAGGTTTGAAAACAATTTCCTGGCTGAGAAGACAAAGAAGCTTGAGGCGAAACTGTTTCAAGTCAGAGCTCAATTGGAGAGGACTTCAAGCGCTAAGCTTGATGAGATGCTCAGTATTCAGAAATCTGCTTCAGATCGAACAGGTTTAGGGTATGGTCTTTCTTCCTCTAATACTGCTTCTACTAGTACTACCGTTTTTGTTCCTCCTACTAGCAATACTGATATTGAGAACACTGATGTTAAAATTAGTTTAGTTAGTGAGAACTTAGACAAGGGTAAATCTATCTTAGAAGCACCTCCTAAACTAGATAAGAAAGATGCTAAAAATCCTAAGGCTAAGAAGGCTAACTCTCAAAAGCCTAAACAAAAGAAGTAGCATCTCTGTCATCATTGTGGAGTTGCCGGTCATACTTGACCAAATTGCTATAAGTGGTTAGCTACTCAACAGAGAAATGGTATGATAACATTTGGATGCCAAAATCAGCTTCAATCATCTCTCGCTCCTCTCAATGATCTTCTTAAGGCCCTCATGTTCCTTTCGAATTTGAACGGTTTCAATTCTTCCCCCTCACCATCGGTTCAAGCATTTAATCAGATGAAAGGTTCTTCCAAGGCGTGGAAGAAAAAGGACTCTAAGTGATTTTATCATTTTCTTCTATCTTCTTGTTTTTGTTTGTTGCATTACTTGTGTGTTTTGCTTTTATTTTGAGTCAGTCTAGTTTTATGTTATGCTTTATTTAACATGTTTTTATTTGTTTCTTTTCAGTTTTTGGTTATTTTGTTTTTAAAAAAAAAAATTGAAAAATCAGTAAAAAAATACAAAAATAGTGTGTGTTATGTGTACATTGATACTTGTGTACCTTGGATGGCCATTGAAACAAAGTTTTCTAAACTTTGTATCTTTTATAGCTTAGATAAGCATCTCTATGCACAACTAAACAAGTGAGCTTTGTGGCTCTTGTTTGTGATAAGTAAGATTGAATTGTCTCTTATACTTAACACTCGTATCACTCTTTTTGATGGGAAGGACTAAAAAATCCTGAGAGAAAGACATTAATAACCATCTCACCACTGTTGCTCGCCAATCACGTATGACATCTGTATGTTTCGGCTTAGAAAAAGTGTGATGTCAATGCTATTCGTGTGCTTAGGCATAGCAAAATTGGAATGTCAAATATCATTGGGTATTTCTTTTCTCTCTCTAATAAGCCTATGTATGATATACTTAAAAAAAAAAATATGCAAAGAAAAATCAAAAGCAAAAAGATCAAAAATACTTTTAAATATGATTGCAAGCGTGTATTCTAGGAGATGTGAGAGTAATAGGATGTACCTTGAAGGTGATAGTCCCATCAAGCAGTTATGATTGTGTGTGAGTTAAAGCGATTTTCTCATATCTCAAATCGTCATAACATGTATACACTTATGCAATCTTGCAATATTTTTCACACATAACACGCATTATTCTTTGCTATTCTTAATACATGTGCAGATATAATGTGATTTGGCCATCACAAGTTTTACATGTGTTAATGTATGCTTACTAAACTGTCTTGACTTATTTTTGAAATATAAAATTGGTTAGACTTGTTTAGTGTGTATGTGTGTTTTGGAGATCCTTGTGCTCAATTTTTTTAGATTGAGAGACTATCTTGAGAGATTATTGTGTTGATTGGATCATTAGTTGAGTTGTATGTTGGATTGCATTCATATATGTGTTTTTCTCCTCTTGAAAAACTGTTTTGAAAAGCTGGCTTGACACCTCCTCGACACCTCCTCGATACCTTGTTATTTGTCGATCTTCTCAAGCCTTTTTCTTAACGCAATCTCGACACCTCCTCGATACCTAGTGGATCGATTGAGAAAGCTCCTGCCTCCTCAATAGCTTCTCGACACCTGGTGGATCGATCGAGCTTCTGTTCTTTAAATTGATTCTATGTTGCTCGATATTTGCTTCATACCTCAGCTGTTGACGACCACTTTCTCGACACCTCCCTTGACAGCTTCCTCAACACCTCCCGATACCTAAGTTGTCGAGCATTACTGAAGGTCCTATTTAAACTTCCTTCGTGATCCATCTCTCATTTCTTCGATCTCTCTCAATCTGTCCGCGCCTGTTCATCTCCCAAACACTCTCTCTTTCACTTCCAACCTCTTCCTCAAGTTTTCTTCAAGCTTTTTCAAGTTTTTCTACACTTGGTAAGCTTCTAATCCCTCTTTATTCATGCATTTCATGTTTTAAAACCTAATTTTTGGGATTTTTTGAAAATTTTGGGATTTTTTGAAAATTTTGGGGTTTTTCAAAATTGATGAGTGTTTAATGAAATTTTGGTTTGGGTTTTCATTTAAATGTGTTTAAAACCTCATACATTGCATTCCATTTACATTTTAACGGTATATTCATGCATTTAGATATGTGTAATATGCTTGTGTGCTGGTAGGTTTGGATTGGGCTAAGCCCATGATGCTTTTTGTTTTGCATGTCACATATTTATGCATTTTCGATGCATATGTACTCTCCTTTTTATATATTTGATATATTTGATTTGCTTGGGACTTTTCTGATTATTCTTCTCTTTTTCTCCCTCTAAATCTGTTTACGTTAGTCGTGTCTATGGCACCTAAACATAAATCCACTCCTGCCCGAAACTCTCTTTGTTCCGGTGCTTCTTCTTCTACTGATCTTTCACCTTCTACTGTCCGGTTCTGTGATGATGATGCCTTTAAGGCATTTTCGGAGAACTTCTCCAAACGAGGCATTTATTCAGAACGTTAAGTCATTCTGTCGGACTTTGCTGACACGGACCTTCCCTTTATCATTCACAGTAGGGGATGGGAGTCACTTTGTGACATCCCGGTCACATGTCCTCTCGTACTTATCCAGGAGTTTTACTCCAACATGCATGGGATAGATTGTTTAGTCCCTTTCTTTTTCACTTGCGTTCGAGATACGCGTATTCCTGTCACACCGTAGCTGGTTGCAGATGTACTTTGTGTCCCTAGGATAGAGTTTCCTGACTATCCTAGTTGTGAGCGTCTGAGGAAAGTGTCTAGGGATGAGCTCATATCTTCTTTTTGTGAGCGCTCTACTACTTGGGGTGAGTGTCTCTTTACACCATGTCGACCTTTTGCTAAAGGTCCTAGATTTATGAACATGGTGATGACATTTGTTTTACATCCTCTTTCTCACTATAACTCCATCATAGAGCCTCGTGCTCGATTTTTGCTATCTCTTCTTGAGCATCTCGCTATAGATTTTCCCTCCCACTTCATTCTGTTTATCATAGATGTTCATTTAGATTCAGCGTCCCGTGATAAGCTCATCTTTCCTTCTACTATCACAGGATTTTACGCCATTTTTTCATTCCTTTTCCCTCTTCCGACCACTTTACCATCATGTGTGCCATAGATTACGCTACCATTAAGCGTAGAGAGGCCCAGTTTCGATCGTGGTAGACGGATTCAGCAACACCTTCCTCTTGTTCTGCACCATCTCGGTCTACTCCATCTGCATCCGCTCCTTCTTCAGGTGATGTGTCTTTAGGAGACGTCATGACGCAGCTACAGCGCATGGATGCTCGCCTGGATACACTCTCTACGGAGTTGTATCAGGTGAACGTTTGTGTCGGTCTTATTGCACAATGGCGGGCGACTATGGGCAGCTTTGCACCTGAGCCTACTCCTTCACCACATCATCCAGTTCCTTTTGATTCTGATGCTGAGGATGATGATGATGATAATGATGGTGATAACGATGACACTTCAGATGATGATGGAGATGCTAGCTTTACCGATGAGATGTCTACTTAACACTCTACCCTTTGTCACTCGTGACAAAAAGGGGAAGTAGTTTTGGATATGAGAGTAGTCACTCTTAGGGGGAGAGTTAGTTTTTGGGATCATTGTGTTAGGGGGAGTGTTATTATCTTTTTGAGGGATGTAGTGAGGATATTATGTATCTTTTCTTTTCTTTATTTCTTAGATACATTGTTCTTGTACATGAGGTCTTGTGACCATTTATAGACATACATTGTACTTATTTTCTCTTCTATATTGTTAATGTATGTTTTTCTTTCACCTACCCCTTTCATGTGTTGTTTCTTTTCTCTCTTTATACACATGCTTCTTATTATTTGTATGCAATCTATTATTTCTGTTTCACACAAAGATGTCTTGATGAGTTTTGTTTAAAATGTTTTAGAAATACAGGTTGTCAAAGTCAACTTGCCATAAACTCTTTTCTTGCAAAGTTTTTCAAGAGTTTGTGTTAGGATAGATTTTATTGTATTCAACAAGTGAATATGAGTTGAGTGATTTATGACTTCTCTCATATATTCATTTGTTAGCTGTGGTTCTGTCACGGATTGCCAAAGGGAGAGATTGTTAGGACATATGTGTTTCTCATGCTATAGAACATATGTCATGATTTTGTGTAATTGGCTTGTCATTTGACAAAACACATTTTACTTGTATTTGGGTAGACTTAGGATGTGTTTAAATACTTCAAGAAACCTCGTTTCAAGATCAAGTGTTGAAGCCTTCAAGTCTGTTCAAAAAATCAAGCAAGAGTGCAAATTCATTAAAACTTGACAGCTGGTCGATACTTGCTCGACACCTCCTATTTGTCGAGGTTTAAGAATTTCAGATTTCAACTCTGATTTTCTTGGGATCCATAAATCTGTCTATGGGCCTTTTTTTCTTCTAACCCTAGATATATAAAAGGATTGTTTTAAGAGCCGTAAAACGGTATACAAGTTGCACAAGCATTGAGCAAACTCTGTTCAAGCAAATTGTGATCGGAAACAAAGTTCTTGACCTAGTTCATCTTTTTCTCTTAAAGAAGTTGCTGTGTATTTGCACCGTAGGGTTTTATGACCAAGCATTTTCTTGATCTTTATTGTGTGGATGAACTGAAGAACTTTGCAATCAACAATCTTTTCAGATTGGTGTTTTTGAAGTTGCGTACTGGGATCTGCGCAACCGTTAGTCACGTACTTGGGAGCTATGCATCAGAAAGGGAAACTGTCACTATAGAATAAGTCCGATTGGGTATTAGAGTAAGGGTTTAACTGTAGGTTGTTAAGGTACTTAGGATTCCTTGCTTGTAGCTGCTTGTTGTGATAATAGTGGAGTTTCGAGAGTGGTGACTTAAAAATCACCCGGTGGGGTTTTTGCTGTTAGGTTTTTCCCTATTCGAAAAACAAATCACCGTGTCATTTATTTTCCGTTGCATATTTAGGTAATTGGTGATTTTTTTGTGTTATCACGCATTTGCATAATAAATTAATTAATTAATAACTTGACTAATTAATTAATTTATTTTTATCACAAGGGGTCATTCAGTTTGTGACCTATCACTTTCAACTATGGAAAGGAACCTTAGTTGGTTTAGGATTTAATGACCTCCCAATGCCCAACCATCACTCAACTTCCATCCAATGAATCTAATAACTTTGAAAAACCAACATTTGGTATATGTTATTTGCAATTTGATTCTCATAATTATTTTACTCAAAAAAAAAAAAAAAACTCATAATTAATACATCCATTAATTACATCCTTCATTTACAGTTTTTTACGGTTCATATTGACAATAGGGGAAATTATACTGTTGATTTCTAAAGTTTATCCTATGAGTGTAATTAGTCTCTCAAGTTTTAGGTGAATGCAGTTAATCAGTCAAGTTTTAAAAATTAGCAGTATTAGTTATTTTGTTAATGATGTGACATTTTTTAATGGAAAAATTTGCAAAAATCATTTTACACTTTAGAAACCTATTAATACGAAAATATTTAAATACTGCATAATACCAAATTAAAATCTAAAATCTTTGAAACCTCAAATTTTTGTTGCATTCACTTTTGATATATTAATGAAGAGAAAATCTACATCCCTTTGATCATTGGCTGGATTTGCACGGTTTGAGCACCAGATCGTAGACCACGCCCCAGTTTGAACTCATTCTTTTTGTCACCTTCAAAGTTCTAGTTCCCATCGACATTGTGTTCAAATATTTATTTGCTTTTATATATTGGTAAAATCTATCACAAATACTATTTCAAGTTGATTTCTTTTGTTATAATTGGATAGGTGGTGCGTTACATAATTAGATAGGGAGGGAATTCGATTTGGAACTAGTTAGAATCACTGTTTTCAGAACCGGACCGGACCGGGAGGTCGGACCGTGAAAACCGGGAACCGGGATGAAAACCGGTTTTTTAAGCCTAAAGAACCGGATTTTTTGTTAATTCCGTGAACCGTTAAAACCGGGGTTGGACCGCTCGAACCGGTGAGAACCGTGCGGTCCAACCCCTTAGCAATTTTTTTTAAAAAAAAAAAAAAAAAAAATTTAACACAATTTTATTCTACTTAATTAAATTATTCATCTCTTACAAGGAATAAAAAAAAAATTATAATTAAAATTTTTCAAAGATATTCAACTTTACTTCAAAAATTAATCATAAATTTTAATGTTTTCATGGTTATTGTTTTATTTTATTAACTTTCTTATTTAATTATTAAATATATGCTTGAAAATCATTAAATTTTCCTCACATATATAGATATATTGTCAATTTTGCTAGTTTTATAAATTTAATATCTATATTTAGGCTTTAATTAATTATTAAATTAATTATGACGTCATCATGGTTCGACCCCGGTTCGACCTCGGTTCGACCTCAAAAACCTTGAACCTCTCCCTTTTACGGTTCAATGAACGGTCCGGGTTTGAAAACCTTGGTTAGAATTAAGATTTTATTTTGGAACTAGGTTAATGGGTTTCTAACGTGCAAAATAATTTTTGTATTTTTCTCATTAAAAAATGCAACTTCATTAAAAAAAAAGGCAAGGTCACTATATCATTAACTACGTAAGCAACACTACCAACAATAGTTAACAGAAGAACTAATACCGTTAATTTTTAAAATTGGAGGGACTAATTGTGTTTACTTGAAACTTAATTAAGAATCTAATTGCACTTATATGGTAAACTTCAAGAACTAATAGTGTAATTTCGCCTTGAAAATATGACCTTTTAGATCAATGATACTTCTCCTATATAAGAGGAAGAATAAGAATTTGACCCACAATGTAAATCAAAATTTGATATGTCTTGAAATTAGAGTTTATTAACATATATATATATATATATAGTCTCTACACCCTAACATAAATAAGAAAATGGAAAAACCTATATGCACTTCAATAAGTGTAGTACATTATACTCTTTAATTAAATTCAAACATTGGATTATATCAACTAATAAAGCACAAACATTAATTTCTTTTCAAATCACAATTAAAGCAATCTAACCATGAATTTAAATTTAATTGAAAAATTTAATTTAAAATAAAAATTTTTACATTTTCATAAATATATTAATAGAAGAGAAAAGTTAACAAATACTCTAAGGACATTTGTTAGTTAACTACTTCAGAAAAGTTTTTATAGGAAAAAAAATTGATTTTTTTAACAAATTTTTCTTATTGAGAGTTTTTTTTTTTTGCCATAAAAAGAGTTATCCAAACTTTCATGAAATTAGTGTTTATCAAATACTTTAAAGACAACCTACCTTAAAAATCGGAGGCAGTAGGTGGACGGTGGACACATTAAATATAGGAATTACTCAACCGAAATTATAGGTGATAGTTTGGCCCATGAGACATAAATTTCTGACTCCGTCAAAAGTTGTCAACAGATGGGGAAATCTTTGATAAAATAATTCACCGAAAAAAAAAAAAAAATATATATATATATATATATATATATATTTTACAATCTGAATAAAAACGTCATGCACGTTCCTTGTATCATATATCAAGCCTTTAACAAACCTTATCTATTCAACCTCTATTTCCAGTGAGCAAAAAGGCACATCTACAACCTTACTCGTCATGATAATATATTTTGCTAAGAAGTTTCTACTTCTACAAACATTTCTTCTATTTGTTTTTTCCCAGTTTGGCACTTCGCAAAACATCTCTGATGGGTTTCTTACTATCAGCAAACACATCAGAGATGGTCAAGTTTTAGTCTCTAAAGGAGAAAACTTTGCACTTGGTTTCTTTAGTCCCGGAGTGTCCACCAACCGCTATGTTGGAATTTGGTATAATAAAGCTCCAGAAAATCCCGTAGTGTGGGTTGCAAACAGAGACAATCCTATCAATGATTCTTCTGGGATTCTCTCAATCGATGCTCATGGAAACCTAGTACTCCGTGTCAAAGATCAAAACCAATCCATCTGGTCCACAAATATTACCTCAAAATCAACCAACAAGAGTACTTTTGCTCAGCTCTTGGATTCAGGAAATCTACAATTGGTTCTTAAAACAACTATTGAGGTACTATGGCAAAGCTTTGATTATCCAACTGATACAAATCTTCCAAACATGAAACTTGGGCTGGACAGAAGAACTGGTCTGAGCCGAATCCTAACATCTTCTAAATCCAAAGATGATCCAAGAATTGGAAAATTTTCCTATGTGCTCAACACCAATAGCTCCTCCCCGGAGTTGTATTTGTACAAAAGTAACATTTTGCTGTGGCGTTCTGGTCATTGGAATGGAATTGGATGGAGCGGGTTACCCCAACTCTCAAAATCTAATTTGCTCTACAATTATAGTCTGGTGAACAACCAGACTGAGACTACTATAAGTTGGACTGAAATCCTTCCAGGAACATTCCAAAGATCAGTGGTAAACGAATTGGGGTATATCGAACGCCTTCTGAGTAGGGACACCAGGGAAGGAGGAAAAAAATGGATTTCTCTGGGGAAAATGCCTGACAAACTGTGTGATAATTACGGCAAGTGTGGTACATTTGGAAAATGTCAACTTCATAATGATACTAGATTTGAATGCACTTGTCTACCTGGGTTTCAACCTAAGTCACCAAGTGAATGGTTATCGAGAAATGCATCTGGTGGGTGTGTGAGAAAGCGTGGACAGGAATCTATATGCAAGAGTGGTGATGGGTTCGTGACGGTAGAAAATGTGAAGCTTCCGGATAGTTCACTTGCACAACTTGATGAGAAGCTGAGTCTCGAGGAGTGTAAGCGAAAATGCCGGCAGAATTGTAGTTGCACGGCGTATGGAGGTGTGGCTACAGAGGAGCAAGTCGGGTGTTTGAGATGGCATGGTGATTTGATAGACACGAGTGTGTTAGATGGGGGGGGTCAAAATTTGTACGTACGAGTGGATGCGCTTGAGTTAGGTACCCAAAAAAAAAAAAAAAAATTGCCTTCCACATGTATACAAAAAAAAAAAAAAAAAAAAAAAAAAAAAAATCTCGCGTTAACAGAGAAATTTTCGTGTTTTCAGGTCATTCCAATGGGTTCTTTGCCAACAAGAGGAGGCTAGCAATTATGATAGTGGCCCTACTTGTTACTCCAGTACTAATTTTCCTCTATGCATATTGGTTGATTAGGAGAAAAAGGAAAGGTACGCAATGTTTCCTACATGTGTGAATTATTGTAGAGGTGCTATAATTATTATTAAACTTTATTACATAAATCTTAAAAATTGATGTGTTAATTTTTAAACATAAACTAAAAATATTATTTAAATTTATTTTATTGTGTTGTTGTTTTAATTAACAAAAATTATACTTAGAAATTTAATATATTGTTTATTAATTAACAAAAATTATATATATATATATTTGTTATAGTAAATTATAGAAATTATAACATGTTGAGAAGGGGTTGGATCCCAAGTATCCTGTCCTTTTTTCTGGATGGTAAAAACTCAAGCACGAAAGGAGCAAGACAAGTTTGAGTGGGGCAGCTAGAGTTATGTTTTCATGATATGTGGCGTTGACACGTTTTTTTATTTTTTATTTTATACTAGATAGAAATTTTATTCTATACATCCATTAACCCTCTCTCTGCGTGCACGCTTTAGATTGGTTGGGTTAGGACGAAACGAAGTAGGGTAGGTAAACTATAAAAGTCATCACAGGATGGCAAGGTATAGGTGCCCTACCATTTCTTTCAAATGGAGAAATGAAGTAGCAGAGAATACCAATAGTTGTTATAATACCAAACTAGCTAAAAGATAAACTCATTTCATTTTAACCTTGAAATCAACAATTTTCTTCAAAGTTGAATAATCACTAAAAGCTTTAGAAAAATTAATATTGCTCCAATGTCTTTTGAAGATTCACAAAATAATAGCCATCAAATTTTTCAAGGAGGGGAGTTTTGTACAAACGTTTGCGAAAAAATGTTGTTTCAATATATTTCTCAGTAGGATGGTGTAATTTATCCAGTTTTATATAGATACTTAATATGATTACAAATTTACAACCATCATTTGTATCTGTTCTTGTATTAGAACAGCAAGGGAAAGACAGCACAAATTTTTCATTGATGCTACTACAAGTTCAACAACCTTTCAAGATTCTCAGAAGCTTGATGAAGGTAGAAGAAAACCGGATTTACCAATTTTCGACATAAGCACCATACTTACAGCAACAGACAATTTCTCACCTACTAAAAGACTTGGTCAAGGTGGCTTTGGCCCGGTCTACAAGGTACTTTCACCTTATACATGATAAGCATCTAAGATAACTATACAACTTTGTTAAATGTGAAGCAATGCTTATTATTGTACGACTATAATTTTGTACATCTGGGGCACGGTTGAGGTCAAAAAGCTAATATAATAATTGCACAAAATTTTGGGCGTAAGCTCTCACAATTTGTTATTTTAATTTCTAATAACCCCACACGTGTAAGATAATATTTGGTGGAGGCCATGTACGTGGTTTAGAAGTGGCACATGCATAGTGATAGTATGGTAAGAAAAATCATAATAATTTATTAATATTTGTAACTATCAATTAATATATTAATAATTTTAAGTCTCAATTATAATTTTAGGGTGAACTAGCCAACGGACAGGAAATAGCAGTAAAAGCACTCTCAAGAAGTTCAAGGCAGGGTACAGAAGAATTTAAGAATGAAGTCATGCTAATAGCCAAACTTCAGCATAGGAATCTTGTGAGGCTTTTTGGTTGCTGCATCCATAAAGAAGAGAAGATGTTAATCTATGAATACATGCCAAATAAAAGCCTAGACTTTTTCATCTTTGGTATACTATTTCTTCCCTCACTTATGGCTTTCAACCATCTGGTTCTTTCTTTCAGGCATTATTATAACCGTAGTATAATTAAAACCAAGTTCGAGACAAATTATGATTTTAACTTCAACTATTTTTCATTATGCATTATGGATAGACACTTACATTTTTTTGACCCAGACGAAATCGGAAGGCAATTGTTGGACTGGAGTAAGCGATTTGAAATTATTTCTGGTATTGCTCGAGGAGTCTTATATCTTCATCAAGATTCAAGACTAAAAATCATCCATAGAGATCTAAAAACAAGCAATGTACTACTCGATGCTGCAATGAATCCAAAAATTTCAGATTTTGGTTTGGCTAGAATGTTTGGAGATGACCAAATTGAAGCAAATACAAAGAGAGTTGTTGGCACCTAGTAATTCTCTCTCTCTCTCTTTCTCTCTATAATAAATTCATATCCTTAATACAACCCTTTAAACTCAATCATTATTATGCTAAAAACAAAATCACACAATCATTATTATTTTCTTTCATTCAATTGCAGTGGATATATGGCACCAGAGTATGCAATGGAAGGATTATATTCTACCAAATCAGATGTGTTTAGCTATGGTGTCTTAACACTAGAGATAATTAGTGGCAAGAAAAATAATCACTATCATGTTGCAAGTCCATGGCTAAATTTAATAGGACATGTAAGTAAAATATTTTATCATTTTTTTTTTTTTTTTTGAATTGATGAACTTCACCGTAGACATATCAAGTATGATCCTGTTACATTTTCAGGCTTGGGATTTATGGATGGAAGGCAAAGCCTTGGACATAGTCGACTCATCATTGGGTCAAGCATATCCTGCTCATGAAGTTTCAAGATGTATTCAAATTGGGCTTTTATGTGTGCAAGAACAAGCGATGGATCGACCAACCATGATAGAAATTGTATTCATGCTGGGAAATGAAACACCTCTTCCCGCACCAAAAAAACCAGCATTTATTAATAGAAGAAATATAAGTAATGGTCAAGACTCATCAAGTTCCACAGGAGCACTTGGTTCAATCAACGATGTAACCATGTCAGCGCTTGAAGCTCGTTGAAGTATGCACTTATTACTTGTACTACAATTTCATATTTGAATAAATACAATGCTTATGGTACTTTATAGAACACTCTTGTGGTGTTCTACCAATAAACTTGTGGTAGACGTTTAAGTTTTATGTAATTTGAAAGAACACTATGTTATAATCTCTTTGTTATGGCTTAAGGTGAAAAGTTCTAAAATGATCTCACGTGGAGCACACTCTAGAGATAGGGTTTTCTAATTATTTAGGCTCGAGAGTGTTCGTTTTTAGCCAAACCTGATATGGTAACTATTCTCCTCAGAATTTGATGAAAAAGCGTTAGTTTTTAATTAAAAATCATTAGTTTAAGTCACTACACCTTCAAACTTAGTTATATTTTGTTACGATTTCGCTTGAGCGAGCAGTCTAATGAGAGTTTAGCAAACTCTTGGAGACAACATAATTATGCCAAATTCAAATGGTTACATTTTATTTGTTTCAAACCCAAATTTAGTGAAATTTGTGTCAAATGTAAATTCTCAAATGTACTTTCCAATGAAACAAGCATTGGAAATGTTTTTTTTAGGAATCAAGCATATATATACTTTCCAATGATTATGGAGTAAAACATATCGATAAAATATGTGAATTGAGTTTAATCTCGTCATCTTTGAGTACCTTTTGACCTACATTTAACCATAACACAATTAGTATAAACCCAAATCTAAAATGTTTTTCCGCCAAAATTTGTCAACACATCTATCAATCCTAATGTAAGGTTAATGAAGAAGAAGAAGAAGAATCAAAGTCTTTCTAAAGACTAAGAAGATGAATCAAAGTCTTTCTAAAGACTTTAATTTTGTCAATTAAAAATTTGACATTTTCTTAAATATTATAAGAAACCTGTGGCAATAGTTGGACACATTAAATTTATGTAATCATTCGTCACATTATAGTTTATAATGTGGCCCTTTGTGAGACGGAATTTCTTTCTTTAATTAACATGAGACTAAATTTCAAAGTTTCTAGAATGATGAGTTATAATCTTCCCTCCCATCTAGTTCTTTTTTCGTTTTTGATTAGTTTAGGTTGAGGGGAGTAAAGTAGAGTAGAGTTAATAGGAAATTTCACTAATTAGTATCAACGGTTTAATTTAATGTAATTCTCTTGTATGATTCGCATAGCTAGATTACACACAACATACATCTTGTAAGAATTCCACAACTTGCTCACAATCACACACAGATAGATTTTAAATTTACACAAAGAACCATTTACCCACTCACCCATAAGCACCGCATATATGATTCACAAATACACACATACACAGCGTTTCCTATACACACTAAATGAACAGCACAAACAGCAATTTGATCCGACCTAGTCAATTGTGGTATGATCCGGTCCACACACCTGTCTTAGGCCCATGGCACCACCAATAACCAGGGGCCCAGGCTCAAGCCCTTAGGTCCATTAGCTCAATATAAAATATAGCCTAAACTTGCTAGTGAACCCAAATGTCCATTAAAACTAGCAAAGCCCGTTTATGTGTTAAAATCCAAAATCACTCAAGTCATAATATAGAAAATTTTATTAAAAAAAACCCCAAACAAAAATAAAATAAAATAAAATAAAATCAAGCCCATAATGTCTCTCTCAACTAACATAAGAAAAATATAAAAACATGCTAGGCCCATAAAAAAACTTAACACATTTAAATCTCAAAATCCAAAACACCACACTAAAACCAAACTCTAACACAATTTTATTAATAAACTCAAATCTAAAATGTTTTGGCACCAAAAAGTTGCCAACCTCTTAATAATGGATGTTGGGATAAGGATGATTATTTTAGAGGGAGACTTGAAACAGACCCTTATGGTGATACAAAGTTCAGATATGTGGATGATTAGTGGCTTAGAGCAATTGCATCTGCTTGTGCAAAATTTATTATCTATTTTAATATAAGAACCCACTTTTTCTGTTTTACATAGCGACTTATGCAAAACTCCCGCGCATCAATTTGTCTATTCTACCATCTATTTTATTTAAATAATTATTTTCCTCACTTTCTTTATTATTATTTCTCTCAGCTCCCTTTTAATTAACCAATATGAACACACACACACACACACTCTCTCTCTCTCCCTCTCTCTCTCTCTCTCTCTCTCTCTCTCTCCATTCTTGAACACGTCGCCTCCATGGATGAGAGCTCCAAGAGCCTCATTTCCTCAAATCGCCTCTCCCTCTCCCCCTCCTGGTCAAATCACCCTCTCCCTCTCTCTCCCTCACAATCAGACGTCACCCCCTCAACTTAAACCCTTAAGTCGCCACAAAGCATCTTTCTCTACCACAAGCACTGATCCACAAGCATAGAGATTCATTCTAGTTGAGCCACAAACTCCGTTCTCCTCCACAAGCTCTGAGACTTGTTCCACTCGACTTCCAAGTATCAACCCATTGCCACAAGTTTGCAACAATGCTCTCTCTATTTCTATTGGTATGTTTGTGTGTGGGTGTGTTTGATTTTTAATTGATTTTGTGGTCAAATTGTTATGTATTGTAATGTTGTGGTGGTGGTGGTGGTGGTTGGCAGTGTTAGGTTGCGGTGTTGGGTGGATGGATTGATTGGTTGTAGAGATTTTGAGTTGAAGAGAGAGAGAGAGTCAGAGGAAGAGAGAGACTGTGTATGGAGAGATAAAAAATATTTAAATAATGAAATAGAAAGTTAAAATTACCGTGTATATATACACAGTTATTGTAGTTAGTTTGGATATTTACAAAGCTTTACAAGGGCTAATGCATGTATTTTTTATGCTATATTGTGTAAATTTTTACAATTTTTGTATTTTAGACTCACTGATGCAATTGCTCTTAGAAATGAAATTTCAGAAGTCAATTGTCTTGCTTAGTCGTAATAATAATAATATAGACAATTCAAGACCTAGAACAATATCAAAATTATAACACCTTATTCCATCATCTTTTATGTTGAATCCATACAAATAATTAATTGAAATATGGATGTATTATCTATAGATTATATGTGAGATTGAATAACAATTTTAATCAACCAAAACTCATTGCTTTAATTAAGAAAACAAAAAAATCGCATGAACCCAAATAAAAATTCTCAATAAAACAAAAGCATATAGGGTTTGGAATTAAGATCAACCTACTTAGATGCAAATACCAAAAACTCCAGAACTTAAAACCTCCAAATTTTATAGAATCTCCAAATTCTACTTCAAAGCGCCAAAACATCATTACCCGGAACTTCAAAACCAAACACAACCCTTCAAATTCAACAAATTTATATATAACATACCAAATAAAAACCTACCATTCTCTAGACTAGAAGAACTACATTGTAGGTTTGATTTTTCTCCAAAAAATAGAGGTGCTTTGAAAGCATAAAAAAAAAAAAAAAAAAAAAAAAAGTTGCCTTACGAAATTAAGTTTAGAGTTTTGAGGTGATAGTTGCTAGGTTTTTGAGGTGGGAAGAGAGAAGTCCTAACAAGAGTTTAGAGTTTTCTTAATCCTAACATCAGTGAGTCCTTTCTCTTACCAAGTTAAGTTTAGAGTTATTTTTATTTATTTTTTACTTGAATCTCTCTTTGTTTTTTGGAATCCTAAAGTGAGTCCTTTAAAAAAAAAAAAAAAAAATCTAGTTCGAGTCGGAATCCATGTTAAATTTTTTAATCCTAATCCTAATGTGAGTCTCTCTAATATTGTAGTCTAATTTAAAAATAAAATAAATTACAATAAGTTGTAAATTTGTGAGGCTTGCAAAGTTGATGTATCAAAATTTTAAAAGGTCAACAAAAAGTCAAAGGCTTCAGTTTTATAGTATATATAGATTATGAAAAAATAATAATTACAATTAATTTCTTCCCATGAACCTTTTAGCAAGTCTAAGAGAACAAAATTTTTCTAATAATATTAATGATAGGTCACAATTTACCAAATATTGTGTGTTTACTACTACTAAAATTTTTAATAAAAATTTTAGGAAGTCCAATACTTTAAAGAAATTAACTTTAATTAATTATAGGTTGCAAAATATTGTGAAATTATTGCTACTAAAATTAGTGGTGTATTAATTCAAAAAATGGTGTATTTATTGTTATTTATATAAAAAATTGATTTACTAATAATATTTTTTGTAAACGTAATAATAATAAAAAATTAGAAATGCATAATGAAAAATATTTACAAAAAAATATAAAAACCAAAAATATTCCTTTGGTAGTACATTGCCCTATAATTAAAAACAATTCCAAAAGGAAAGAACAAATCATTAAACTAATAGTACAAGTACATTAGTTTTCATGCATGGCAATAATAATAATAATAATTTACAAAAAAAAAAAGACATAAAAAAGAAGTTTGCAACGCACAAGCCTATTATTAGTTTATATATATATATATATATATAAACAGTTTCTTTTCAATTTCTTAGGTGCAAGTACATTAACTTTTACAAATTTACGATTCCTATCTAATAATTTTTATTTTTTATTTTTTGAGAAACAAATACACACACAGGAGAGAGGGAAAAATGTTATAACACAAAGGCATAACACAATTCTGTCTAATAATTGTTAATGCATATGCAACTTCCTACACACATAAACGCACTTAATTTTCTTTGTAGAATAAAGTGTCACCATTAACACATAATATCATCACTGAATACAATTCGAATAGGTAAAGTAAAGTCTGAACTTGTTATTGTATTTTATTATTCATAATATTAGTTTATCTGTTCGCTAAGAAAGTCGATTTCTCTTAGGAAGTAGAATTGTGGTCCCTTCAGTACGAAGGTTTTGTTGTCTTCCACGTGTTAATAGTGTTAACCTGTGGGATTGTAACTTGCTAAGAATTACTTTCAAACCCCTTCAAAAGACATACACGCATGACTACTAATTTTAAGTACAAAACTAACCGTTAGAATTTTAATTCAAAATCAAATATAATATACATGAATTGACATAATAATAATATAAAAATGCAATATTAAACTCAATTGCCCCCCTTGGCTCCGCCCAAAATTTTTTAAGAGATTTACTTATATGTTGAGTTTGCTACCTCCAATCATATGCCTACACCCTACACTAAATAATAGGAATATGAGGAAACAAAGCTCAAGCTTAATTACTGTTGTGTGAGTTTCAAGGTTTTTGTCATTTTATCAATTTGTTCCCTCCCCTCCATATGGCTGGCCCATCTTAATTTTTGTATCCTTTATTTTCTTGTTCTGTTTCATGCATAGATTTGCTTTATGTATTTCCTTTTCATTTATAAAATAATCATTGGACTATTGCTTTTTTTTTTAATTTAAATTTTTGGAAACTTTATTAAATATGGAAGAAAAATAAAATCATTAATAATATCAATTTTTTTTAAAGATCAATATATATATTTATATATATATATATATATATATATATATATATAAAATAAAAAAAAAGAACTATTAAGAAACACAAGTTTTAATCGAAAAGATTGAAAATAATATTATTATTGCCTGATAAAAATGATAAAAGAATCACAAATTTCTAATGTAGTAATTTATTCTTTGCTAAAAAAAAATTGTTTAAGCAATAAAATGTAAAGATAATTATATAATAAATTCTAAAGCTCAATATTGTTTTCATGTTAAACTTTGAATTTTCAAGCGGATGTAAGTTCACAATTTTGTTTTTAAAATATTACAATATCATATTCATATGAATTGTAGTTGAGTTTTCCAACTACTAAAATATTTTATGAGAATTGTAAATAGAATTTTTAATTAAAAAATTATTCATGTGTAAATGAATCCCTAATAGAAAAATACAGTATACCAAATTTTTTGTGTTTGTGCTCATATGCATTGCTTAAAATTTTTGCCCCCCTGAACTTAAATTCTGGCTCTACCACTGCTCACAAGCCAAGTAGGTAAGTTAAGTCTCAACTTATTATAGTAATTTGATTGTCCAATGCGCATTGAAATCAAAGTGCAGGGGAAAAGAGTACTAATGTAATAAATGTCATAGAAATATCAAATGCCACAAATGACCAAAAATGGGCCTCATAAAATAAAATCACCCATACATTACAGGGATTGGGTTTCGTCCACACATTTATTTCATCACTTTGAAGGGAAAAAATTGGCTTCTGCCCTTTTTGGGCAAAATAAATAGCATTTTACCCCATTTTTCAAACTAATTAGGGAAATGTTCCTATTTTGAAACTTAACTTTCTCAAAATCGAGTTAAGTCCTATAGTGACATTTTAAAAGAACTATAGTGACCTTTTTAAGGACCTATAGTGGCCTTTTTTTTTTTTTTTAACTCAAGCTCTATGAAATCGAGTTATAGGTAAAAAAATTGCATGTAATTCGACTTCATAGAGATTGAGTTATAAAACGCCACTATAGGTCATTAAAACGTCACTATAGGCTTCTTAAAACGCCACTATAGAACTTCAGAATTTTTATTTTTTTATTTTTTAACTCGATTTTGAGAAAGTTGATTTTCAAAAAATGGGTATTTTCTTAATTAGTTTGGGAAATGGGGTAAAATGCTATTTATTTTGCCCGAAAAGGGCAGAGGCCAATTTTGTCCCACTTTGAAGAATAATTTCTGGGTCTACATCCATGTACATCTTTACACGAAATTGGCTAAAAATCCGACTTTACTATGCTAAACCAAAAGCCCATTATTTTACTAGGAAATATATCTTACACACACTCATTTTACACACTTCTTTTGAATTAAAATTATGACGTGAAGTCACAATTTCCCAAGTCAGAAATTATAACTTTGATTTTTGTACAAAAGTGAAATGTGTATAATAAATGTGTGTAATAGACATTGCTACTTTTTTAATTTCAGACTACACAACATAGAAAAATATAGCCCCATAATTTTCACACCTTACCAGCTAAAAATAAAAAGCCTCAAAAGGAGTAAAGAACCTACTTCACTCGAGCCCAAAGCCCCAACTTGACTTATCAGTAAATTATATTGTATAAGAGGTCATATGATGTATTCATTATTATCAAATTTGTCGCATTCGCTGATTATTTATTGGAAGGAAAAATGTATTGGTTGACAAAACCATTTTGAGTTATATACCGCAAGATTTTCTGACTCTCAACTTCCGGCTAGATATCTCACCTGCATTGACTTATAGTTACACTTACACAGTGCAAGCATTTACAGTGTGTAATATCTCTCTCTTCAGGACTTTAGGCCGATTCTTTCTTAGTGGGCAGAGGAATAAACTGGTAGCCACCGGTCTATCTTCGAGCCGTTGTCGAATTGTAATTGAAGCAACAGCACCTTTATTTGGGTCTATCATTGATACACATTTATTATACAAAATGTCGGCAATTGTGAAATAAAGTGTGAAAGTAACAAGAAAATATACTGAATTTGGTATTATGATTTATGAACCTGTGAGGATCAATGGGGAAATTCTTGTTAAGCCACCAAGCTGAGATTGCCAAATGGGAAACAAGTCTTGTTGGGCAATTCTTACAAAATCCTCTGTCGTTCTTGATGATTAGAAGATTTGTGGGGGGCTTATGGGCTCAATTTGGTCCTGTGGGATTTTCTCAATTGCTAGTAGAAGAATATTGTAATTCCACCTACCTAAGCAGTGTTGCAAGGTGGTCAATATGCAAGAAATTCAGAGAAGCCTCATTCCTGGTGGCTCTCTGCTGTTTCTTTCTTATATAGTCGATTAGGGACAACTCTACTTTGTTGGAATAGGGACAAGGTCTCAATTCAACGTAAGTTCTCTTCTGAAAACTCTAGTGAGAACTGTTTTTGGTCATTCATTTATGCTGCTAAAGAAGGCTTCTTTGGGAACATTTACTGAGATTTAAGGGGAGGGTTCAAAATTCTTCCTGGGTGATTTTTAATGTGATTAAGGCCTCTGGTGAGATGTTGGGAGGGGCTGTCATGTCCTGCTTTTGAAGAAGATTTTAATGTCCTGTTTTGAAGAAGATTTTAATGCTTGTGTATAGCAATTGGAGTTGGATGATCACCCTACACTAGGGTATTACTTGGAGTAACAAGAGGGATGAAGATACCTATGTGGCTAAAAAACTTAATATGGTCATGGTTAATCAACAATGGTTTTTTGGCATAAGGTACTCAGTAATAGTGTCAAATGGTGTCCTGTATTTTATATTAACTACTTAATTGGAGGCTTTCTTAGATGTTATCTCCTCAACAAGATTGTCTACTTTCATAATGTTTTACGAAAACTATAAAATTCTTCTTAGTCTTGTGTTTTTATACTTTGTCTTGTTTGAGCAGTAGAGTAAGAACAATCAAATATACGATTTTAAGTACTATATTTCCTTTGAGATTCGGAACTCAACAACATATTGTATGCATGATTATCTCTCTCTCTCTCTCACGCGCAACAATAAGGTTTAGTTCTCCCTCTTATTATCGGCTTTAGCAATTTGTTTTAAAATAAGGACTTGAAGTGCCAATTTAATTTGAGGGGAAAGCATAACAAATCCAAGTTGCCAAATACACCCAATTCAATCATAATTTAAAAAAAAAAAAATTGCTGCATCGCTTAAAAATATGGGCGAAACTACACTGTTAGTCCCTGAAGTTTAAAATGAGCACTATTAGTCCCTGAAGTTTAAAATGAGCACTATTGATTCCTCTATTAACTTCCATTAGTTTTTTCCCTATGTGTCTAACGGAAGAATGAGGTGGCACTTTTTGAATGATGTGGTTTAATATTTTATATTAAAAAATTACATATGATTAATTTTGATTAGAATCCATTTTAAGCGATGGGTTAACCCAGTACACCCAGATCAAAAACATATAAAACATCAAACCCGAAGATATTTTGGGGCTTGAAGGCTTAATTTGGGTGAGTATGGGGACTTTGGCCCCGTGGCTATAGGGATCTCTTCGTCTCGTCGGTGTTTCACGCTCAATTGCTTGTGCAATTGTTTCATGTTTGCAATTCTTTTATCAATTTTCAGCTATGCTACCTGGTTTGTGAATTGTGAGTTTCAAATTTTTGAGAAATTGATTGGAAATGTAAAATATAAACAAACAAAACAATGAATGATAGATTTGTGAAATAGAGTTGGGAGATTTTATTTTTCTTTTTGATCTATCAAGATTTATGACCCGCTATGCTATTGCTAATTGTTAACTGTTTCTTTAAAAGCAATTACGTGGCTATGGGAATGGGGATGGAGTAATTAGAAAGGGAAAGAGAAGGGTTTGGAATTTTGGAGTTGCTGTGCTATAGAATTTGCTACCATGGGCTGAGGAGGGAAGAATTTTGTTATGATTCTCGTTGTCAGTAATTTATATGCGTTTCTTCTTGGGATTTTAGCATTTCTTGACATATGGGGGACCTGTATAGTGTTTTGTCGAAGCTCTCTCTTTCAGGCCGAGCTATGTTGCAGTGCCAGATGGAGGTGGAACCTAGAGAAGTGAAGAATATAAAGATTAAGGCTCAGATCGTGTTCTATCTCTCCAGTATCAGGTTTGGTGTGTTTTGATTTGGATGTGTTGGGCTAACCCATCACTTAAAACGGGTTTAGCTAAAAGTTTACTAATGTATAAGTTTTTGATAACAAATAATGTGTCATCCATTTAAAAAACGCCACCTCATTTTTCTGTTAGATACATAGTCATAGAAATAACGGAAGTTAATGAAGGGACTAATAGAGCTTATTTTTAAAACTTTAGGGACTAATATTGCTTATTTCAAACTTCAGGGACCAATAATGCTCAGTAGGTAAATTTTAGGGACTAACAATGTTGTTTTGCCTAAAAATATGCTACACCATTGACCCATTAGTCATTTAGTCACTGAGACTAACGATAGTAGTGCTTACTTAAAACTTAAGGAACCAAAAGCGCTTACTTGAAAAGTTTGCTAAATACACTTTTGGTTTCTCAAGTTTCCCAATAGTGCACACCATTTTGTGAATCTTATAGATATTGTTACCCCCAAAACCATCAATTTTTATTTATTAATATTTTATTGTAAAATTTAAAACCATCAATTCTTAATTATACACACACACATGCATACCCACACATAAATATGTACATAAACTAAAACGAACACATATGCTTATACACATACTAACACACTAATTCAACAATTAATAGTTTTATAGAAACATTAAATAGCTAAATGAATAAATATTTATGTAAATAATTCAAATTTAATATTTTATATATACAAAAATTTATGAAGAACAAAGTTAATTAGTTTTAAAAGGTCACTAGACAATATCCTGTGTGATGCGTGAACACTTTGTAATTTCACTTTTGAATAATTTATAACTATTATTTATGAGTTATATATAACACTAAATCTTGTGGTGTAATATTTAGAGAAGTAGCTTATATTGTATGTGAAGGTAATATATGTCACATTGTACGTGCACCATTTAATACAAAAAAATACATTGCCTTTTACACCCACATACTCATTTACAAATTAATTTTGGGTTGAAATGGATACCTGTGTAATAAAACCAACGATGTTAAAGTTTAATCACTTCATGATGGGTACAACATGCACATGATGTTTAGAAAAATTACATAAGTAAGTGTGTTTTTTTTTTTTTTTTAATTTTATTTTAAGTGTAAAGCAAAATTGGATCCCATAAAAATTATGTTGAAATAAGTAACACTATTAGCATGAACTACACCTTGTCTTTTTTAGGAGATCTAGGATTGGAGGCATTAGGATATTCCAAAAAAAAAAAAAAAAAGGAAGAAGAAGAATGAACTGCATTTAGGAATTGTTATGTATCATAAAATGAAAGAAAAAAACACATTTAACCCACCAAAAAAGGAAGAAGAAGAACTACATCTAAGGATTATTATGTATCATAAACATACACATAAGCATTAACATATGTATACACACAAACTAACATACTAAACTTCCTCCCCCCCCAAAACACCAAAGTTATGGTTTTTGTAAAAGGTGTAACACTATAATTACACACACAAACACGCATAACTAATACAAACTGCAAAGATATAAACAAACCATGACATGAGGAGGACACAACAAGCTTCAAATTTGAGCAACAATATGAATTTCTCAGTCTTGCTTAGTTGTAATAATAATAATATAGACAATTCAAGACCTAGAACAATATCAAAATTATAATATCTTATTCCATCATCTTTTATGTTGAATCCATATAAATAATTAATTGAAGTATGGATGTATTATATATAGATTATATGTGAGATTGAATAACAATTTTAATCAACCAAAACTCATAGCTTTAATTAAGAAAACAAAAAAATTGCATGAACCCAAATAAAAATTCTCAATAAAACAAAAGCATATAAGGTAATTAGGAATTAAGATCAACCTACTGAGATGCAAATACAAAAACTCCAAAACTTAAAACCTCCAAACTTTATAGAATCTCCAAATTCTACTTCAAAACCCCAAAACATCATTACCCGGAACTTCAAAACCAAACACAACCCTTCAAATTCAACAAATTTATATATAACATACAAAATAAAAACTTACCGTTCTCTAGACTAGAAGAACTACATTGCAGGTTTGATTTTTCTCCAAAAAATAGAGGTGCTTTGAAAGCATTAAAAAAAAAAAAAAAAGTTGCCTTATGAAGTTAAGTTTAGAGTTTTGAGGTGATAGTTGCTAGGCTTTTGAGGTGGGAAGAGAGAAGTCCTAACAAGAATTTAGAGTTTTCCTAATCCCAACTTCAATGAGTCCTTTCTCGCTCTTACCAAGTTAAGTTTAGAGTTTTTTTTTTTTTATTTTTTTATGTGAATCTCTCTTTGTTTTTTGGAATCCTAAATTGAGTCCTTTAAAAAAGAAAAAAATCTAGTTCAAGTCGGAATCCATGTTAAATTTTAATCGTAATCCAAATGTGAGTCTCTCTAATATTGTAGTCTAATTAAAAAATAAAATAAATTACAATAAGTTGTAAATTTGTGAGGCTTGCAAAGTTGATGAATCAAAATTTTAAAAGGTCAACAAAAAGTCAAAAACTTCAGTATTATAGTATATATAGATTATGAAAAAAAAAAAAAAATACAAATAATTTCTTCCGATGAACCTTTTAGCAAGTCCAAGAGAACAAAAAATTATTAATAATATTAATGACAGGTCACAATTTACCAAATATTGTGTGTTTAGTACTACTAAAATTTTTAATAAAATTTTTAGGAAGTCCAATACTAAAAAGAAAATAACTTTAATTAATTATAGGTTGAAAAAATTTTGTGAAATTATTGCTACTAAAATTAGTGGTGTATTAATTCAAAAAATGGTGTATTTATTATTATTTATATAAAAAATTGATTTACTAATAATATTTTTTGTAAATGTAATAATAATAAAAATTAGAAATGCATAATGATATATATTTACAAAAAAAATAAAAACCAAAAATATTCCTTTGGTTGTACATTGCCCTATAATTAAAAGCAATTCTAAAAGGAAAGAACAAATCATTAAACTAATAGTACATGTAAATTAGTTTTCATGCATGGCAATAATAATAATAATAATAATAATAGTAATAAAAAAAAATTTGCAACGCACAAGCCTATTATTAGTTTATATATATGTATATATATATAAAAGCAGTTTCTTTTCAATTTCTTAGGTGCAAGTACATTAACTTTTACGAATTTACAATTCTTGTCTAATAATTTTTTTGTTTTTTGAGAAACAAACATACACATAAAAGATAGGGAAATAAGTTTTAACATAAAAGCACACCACAATTTTGTTTAATAATTGTTAGTGCATATGCAACTTCCTACACACACATAAACGCACTTAATTTTCTTTGTAGAATAAATGTCACCATTAGAACATAATATTATCACTGAAAACAATTCGAATAGGTAAAGAAAAGTCTCAACTTGTTATTGTATTTTATTATTCATAATATTAGTTTCTCTGTTTGCTAAGAAAGTCTTCGACTTCTCTTAGGAAGTAGAATTGTAGTCCCTTCAGTACGAAGGTTTTGTTGTCTTTCACGGGTTAATCGTGTTAACCTGTGGGATTGTTGGGAGTTTTGTTCAGGTATTGGGAAACATTTTTTTTTTCTTTTCCTTTCTTCTACACTAACGTCATCTGGTCTTTACGACCGTGGAAGAGTTGACACAAAGTTGGCAAAACCTGTCCCTTTCAGAGAGAGAGGGGCTTGGCTGTTGTCTAGAAAACGATCATAGTGTCCATGAACATATCATTGCAGCAAAATTTATCATGAAACAGGCCCTAAACACTGATGCAATAGCTAGAACTTTCAATCCTCTATGGCGCTCTCGTAGCGGGTTTAAGGTTAGCAATGTGGGAGAACATAAAATTCTTTTCACTTTTGAAGAGGCTTCTGATGTTGAAAAGGTTCTTAATTCCGAACCATGGAGCTTTGACAAAAAACTAGTCATCATGCAACATTATGACAAGACTCTCCCTGTTGAAGATTTGAAGTTTGATAGGACATTGTTTTGGGTTCAAATCCACGGGCTTCTGTATAGGTACATGAATGTTAAGGCCGCTGAAAAAATATGCGAGGTTCTCAGCAGAGTTATTCATTCCACAAATTCTACAGAAACAGAGGGAGGCCATTTTATGCGGATTAGGGTATCACTAGATGTCACCCTTCCTCTATGCCGCGGGCGGATTATTTCTTTGGAGAACGGCAAGATGGTATGGGTAACCTTCAAGTACGAGCGCTTCCCTAATCTGTGCTAGTGGTGTGGTCAATTAGAACATGACGACCGAGACTGCGATCTTTGGTTGGAGAGTGAAGGAAGCTTAACTGATGACCAAAAACAATTTGGACCCGAACTCCGTGCTTTACCGTTCGTTGTGTCGAGGAAGAACGTGGTCTCAGTTCCTGGATTTTACAAATAAAAAATGGCTTCAACCTCGAAGTCAGATGAGAGCAAGCATGATGACAAGGCAAAACCGGCGGCCACGACTCACACCTCAACTCCGGTAGTTTCTGAAATGATGGCGGCGGATGGTATTGAGAAGTCAGGTCAAGGTACTAATGAGCAATTATGGGAAGAGGCCGTTACTCCAAAATCTCCAAAAATAACACATGCGACGCGGAATTTAAGGGATTTCGTAGTTAATGAATCAACCCTCGCTAATATTTCGGCCAATCATTATTCCTGTGATCAAGGGACGTTGTTCTCAACTCATACCTTTGATGCTAGCATTAAACATATTGATTCGGAATTAAACAATTCAAATCCCATTCAATGCTCGGTCCACCTAGGTAATCTTTCCAAAAACTCAACTGCTGAGATGGGATCACGTGAGAAGCATGTGGCAGCTAAGTCGTGTCCCTCACCTGAACGAAAGAAGAAAAACATGGGGACAAGGGTACTTCGAACAGACACAGGGAGTGAAGACCATGACAACACAAGCAATATTGGAGGTGGTAAACGAATGTTTTTGCAGGTTGGTGATCTTTCTGAATTACCTTGCAAGAAGAAGCAGGTTTTGAGGAACGATGAAGAATTACTTTTTTCAATGGTAGAGGCTGTTAAACAGCCCCACCAAGAGCCATAAATTGCTTAGTGTGGAACTGTCGTAGGCTTCGGAGTTTAGAGATTTAATTCAGGTAAAAGATCCCTTTCTCGTGTTTTTAGCTGAAACATTAGCAGATGAAGATAAGCTTGACATTGTACTATGAAGTATTGATTTTAATCACAAGTGGATGGTTGCTAAGGAGGGTAAAGGTGGCAGACTAGAACATTTTTTTGGAAATCCTTAGTTAATCTAAGGATTGAGGATTCATCCAAATATTTGATTGATTCATACATTGCCAAGAACACTGACAATGCCTGGTGCTTTACAAGATTCTATGGAGAGCCAAAAACTAATAGGCGAATAGAGGCATGGAATACTCTTAGGAGGTTGAACCATCATCCTGACATTCCATAGTTGTGTGCTGGGGACTTTAATGAGATCATCAGACCGGAAGAAAAAATGGGTGGAGTGCTTAGAAACAATGCTCAGATGCAACTATTTAGAGATGTTATCAATGAATGCGGATTCATGGACTTGAGTTATAGTGGCACACAATTCACTTGGAGCAAACATTATGAAGATGGTCACTCTATTTAGAAAAGACTTATAGGGGGCTGGCTAACACCAATTGGTTTCTTAAGTTTCCAGGTACAAGGATTTATCACTTGCACTGTTCTTCTTCAGACCATAATCCACTCCTTATTAATCTTTCGGGTCTTGACCCATTGCTAAGGAAGAAAATTTTCAGATTTGAAGAAATGTGGTTATCGGGTTCTAGTTGTGCAGAAATTGTTGAAGCTTCTTGGCTATCCAACTTGGGGCAAGTGAGTGATGACACTACCCTAAAGAAAATTGAGAAGTGTGGTCAAGAGCTAACAAACTAGAACCGGAATGTATTTGGTAGTGTTCGAATTGAGCTTGAGAAAAAAAAAAAAAGAAGTTGTTAATTCAGGCCAAAAATGAAGCAATGATCAGTGGAAAAAATTTGAGGGTGAGGAATTTGAAGGCCGAAATCAATGAAATTTTGGATAAGGAGGCTCAGATGTGGAGTCAAAGATCTTGTGTTCTTTGGCTTTGGAATGGGGATAACAACACCAAATTTTTCCATAGCCGTGCCACCAAACAGTTTAGGAAAAAAGTAATTAGAGGGATCATGGACAATACCAATACTTGGAAGGATAAACCTGAGGAGGTTGTTGCTACCCTTTTGAGTTACTACCAAGAGCTTTTCTCCACTACAACACTGGTTTCATCAAATGCAACTCTCACTTATATTCCTTAAGTGGTGACCGAAGAGATGAATTCGATGCTAACTACAGACTTTTTGGAGAGTGAAGTTATCATAGCTCTTAAGCAAATGGCCCTGCTCAAAGCACCTGGTCTTGATGGAATGCCACAACTTTTCTACCAACAGTTCTGGCAGGTCATGAATCATGATGTTACAAATTCTGTTCTTTCTTGGTTTAACTCAAGTACTCTCCCCCATCCACTAAATCATACTTTCATCACACTCATACCAAAAATAAAAAATCCTGAATATGTGCATGATTTTCGCCCAATCAGTTTGTGTAATGTTCTCTATAAAGATTTTTCCAAAGTCCTAGCATATAGATTAAAAAAAGTGCTACCTTCCATGATAACCGAACACCAATCTGCCTTCACAAAAGATCGCCTCATTATTGATAACATTATGATTGCTTTTGAAACTCTTCATTGCATGAAATCACATAATTCGGGTCCTTCCAGATTTATGGCTCTCAAATTAGATATGAGTAAAGCATATGACAGGGTGGAATGGAATTTTCTGGAGAATATTATGTGAAAAATGGGGTTTAATGAACAGTGGATTGGACTTGTCATGGTATGTGTGAGATCTGTCACATACTCTATACTAGTTAATGGTGAACCAAAAGGAATGATTCAACCATCAAGAGGGATTCGGCAAAGGGACCCCTTTTCCCTATTCCTTTTTATTTTGTTGTGCATTGAAGGGCTACATGGCCTCATTAGCAATGCAGCAAATTCTGGGAATATTGAGGGCTTCTCTTTGTGTAGAAGAGGTTCGAAACTAACTCATCTTTTATTTGCAGATGAAAGTCTCTTGTTTTGCAAAGCGACTATTGATGAATGTGATAAAGTGTTGAATATTTTGGAAACATATGAAATGGCATCGGGGCAAAAGGCGAACGAAAACAAGACTGCCTTGTTCTTTAGCAAATCTACATCAGAGCAAATCTGCCAAGCAATCAAAGAAAAGTTGGGTTTATAGGAAGTATCACAATATGAGAAGTATTTGGGTCTTCCTTCTTTGGTTGGAAAGAGAAAAAATGAGAGTTTCAACTACATCAAAGAAAGAGTGTGGGCAAAATTGCAAGGTTGGGAAGGGAAATTATTATCTCATGTTGGATGTGAAGTTTTGATAAAGTTAGTCATCCAAGCAATTCCAACTTTCACTATGGGTTGCTTCAAATTACCTATTGGTCTTTGTAATGATATTGAGTCTTTAATCAAAAAAATATGGTGGGGATAATGAGGGAACTCTAGGAAAATATATTGGGTTAAATAGGATGAAATGACTAAATCGAAATTGGTTGGAGGGATGAGATTTAGAGATTTGGAAATGTATAATGATTCTCTACTGGCAAAACAATCTTGGCAACTGCTGCATAATACTGACTCACTCTTCTATAAAGTGTTCAAAGCAAGGTTCTTCCCTCATTGCACTATCATGGAGGCAAGAGACTCAAGATTTGCTTCATATGCTTGGCATAGTATCTTAAAGGAAAGGAATGTTATTCAATGAGGCTCTAGGTGGCGTATTGGGGATGGAAGAGCAGTAAAAATATGGCAAAATTATTGGCTTCCATGGAAACACCCTCCTTTGGTATCTTTTCCAACACTAGAAATAATGGAAGAGGCATCTGTTGAGATACAAATCAAAAAACTAGAAAGGCAGTGGAACAGCGACATTATAGATAGTATCTTCGCACCTGAGGAGGCAGAGCTGATCAAAAGAATCCCATTGCCAAAACTGGAGAAAAATAACTCTCTGTATTGGCCTCTAACGTAAGACGAGGTGTACACATGTAAGTCGGGTTAACAATTCTTGAAGGACGAAACAGAGTATGTGGATCGGTCTGAAGAGTTGAACCAGGATAAGGATTTATGGAAGGGAATTTGATCACTATCTGTACCAAATAAAGTGAAAATTTTCCTATGGAGAGGTTGTTGAAGCTCTCTACCCACAAAGCCGAATCTAGTCCGCCGTGTTGGGTTACACGTGTGAGTGAAGTCTCACATTGAATAAAGATGAGAAGAATGAGTGGTTAATATAACATAATTGAGCACATACCCATTGGGCTTAGGCCTTTTGGGTTAAAGTGTGTCTCTATATGTTATATTAATTACTTAAGGAAGCTCTCCAAGGTGTTTATCTCCCTAACAAGTGGTATCAGAGCCCATGGTGGTGTGCGGCGAAGGTGGTGATGTGTTCATGGTCCCTACCCAACGGGGCCAGAGAAAGCCTAAATGGCCCACACACAAAGATCCTAGAGAAAAAAGAAAGAAAAGAAAAGCCCAACAAATGAATATTGCTAATGGTGCTAAATAATGGTGTGGTGCGAGGTTCCCATGGATGGTGTACGAGAGACCCATGGATGATGCATGGATGAAGTGAAAAGCCCATTAGGCAAGGGGGAGTGAGTAGGACTTGTTCATGGCCCATAGAGAGGTCTTGAAGCCCACAGAGAGGCAGAGACTCACACGTGAAGGGGAGATTGTTGGGTTACACGTGTGAGTGAAGTCCCACATTGAATAAAGATGAGAAGAATGAGTGGTTAATATAATATAATTGAGCACATACCCATTGGGCTTAGGCCTTTTGGGTTCAAGTGTGTCTCTATATGTTATATTAATTATTCAAGGAAGCTCCCCAAAGTATTTATCTCCCTAACACGCCGAACTATCATTGAGGACCCCATGTGTGACCGCTGTGGTGCCTGCCTAGAAACAATCATCCACACTTTATGGTCATGCCTAGAAACAGAGGTAGTTTGGTTGAATTCGGACCTATGGAGTTTCCGAGAAACAACCTAGTTCTTGGATTTTAAAACACTCACAGCGTGGATTCTTCAACACCAGGCATCACCAGACCTCTTTGCATTCACCGTGTTGTCTATATGGAATGAACGTAATCAAGTGTGACTCCATAAACCCAACTACCCTTTCCACCAGCATGCTCGATTGGCAAAGGATCGCTTACAAGAATTTCAGTCAATTCAACCACCACTAAAACCTCCAAACATTCAGCCTCGGACACGTTGGAATCCCCCACCTCATGGTTTTGTAAAAATCAATTGTGATGAGGTAGTATTTTCAAAGGAAAATTATGCATGTCTTGGCCTCACAAACTTGGTGACTACAGCAAGCTTTCACCCCAGAAGTTTGCGAAGCTCTTGCTGCTCACAGATGTGCCACACTTGCACTAGAACTTGGCTTCTTAAAAGCTGTCTTGGAAGGAGATTCTCAACGGTTGATGTCAACTTTGCACCACGGAAAGGAGGTCCTGAGCCCTGATGGACTCTTAGTTGATGATATTCATCTTTATTCTAGGTTTTTTACAGAATTACGTTACTCTCATGCAAGGAGAGAAAGTAATAAAGTAGCCCATAGTCTAGTTCGATATGCTTCACATATTTTAGACTTTATTGTGTGGATGAAAGATGTTCCATCACAAATTTTCCTTTTTTATCAGCCTGATTTGGCTGACTTTCAATAAAATTAACTAAGTAGTGTTGTTTCTCCAAAAAAAAAAAAAAAAATTGTTATTGTATTTTGATTGTTCCATGTGCATCAAAATTAAAGTGTAACATAAAAAATAATGTGATTAAATATTAAAAAAATAATAAAAAATAAGTGTTGTGGACGCTCGGAAAAGACAGATAGGAGAGTGCCAAGTTGTGGGTGTTTGGTCCCTCTTAATTCTTCTTTTTCGAGTTTCCCACATTAGAATATTAATCTAAAATCATATATAATAGTAATATACATAAATAAATACAACAGTAATATAAATATGCAAAATTAGACTCATGGGCAAAGTAGGCAAGTTAAGTCTCAACTTGTTATAAAGAAACTTATAATGGTGTATATCCAAAATGGCCCAACTTTTAGATACATAACACAGCCGTTAAACCTATAGCACAAGTTTCCTCTCTCCTCGTGTGTGTTAAAAATATTTAGTATTTTCAACAACAACAAAAAAAAGAAAAAAAAAGGTCTCAACTTGTTATGGTAATTTGATTCTCCAATGCGCATTGAAATCAAAATTCATAGGAAAAAGATTATCAAAAAAAAAAAAAAGCGCTAAGGAAAAAGTATCAAGTAATTATAAATGTCAAAGAAATATCAAAGGCGAGCATTTGTTATGATAGGCCAAAAATAAATTAACCCCTTGTGATAAATTAATTTATTAATTAACCAAGTTTATTAATTAATCAAATTAACATGCAAAGCACGTGGTAGCACAAACAAATCACCAAACAACTAAAATATGCAGCGGAAAATAAATGACACGGTGATTTATTTACGAATGGGGAAAACCTGATGGCAAATACCCCACCGGGTGATTTTCAGGTCACCACTCCCGAAACTCCACTATTATCACAACAAACAGTTATAAGTAAAGGAATTCCAAGTATCTTACCAACTTACAGTTGAACCCTTACCTCAATACCCAATAGGATTTGTTCTGTAGTGACAATTCCCCTTTTTGATGCACGGCTCCCAAGTACGTGACTAACCAATTGCGCAGATTCCAGTACGTGACTTCAATCACCAACTAAGAAGGTTGTTAGCTGCAAAGTTCTTCAGTTCATTCCAATGATGAAGATCAAGAAGATGCTTGGTCACAAAACCCAAAGGTGCACTTACACAGCAACTTCTTCACAAGAATTATGAACTAGGGCAAGAACTTCGTCTCCGGTCATAATTTGCTTGAATAATAAAGAGATTTCTCAATGCTTGTGCAACTTGTGAACCTGTTGACGGCCCTTAAAATAACTATTTTATATGTTTAGGGTTAGGAGAAAAGAAGACTTAAACACATAATCCGGATTCCAAGAAACCAGATCGAAAATCTGAATTTCTTAAATCTCGACAGATAAGCTCTCGAGCAGCTCTTGCTCTTGAGCCAGCTGTTGAGTTTTAATGAATTTATACTTTGAGCTTGTTTTCTTGGACAGACTTGATGACTTCAACACTTGATTTTGAAACCTTGTTTCTTGAAGTATTAAAAATATCCTAGAACTACCCAATTACAAGTAAAGTACGTTTTGTCAAAGAATTAGCCAATTACATAAAATAGTAACATATGATCCTAACATGTGAAACACATATGTTCTAATAATCTCCCCCTTTGGCAATCCGTGACAAAATCACAACAAATAAATGAGCATATGAGAGAAGTCATAAATCACTCAACTTATATTCACTTGTTGAATACAATAAAATCTATTCTATCATAAACTCTTGAAAAACTTTGGAAGAAGAGAGTTTATGGCAAGTAGACCTTAACAACCTGTATTTCTGAAACACTTTAAAAAATAAAACTCATCAATGCATCTTTGTGTGAAACAGAAATAGGTAGATTGCATACAAGTAATAAGAAGTATGTGTATAAAGGGAGAAAAGAAAAAACACATGAAAGGGTAGGTGAAAAAAAAAACATACATCAATCATAAATGAAAGAGATAAGTACAATGTATGTTTATAAATGGTCACAAGACCTCATGTACAAGAACAATGTATCTAAAAAAGAAAGAAAAGAAAAGATACATAGCATTCTCACTACATTCCTCAATAATAACAACACTCCCCTTTACAAAAATGTCTAACTTTCCCCCTAAGAATGACTACTCTCATATCCAAAACTACTCCCTCTTTTTGTCACGAATGACAAAGGGTAAGAGTGTCAAGTAGATATCTCATCAGTAGAGCTAGCATCTCCATCATCATCATCCGAAGCATCATTGTCATCACTATCATCATCATCCTCATCCTCAGAATTAGAAGCCCCAGGAGAAGGTGGTGAAGGGGTAGCCTCAGGAGCAAATCCGCCTATGGTCACTTGCTGTCTAGCTATGCGGCCAACACAGACATTCACCTGATACAACTCTGTGGAGAGTGTATCTAGGCGAGTATCCATGTGTCGAAGTTGCGCCATGATGTCTCCTAAAGACACATTGCTTGAGGAAGAAGAGGGAGCGGATGTGGGACGAGTAGAACGAGATGGAGTCGAACGAGAAAGAGGTGTAGAATCTTGTTGTCGCGACCTAAACTACGTCTCACTACGTTTTACAGTAGCGGCGTCTATGGCACACATGAAAGTGAAGGGGTCGGATGCGGGAGAAGGGACGAAAAAGTGGCATAAAATCTTTGTGATAGCAGAAGGAAAGATGAGTTTATCACGGGATGCCGAATCCTGAAAAACATCTATCAAAGACAAAATAAAGTGGGAGGGGAAGTCAATGGTAAGATGCTTAAGAAGGGATAACAAGAAACGAGCACGAGACTCCATAATGGAGTTGTAGTGCGAGAGAGGATAGAGTACAAAGGTCATCACCATGTTCAAAAACCGCGGCCCTTTTGCAAAGCCCAAGCAGTAAGTGAATTGGTACTCACCCCACTTCGAAGGATGCTCACAGAAAGCAGACATGAGCTCATCCTTAGACATAATCCTCAGACGCTCACAGGAAGGATAGTTGAGAAACTCTATCCTAGGAACCCTAAGCACATTCGCAACAAGTTGTGGTGTGGCAGGAATAGAAATATCTCGGACACGAGTAACAAAATGAGGTACGGAGCGGTCAATCCCATGCATATTGTAGTAGAACTCCTGAATCAGCACAAGAGGACAAGTGATGAGCTCGTCACAAAAAGACTCCCATTCTCGACTGTGAATGACAATGGGAAGGTTGGTGTTAACAAAATGACCCAAAATGACTCAGCGTTCCGAATGAATGCCTTGTCGGGAAAAGTTTTTCGTAAATGCCTTGTAGGCATCATCATTACGGAAACAGAGAGAAAGAGAGGTGCATGATCAGAAGAAGAAGAGGCACCGGAATGAAGAGGATTCTAGGCCGGAGTGGATTTACGCTTAGGTGCCATAGACACAACTAACGTAAACAAAATAGACAGGCGAAAGAAAAAGACAATCAGAAAAGCTCCAAAATAGTTCAAATAACAAGTATATTGAAAAGTAGAGAACGTATGCATAGGAAAATGCATAAACATGTGACATGCAAAGTAAGTACATCATGGGCTCAGCCCAATCCAATCCTACCAACACACAAATTAGATTGCACACATCTAAATGCTTGTTAATACTGTTATAATGCAAATGTAATGCAATGTATGAAGTTTTTAAGATCAAATCTTCAAAAACTAACCCAAAATTTCAACAATATCTCATCAATTTTGAAAAACCACAATTTTTTTTAAAAAAAAAAATCCCTAAACCTAGGTTTCAAAAGCATGAATGCATGAAATGCAAGAGAATAGAAGCTTATCACGTGAAGAAAAACTTGGTGAAGCTTGAAGAAACCTTGTAGAATAGATTTGAGGGAGAGAAGTGAGTGTTTGGGAGAGAAAACAACAATCAATCGAGAGAGATATCGAATAAATGACAGGCAGATCGCATGAGGAGCTTAAATAGAGCCCTCAGTAAATCTCAATAGATGAGGTGTCGAGGTGGTGTCGAGACATCTGTTGAGCAGGTGTCGAGAGAAGCAACGTCAACAGATCATGTGTTAAGAACCTGTCGAGGAATAAAAACACCAGAAGCAAGATATGAGGCTCAATTAATCCACCAGGTGTCGAGAAGCTGTCGAGAGGTCAGAAACTTTCTCGATCGATCCACTAGGTATCGAGGTGCTTACGAGATTGCGATAAGAAAAAGTTTAGGAAGCTTGACAAATAGCTAGCTATCGAGGAGGTGTCGAGCCAACTTTTCAAAATAGTTTTTCAAGAGGAGAAAAACACAGACATGAATGCAATCAAGTATGCAACTCAACCAATGATCCAAATAACATTTTAAGCTCTCAAAAACATCTTCAACAAAGATTTTTAAAAACACAAGAATCTCAAAAACACATGCACACACTAAACAAATCTAACCGATTTTATATTTCAAAAACAAGTCATGACAGTTTAGTAAGCATACATTAACACATGTAAAACCTTGTGATGGCCAAATCACATTGTACCTGTACATGTATCAAAAGTAGTAAAGAATATTGCGTGTTGTGTGTGAAAAACATCGCAAGATTGCATAAGTGTATACAAGTTATGACAATTTGAGATATGAGAAAATCACTTTAACTCACACACAATCATAACTACTTGATGGGGACTATCACCTTTGAGGTACATCCTATAACTCCCACATCTCCTAGAAAATATGCTTGCAATCATATTTAAAGCATTTTTGATCCTTTTGCTTTTTATTTTCTTTGCACATTTTTATTTAAGCAAAACATGCATGGGCATATAAGAGATAAAAAAGAAATACCCATTGAAGTTAAGCTTTTGACATTGCACTTTTGCTATGCCGAAGCATACAGATGTCATTGACACTGCACTTTTGCTATACCGAAGCATACATGTGTCATATTATGATTGGCGGGCAACAGTGGTGAGATGGTTATTTATACATTTCTCTTAGGATTTTTTAGTCCTTCCCATAAAAAAGAGTGATATAAGTGTTAAATACAAGAGATAACTTAATCTTACTCATCACAAACAAGAGTCACAAAGCTCACTTACTTAGTTGTTCATAGAGATACTCATCTAAGCTACAAGAGATACAAAGTTTAGAAAACTTTGTTTCAATAGCCATCCAAGGTACACAAAACACACACTGTATTTGTATTTTTATGATTTTTCAATTTTTTTTATATGAAAAACAAAAAAACCAACACTGAAAAAAATAAATAAATAAATAAATAAACGACAACAACATGTTAAGCAAAACAACATAACTAGACTGACTCAAAAGAATAACAACACACTCAAGTTATGCAAAACAAAAGCAAGAAGAGAGAGAAGAAGTGATAGAATCACTTGGAGCCCTTTTCCTTCCACACCTTGGAAGAACCTTTTCTTTGAGCAAACCCTTGAACTTGTGGTGAGGGGAAAGAATTGAAAACGTTCAAGTTCGAAAGGAAGATGAGGGCTTTAAGAAGATCTCCAAGAAGAGTAAGAGAGGACTGAAGCTAATTCTGGCTTCTAGATGCTATCATGTTGTTGCTCTGTTAAGTGGCTAGCCATTTATAGCAATTTGGTCGAGTATGACCGGCAAAACCACAATGATGACAGAGACGCTGCTTCTTTTGTTTAGGCTTTTGAGAGGTAGCCTTCTTAGCCTTAGTGTTTTTAGTATTTTTCTTCCCAAGTTTAGGGGGTGCTCCTAATATAGATTTACCCTTGTCTAAGTTCTCACTAGCTAAATCAGTTTTAACATTATTGTTTTCAATTTCAACATTATTGCTAGGAGAAACAAAAACAATAGTATTAGTAGAAGCAATATAAGAGGAAGAGAAATCATACCCTAAACCTGTGCGATCAAAAGCAGATTTCTGAATGCTTAGCATCTCATTAAGCTTCGCACTTGAAGTCCTCTCCAGTTGAGCTCTGACTTGAAACAGCTTCGCTTCAAGCTTCTTGGTCTTCTCAGCCACGAAATTGTTCTTGAACCTTAGTTCCCCAATGGTTTGATTTGCCTCATCAAACTTTGTGGAAAGTTCCTCACGGTCAAGTTCCACATCACTGAGCTTCTTGGTGGCTAGCCTATACAGTTTCTCATGCTTATCGGAAAGCTTGTACAGTTTCTTATAGGCCGTGTGGATATCATCTTGATCATCCATCTTCTCAAACTTTGAGTCCACCAAATCTTCTTCTTCATCCACATCTTCTACAATCCTTTCAATAGGATCTACAGAGACAGTGAAGGCATTCAAGATTCCGTCATCCTCATTGTCGAAATCATCCTCAAGCTCGGTGTCGCTCAAGGTAACAGCAAGTGTCTTGCTCTTCCCAATGCTCTTAAGATATGTACGACACTCATGTTTCATGTGACCAAAGCCTTAACACCCAAAACACTTAGGTCCTACGGGAATAGTGTATTGACCACATTCCTTAGCATCCATCTTCCCTATGTCTTGACCTTTAAATTGAGAAGAACTGGATTGCCTACGGTCCTTGTCGAAGCCCTTTCCATTTTCATTCTTCATAAACTTCTTGAATTGCCTGGTGATGTAGGACTTCAGCTTGGAATCTTCATCGTCTAAAGACTCATCTGTTTCACTATTCTTGGCCTTCAGTGCCATGCTCTTGCCTTTACCCGTCTTGCCAATCCTTGTCAACCCTAGCTCGTAGGTCTGCAGATTACCAACTAGCTCAGTCAACGAAATTTGGTCAATGTCCTTTGATTCCTCTATAGCGGTGATCTTGGCATGAAATCTCTTAGGTAGAGATCTGAGCACTTTTCTCACAATCTTGGGTTCATGAATGGTTTCCCCAAGATTAAATGCCGAGTTCACTATGTCCTTAAGCTTGACATAAAACTCGTCAAACGACTCATCCTCCTCCATCTTAATCTCCTCAATGCCTGTAGTGAGTCTCTAAAACTTTAAGTCTTTGACAGCCTTAGTTCCCTCATAGGTTGCCTGAAGGATGGTCCAAGCCTCCTTGGCAGTTTCAGTTGAGGATATCGTCTTGAACTCCTCATTAGTGACTGCACTGAACAACGCATTCAATGCTCTGCTGTTGAAGTTCGCCGCCTTGATCTTGGCATCATCCCAGTTTGCTGGCACTTCCTTTGGCTTGGTCCAACCTATCTCAATAGCTTGCCACACTTTCTCATCTAGAGACTGCAAGAAAGCTTTCATGCGTACTTTCCAGGATGCATAGTTAGTGCCATCAAATAATGGAGGTATAATTAATGATTGTCCTCTCCGATACCACTTGATAGGCCAAAAATAAATTGACCCCTTGTGACAAATTAATTTATTAATTAACCAAGTTTATTAATTAATCAAATTAACATACAAAGCATGTGGTAGCACAAATAAATCATCAAACAACTAAAGTATGTAGCGGAAAATAAATGACACAATGATTTGTTTACGAATGGGGAAAACCTAATGGCAAAAACCCCACCGGGTGATTTTCAGGTCACCACTCCCGAAACTCCACTATTATCACACTAAGCGGTTACAAGTAAAGGAATCCTAAGTACCTTACCAACCTACAATTGAACTCTTACCCCAATACCCAATTAGACTTGTTTTGTAGTGACAGTTCCCCTTTTTGATGCACGGCTCCCAAGTACGTGACTAACCAATTGTGTGGATCCCAGTACGCGACTTCAATTACCAACTAAGAAGGTTGTTCGCTGCAAAGTTCTTCAGTTCATTTCAACGATGAAGATCAAGAAGATGCTTGGTCACAAAACCCAAAGGTGCACATACACAACAACTTCTTCACAAGAATGATGAACTAGGGCAAGAATTTCATCTCCGGTCACAATTTGCTTGAATAGAGTTTTCTCAATGCTTGTGCAACTTACGAACCTGTTAACGACCCTTAAAATAATAATTTTATATGTTTAGGGTTAGGAGAAAAGAAGACCTAAACACATAATCACAGATTCCAAGAAACTAGATCAGAAATCTGAAATTCTTAAATCTTAACGAATAAGTTGTCGAGTAGCTATCGAGCCAGTTGTTGAGTTTTAATGAATTTGCACTTTCAACTTGTTTTCTTGGACAGACTTTATGACTTCAACACTTGATCTTAAAACCTTGTTTCTTGAAGTATTAAAAACACCCTAGAACTACCCAATTATAAGTAAAATGCGTTTTGTCAAAAGATCAGCTAATTACATAAAATAATAACATATGATTCTAACATGTGAAACACATATGTCCTAACATGTTATTGACATAAGGGTGTGTTTGTTTAGAGGTGAAATGGGGTGGATAGAAAACTTTGGAAAGAAAATGGAAAGGAAAACTTTTTTGAGTGTGTTTAGTTGGATGGGGAGGAAGGAAAATAAATGGTGAGGAAGGAAAATAAATGGTGGGGCTTTGCCTAACATGATAAAGATATGTCCTAACATGATAAATGAAGCTATTTAATAGACAAAAATACCCATGTGCTATCCCTATCTTTTTTTTCCTTGTTTATTTTTTGTGTTGGGCACGTTGCCTCATTATTATTATTATTATTATTATTATTATTATTTCCTGGGCAAAGGGTGGCATGTTGCCTCTTTCTTTATTTTTTTTTTCCTTTTTTTTTTTTCTTTTCTTCCTTGGAGGTTGCCTTTTTTTTGGGGGGGTTGGGGATGTGATAGTTGTTTTCTTCTTCTCTTTTTGTTTGTTTGTTTGTTTGTTTAAGTAGACATGATTTTTTTTTTGGGATATGATTTTTATTTTTTAATAAATTGGGTGATTGCTTTTTTTTTTTTTTGGTTGCTTGTCACTTTTTTTTTGTTTTAATTGGACATCATTTTTTAATAAGGGTGTATGAGTAAATTTATATAAACGTATTTTTTCCATCTTTGCACTTTTTCACTTCCAACCAAACAAAAAAGAGAGAAATTAAAATATTTTCTATCCTTTCACTTTTTCACATCTCTAAACAAACGGACACTAAAGAAGGGAATTATTATTATTAAACAATTTAGTTGTTCAGGGATATTTATTATTTTCATAGGCCACGTGACTCAACCTCGTTGAGTAAAAAACATTCAATCAGCCAAAAAGGGGCCTAATAAAATCACCCACACATTACAGCAGTTTGGGTTTAGCCCACACCTGTTTCATCACTTGAAGATTAATTTTTGGGTCTACATCTCTACACGAAATTGGCTAAAAAACCGACTTCTCTCCTCTAAACCAGAAGGCCATTATTTTATTAGGGAATGTCTCTTATACACACCCACTTATACAATTTTTGGAACTAAAATCTTGGTTTGAAGTCATGATTCTCGGGTGGAAAATTATAAATTCAATTTTTTTACAAAAGTGAACTGTGTGTAACAATCACGTGTCTAATAAACATTGCCATTTAAAAAAAAAAAAAAAAATTCCTATTAGACTACACCACATGGGAAATTAAAACCCCACAATTTTCACACCTCACCAACTAAAATAAAAAGCCTCAAAAGGAACAAAGAACCAACTTCACTCCAGCCCAAAGAATAGTAAAAAATATGCGAGGTCGCATATGGGAAAAGGTCGCGTGGACCACTTGCTTATGTTATCAATATAACATTATAGTTTTACATTGATGGGGTAGAGAAATACTATTTTCACAAGAAATTCAAAGTTTTAAGTTGTTGTTGGCTATTATTAGTAGAAAAATAATAATTTTTAATGATAAGCTCAAATTAGAATTAATAACAACTTACCACTAAAATTCTTTTGTATAACTATTGTGAAAATGATTTGAATATAACACTTTTTCTTGATGGGTTTGATGTATTCATTATTATGGAATTTGTCACATTCATTGATTATTTATTGGAATGAGAAATGTATTGGTTGACAAAACCATTTTGAGTTAGGGCAAGACTTAAGTACTGTTCCTTAGGTTCCTCTCTTAAAATTTTGCCAAATAAATTTTTTCTTGTGGGTTAAAATGGTAGTTTTTAGTTAAATAGCCACATGACTAAATTTTAAAAGAGAAACCTAAGGTACAATGTTGGGCTTTGTGAAACTTAGTTGTGTTTGATTCGGATGATGACCTGATCCGAAATGATGTTGCATAGTTTTTAATGGGAGATTTTCTGAGACTTAGTCCATGGAGCGGAGACTTTGGCTAATAGTTTTAAGAGAGATAAAAACAATACTGCCGCACTTTGTATTTTTTCCCTGATAATAGTGAAATCCTTGCAACTCCATGGACGTAGGAAAATTGCCGAACTATGTAAATACTGTCTTGTGCGTGTGATTATTTTTCTTTGACGTGTGTTTTCTCTATTTTGTTTCTCACAGGTTTGGGAATTTCGTGTTAATTCCCTACAACTGGTATCAAAGCCTAGGGTTAGGTTTGAGTGGGAGTAATGGTAGAAGAAGCAAGAAAGGAGTCTGGAATAGAAAAGTTCGATGGCACAAACATTGGATTTTAGAGGATGCAAATCAAGGATTATTTTTATGTAAAGAAGTTGCATCTGCTGCTTGTAGAGGAAAAACCTGCAACTATGAAGGATAAGGAATGAGCTCTTCTTGACAGACAGATACTGAGAGTCATCAGGTTAACTCTGTTTAGATCTGTTGCACACAATGTTGTAAAGAAAAAGACAACAGCAGATCTGATGAAGGCTTTGTCTGGAATGTATGAAAAGCCATCAGCAAACAACAAGGTGCATTTGATGAAGAAACTGTTCAATTTGAAGATGTCAGAGAATGCATCAGTAGCACAAAATCTAAAAAAAATTAACACTATCACAAATCAATTGTCATTTGTAGAAATTGATTTTGATGATGAGATCCATGCACTGATCGTTTTGGCTTCTTTACCAAACAGTTGTGAGGCAATAAGGATAGCAGTAAGCAATTCTATAGGAAAAGAAAAGCTGAATTACAATGACATACGAGATTTAATTCTGGCTGAGGAGATTCGCAAAAGAGATGTAGGTGAAACCTTAGGATTTGGTTCTACACTAAACCTTGAGACAAGAGGCAGAGGTGACGATAGAAATTCAAATTGGGGCAAATCAAAATCCAGAAATTCTAATCAGAACAGAAGTAAATCTAGATCAGGTCAATAAGTACAATGCTGGAACTATAGGAAAACAAGTCACTTTAGGAGGCAATGCACAAGTTCTAAGAAGAAGAATGAAGATGATTCTACTAATGCTGTAATAGAAGAGGAACATGATGCATTACTTTTTGCAGTAGATAGTCCACTTGATGATTAAGTTTTGGACTCAGGAGCTTCATTTCATACCACTCCATACCAAGAAATTATACAGAACTATGTTGTAGGTGATTTTGGTAAGGTGTATTTGGCTGATGGTATAGCCTTGGATGTTGTGGGTATGGGAGACGTCTGGATATTGTTGCCCAATGGGTTTGTTTGGTTACTAGAGAAGGTTCAACATATTCCTGACCTGAGGAGAAATCTGATTTCTGTTGGACAACTTGATAATGAAGGGCATGCAATACTGTTTGTTGCTGGTACTTGGAAGGTTATAAAGGGATTTAGAGTATTGGCCCGTGGAAAGAAGACTGGTACTCTATATATGACCTCGAGTCCAAGAGACACAATTGCTGTTGCTGAAGCAAGTATTGATACATGTTTATGGCACCACAGACTTGGTTACATAAGTGAGAAAAGGATGAAGATGTTGTTGTCAAAAGGGAAACTACCAGAATTGAAGTCCTTTGATTTTGACATGTGTGAAAGTTGCATCTTAGGAAAGTAAAAAAATGTGAGCTTCTTGAAAATTGGTAGGACACCGATGGCTGAAAAATTGGAGTTAGTACACATTGATTTATGGGGGCCTTCTCTGGTTGCATCCCTTGGAGGTTCAAGGTATTACATCACTTTCATTGATGACTCAAGCAAAAAGGTATGAGTTTATTTTCTAAAAAATAAATCTGATATATTTGAGACTTTCAAGAAGTGGAAGGCTATGGTTGAGACGGAAACAGAATTGAAAGTAAAATGTTTGAGGTCAGATAATGGAGGAGAGTACATAGATGGAGGGTTTAGTAAGTATTGTACTGCATATGGAATCAAGATGGAGAAGACTATTTTTGGGACACCACAACAAAACGGTGTGGCTGAGCGCATGAACAGAATTCTCAATGAGCATGCTAGGAGTATGAGGTTACATGCTGGATTACCAAAAACTTTCTAGACTGATGCCGTTAGTATTGCAGCTTACCTGATAAACTGAGGACCATTAGTTCCCATGGAGTTCAAACTTCTTGAAGAGGTTTGGAGCAGTAAAGAGGTAAAGTTTACCCATTTAAAAGTTTTTGATTGTGTTTCTTATATGCATATTGATTTTGTTGCTTGTAGTAAACTTGATGTAAAGTCTAAAACATGTTTTTTCATTGGCTATGGTGATGAGAAGTTTGGCTATTGGTTTTGGGATGAACAAAATAGAAAAATCATCAAAAGTAGAAATGTGATATTTAATGAACAAGTTATGTATAAGGACAGGTCAACTGTAGTGCTAGATGTTACAGAGATAGATCAAAAGAAATCCGAGTTTGTCAACTTAGACGAATTGACTGAAAGTACTGTCCAGAAAAGGGGTGAAGAAGATAAGGAGAATATAGATTCATAGGTAGATCAGAGTACACCTGTAGCTGAAATCCGTAGATCTTCCAAGACCATTAGACCTCGACAACGTTATTCACCCCCTCTAAATTATCTCCTCTTAATTGATGGTGGTGAGCTAGTGGGAGTTAGCCATGAAGAATGAGATGGATTCCTTGTTAGGGAATTAGACATGGGAATTGACTGAATTGCCAATAGGAAAGAAAACTTTGCACAATAAGTGGGTATACAGAATAAAGAATGAGCATGATGGTAGTAAGCATTACAAGGCCATATTAGTTGTCAAAGGGTTCCAACAGAAGAATGGCACTGACTACTCAGAAATATTTTCTCCAGTTGTGAAGATGTCAACAATCAGACTAGTACTGGGAATAGTGGCTGCAGAAAATTTACATCTTGAGCAATTAGATGTGAAGACGGTATTCTTTCATGGTGACTTGGAGGAAGACATTTACATAATTCAGCCAGAAGGGTTCATTGTTCGAGGACAAGAGAATTTAGTTTACAAAATGAGAAAGAGCTTGTATGGCTTAAAACAAACTCCAAGACAATGGTACAAGAAATTTGACAGTTTTATGCTTAGAATTGGGTTCAAGAGATGTGAAACTAATCATTGTTGTTATGTTAAGTTCTTTGGTAATTATTACATCATTTTACTGTTGTATGTCAATGATATGCTCATTGCAGGGTCTAACATTTAGGAGATTAGTAATCTATAGAAGTAATTGTCAAAACACTTTGTAATGAAGGATTTGAGAGCTGCAAAGCAAATCCTTGGTATGAGAATCATTAGAGACAAGGCTAATGGTACATTAAAGCTTTCACAGTCAGAGTATGTGAAGAAAATTCTCAGCAGGTTCAACATAAATGAAGCTAAACCAATGAGCACACCCTTGGGTTGTCATTTCAAACTAAGCAAAGAATAGTCATTGAAGATAGAAGAAAAGATGGATCATATGAGCAAGGTGTCCTATGCCTTAGCTATTGGTAGGTTTGGCAAAATTGGACATAACTTGTAAACCCAACACGACACGACATGAAATTAACAGGTTATAGGTTGAGACTTAATGAGTTCGTGTTATATTCAGGTTGACATGGTTGACTTGTTTAATAAACGAGTTGGCTTAGTGTTGAACACAAGGAATCCGTTTGACCCGTTTAAGTAAATGACATTTTACCAATATACCTTTCAAACTCTAGGTATATAAACTTATTAGTTGTTGTGATTTATTTTCTTTGACATATTGTGATTGATTATTTGTGATATTGGGATATGCTTTAGTTTTGAATGATTATTTGTGATGCAGTTACTCGTTAGTTTTGAATTTTATATTAAAAATCTTTATTTGTTTGTTTTTTCATAATTTTTTTTTCTTTTCATTTTGATAAAATCTGATAAACAGGTTGACACAACTAACCCGTTTAATAAATAGGTCATGTTAGGATTGAGAAATCTTGACCCATTTAATAAACATGTCGGGTTAGTGTTGACCTATATAGTCAAATACTTATGAGTTGACACGACATGAACTCCACATGCAAACACGAATTGCCAACTCTAGCTATTGGCAGCTTGATGTATGTTATGGTGTGTACAAGGCCAAACATTGCACATGTAGTGGGAGTTGTGAGTAGATTCATGAGTAGGCTAGGAAAGCAGCATTGGGAGATAGTCAAGTGGATTTCGAGAGATCTGAGGGGTTCATCATATGCATGTCTTTGCTTCACATATGCAAGTTTGAAACTACAGGATTATGTAGATCCTAATTTTGCTAGTGATATTGATAGTAGAAAGAGTAATACTGGGTTTGTATTTACTCTAGGTGGTACAACTATATTCTGCGCTTCAAATCTACAGAAGATTGTTACTTTGTCTACTACAAAAGCTGAGTATCTTGCAACAAATGAAACTAGAAAGGAGATGATTTGGCTACATGGCTTCTTAAATGAATTGGGTAAGAAGTAGGAGATGGGTATTCTACACAGTGACAGTCAGAATGCAATTTTTCTTGCTAAAAATTCAGCTTTTCATTCAAAGTCGAAAAATATACAGACAAAATACTATTTATCTATTACCTTGTTGAAGATAAGCAGGTAATACTTGAGACGATTTTTGGATTTACGAACCCAACAGACATGTTAACTAAAGGTGTCACTATTGAGAAGCTGAAGTTGTGTGCAGCTGAAGTTGTGAGCAGTTTTAGTTGGTCTTCTAGCTTGAGGACAGGAGGATGAGTTGCAGGGATGAGGAATTGTTTTTGGAGGATTGCGGTTGATTTTGGTGATTGAACCAAGGAAGTCAATACCGTACCGGAGGCTGTATCGGTTTGGCCAGCGGTAAGATATATTTTGGATACCGGTCAATACCGGTGTATCGTTTTAGATTTACCGCTATTTTTTATTATTTTATACAATATACAAAGTTATATTTCTAATAACTCAATATATCACATTGTCAACTTTTTATATTTTTTTATGGAGTTATTAACTTTTACCGCAACTCCTTATATGATAAGTTGTGAGGGGTGAAAAAATTTGTGAGTGTATGTGGGTTCACATTTTCATCACTCACAACTCCTCACATGACAAATTATGACAAAATTTTTTTAAAATGTTGTAATATTAGCATTGTTCTAAGTATAAAATTGTTGCAATACCGTGGCAATATGGCAATACACGTAATTTTATTGACTTAAATGATTTTATTGTAATATATAGATGAGCAAGAAAAACTTTTGCACTGTAATTTTAAAATGCCTTTGCAATTATGAATAAAGGCGCATTCTTGAGTGATAGTCTTTGTGTGTTCCGAAATCTATTTTTGGAAGTGGAAATAATTCTCTAAATAATAATACAATGGCCACAATGATTATATCTAAAATATCGAAAAATTATTCTTTTTTTTCCTTTTCTAAATAAAAAAAGAGGTTTTCGGTGTGAAGTCATTCTTGTCGGATTCTAAATTTCTAAGTCTATTTATAGAGGTTCTGGCCACATTCATAGTTTCATACTTCCAAAAAAATATAGGTGCGTGCAGTATTCCTCTTAAAGGACTTTACTAGTCAGAATCAAACGCTAGTGGTTGGCTACAACCCTACAATAAACACATTTACTGCTATTATATATATATTTGTCAAGCATAAGTAACTTAATAAATATAAAATTTCTGAAAAGCATCTAATAGAGTCATGCATGTACTCAATGGCTTCCAAATATCTATCCTTATCTTTAGCTTTAATCACTATGTACTAGTACATATATAGTTCTATATATCACTTTCAGCCATATCTTAATTTATCATTCAATTTTACTATAGGGTTTTAGGTTTGCACATGACTAACCCGTCTTATTATAAGCTTAGCTAATTAATTATCATCTTGATTCTTGATGTTATCAGCCACAGAGTTCTATCTTTCTAAGTTTGCATCATATTCCCTTCTTGTTATATTACTATTTTTGTACCAACAAGGGTACGTTAACTGGCATCTTATCTTTTATGAACTTATTAGCTGGCATCTTTATTACCTTATCTCATTTTGATTCCCTCTGCCAAGATAATTAAATTTTGGTGATTTTAATTACTATCATAGATTGTGACATTCATTTATTTAACCACAAGAGAAAGACATCCAACAATAATAATTTCAATCAAATATTCTTTACCTCACCAAAGAAAGGGTACCCAATCTTCAATATTTGGGCTCCAAATCAAAATATTTCATCCATCACGTGAACCCCTTAATTACAATGAACATGCATTGCCATAAAAATAATGAATAATATATAGTTTTAACAAGAAAGTGCATGACTTCATGCTTGAATCATATGATGTATCCAATAATTAATGGACCTATCTGACTTATGTGCAGTTTTTACTCCAAAAAACCCTTCTATTCACTTGCAGATTTCCTATGGTTTATTTGATTTAAAAAAAAAAAAAAACTTCTCGAAGGGGGGAGAGGGGAGAAGAGCGAGGATTTTAGGATTTTTAACATGCACGTTTCCTTTATTATTACTATTTTTTTTAACAAGTTTAGTACTATACTTGATTATTAATATACACATTCTTAACATTTCCCTCGAGATGTTAAATAAAGATGTAAAAAAAATGGTGTAAATGGGATAAAAGGTCAACGGTCAAATCCAATTGATGATGTAATAGTTATAAAAAAAATTGATAATGTAATAAATCCAAAAAAAAAAAATGATAATATAATAGTTTAAAAAAGAAACATGGGATAGTTTAGTCTGATACTTTTTTATTTTATTTATTTATTTATTTATTTTTTACGTGGGATAGTTTTTCCTTATTGTATTGGAGGGGTAGTTATTTTCTTTCAAATGTGAGTAGTGGGAAGTTCTTTTTTTGAGAAGAAAAGTGGGGAAGTTTTATTGAACATGTTTCTTTTCTTATGAGAAATTCTATTCAAAAAATGTAGAGAAGATAAGTATGTGGGGAGTTTTTTAAGCTATTGAGTAGAAGTAGGAGTTTATTAGAAGTAGAAAGGTATTTCAACGTAGAAGTAGGAGTTTATTATTCTTGTCAATTTACTATTTTAACCCCATTTTTAAGTTTTAGGTAGGAGTATTTTTAACAGTAAAAAAAGTAATAACTAACTTTTTTTTTTTCAATTTACTATTTTAACACCATTTTTAAGTTGTTGATTAATTAATTTAAGGGTATTTTTGACAAGAAAAAAAACAATAACTAACTTTCTGAATCCTCTTAATATATACAGATAATAAAATGGCAAGCACATACAAATATTTTGAATTACTGAAGCAATTAAGGAACCTCCTTAAAATGTGGATTTTTTTTTTTTTTCATAAGTGACACTCATTGTGGGATGGATGGAGTAATGGTTATTTATTATATATTATGATTTAAAGTTTTTGTACAGATTTCCAAATATTATTTAATTAGCATGCATTTGGCCTTCATTTCTTATGTGGGTGTAATTGGTGCCAATGAAATTAAAATACTGTTCAACAAATCAAGATTGCATATGAATCATCAAGTTTGTCAATCTTTTCTGCTTGTAATTCTGTAGTTCTTAGTTGTTTGAAGTTTGAGCATTGATTTATTTTTTGGTGTAAAACCATTGCAATATGTTTATTTGGAATTTACTTGCATATGGTAAATTAGAGCATTGTTGTATTTAGTTATAAGAGCATGTTTGTACTCGTAGATTTATTTTTTGATGAATTTTCTGGTTGGCTTAATATTAATGTCAGGTCTTGATGTGGTTCAAACACCAAGTTCTCAAACGCGGCCTAAGGTATCGGTCTTAGGCCACATTTTAAACGCGGCCTAAGGTATTGGTCTTAGGCCATGTTTTAAAAGCGGCCTAATGTATCGGTCTTAGGCCGCGTTTTAAACGCGGCTACAGTACTCACCTTAGGCCGCGTTTGAAAAGTGCAGCCATAGATCGATCAGTCCTATAGTCGCAGGTTTTAGGCTGCTTTAAAAAATGCGGCCTAAAAAAACGCGGCTATAGGCCAAATCGGGCTATAGCCACGTTTTTTTGCCCTATGGCCACGTTTTAAAAATGCGGCTTTAGAACCATTTTTTTGTAGTGACGCTAAGAAAGACTGTATACTGAAGACCCCTGATTTGGTTAAAGATGGGTTTTGTTTAGCTGCATTTAGCATTTTGTGTTTTTGGCTTTGCTATGTGAGTGTTTATTATGACTCAACTATTTGCCTCGATCATGACAATTCTCTACAAACTCAGAACTAACTAATAGATAATCACGAACCCATTTTAAAAAAATTAATATAAGTAACAGAATAAACATAATTGCTAATGATTAACCAAAATCAAGTGTTTGGGTACAATTGTGAAAATTTCATTTATAGAGTTACTAAACCATGCTTTCCATCGTGTATAGTTGGAGACTTTTCTTCGTATTATTATTATTATTATTATTATTATTATTATTATTATTATTATTATTATTATTGGTACCTCAAGTTTGCTATGTGAGTTTTTTTTATCCCTCAAATCAAATTTCAACTGAGCACAATTAGTCATTTTATGAACCATCATTAGTCTCAATGGTTATGTGGCTAATGGAAAAACGATGTGAGATATTTTTAATTGATGTGGTAATTTTTAATTATTAATTGGACAAAATTTGACTACAAACTTGATTATAGCCTAAGACTAACAACTCTATTTAATATCTTTTTATGCGATGTGAATTTTAACAAATCCACTATTATATTACATTTTCTTCTTATATACTCCATGCTTGCAAAATTTCCAAAAGATCAAAGATCAATAGTTATATCATTATCAAATGTTTAAATTAAATGTTTTTGTAATCTAAAATTGTGATAAAAAATCAAATAATGATTTCAATAGTAAATAATACCTTATTGACACAAAATTTGATATGTGTGTTAAAAATATGAAGGACATGTAATCCAATGATTAGATTTTCAAAATTCATAGGCGTACTAATTTTTTAGTAGGAATTGTAACTTTAGACAACAACTAAGTTTGTAACTAAATTTTATCATAAAAAATTTAGACCTCTTTTAAAACATTTTCATTGACAAATGAAATTATTTGAATGGTTAAGATAAATTTGGGAGGTCCATTGCAAGAGATTTAAAACCATCGGTTTTTGTGTGTGTGTATATATATACACACAAATGCACACCCAACATAAACATAACATTAACATATGCATAATCAAACTAACATAATATATTCAACATTTAATAATTTTATAAAAACATAACTAGCTGGATGAATAAATATTTACATTAATAACTTAAATTTGAAATTTTATATATTAAAATTCATGAAGATCAAAGTTAATGACCTTTAAAAGGTAATTCTAGAATTATTTTATTTTGGATTTTGGATTTTTCTTTGGGATGTCATTTTTTTTTTTCTTGGGTGGTGTACATGCGACAATTGAATTAATGTTTGAAATTTTTACCAATCACAATTTTATGAAATTTCTTTTAATTATTTATTAAATCCATTTATAATGGACAATTATTAGTTATTTATTGAAATTTATTGGGTACTTTTTTAGATTTTTTTTCTAGGTCTTATAGACATAGTCACCCCGAAAATAATGAATTTTTTATTTATTAGTTGTTACTTTTGAAATTTAAAACCACCAATTCTTAATATTCTATATAAACCTATTAGCTAACTATACCTATATAGGAACTAGGAAGAAAATTATTAGGTACTTTGCTCAATTTTATACTTATAATATTCCCAAGAATTCACAAAAAATTGTCAAAATGTATGTGCCCAATACCCATGGCATTAATAATATGTGTCGCTATAGGCATTTGCATTGCTAAGAAAGGTCTAGACATCTTCTTCACCTATAATATAAATGTGGTTTATATTTAAAATTGCCTAGTAAGCATGAAAATACGTGTAGAAGATGCCAACAATGCACCAACCTAGATTCTTGTTTTTGTATAAAAGATGGATTCTTTTCAATTCCTTAAAGGAAAGTACACTACTTTTTATAATAATTGAATAATTAGTGTTAATGCGGGTGCAACTTACTAATAGTGTGTATATATATATATATATATATATATATATATATATATATATATATATATATGTGTGTGTTTCAAGTTACACTTGGTATAATTTAAATAATGTTTCACAATTCAATATTTTTAAATTATATGTGAATTTTGACAAATAAATCTACCGTTGGATTATATTATCTTCGTAGATTCTTCATTCTTGCAAAATTTCAAAGTCATCAAAGATCAATAGTTATTTCATCAATCAATTGCTTAAATTCAAGTTTTTGTAATTTAAAGTAACGCATAAAAAATGACTTTATAAATTGAATAGTAATTAATATTCCATTGATATCACCATTGACATGCGTGTTAAGAACACATAAAACATGTAATGCGGTAATAGAATTTTCAAAATATAAATTTTATAACAAATTATTAGGTAGTGCATATGCAAACATACACATAGGCATACACATAAATATTAAAATATGCATATACACAAGCAAACATACTAAATCAAAAAATTAATAATTTAATAGGAGCATAAAATAGCTAAATGAATAAACATTTATGTTTATAAAAAATATTTTTCCAACGAAAGTAAGAATGACAAACTTTTTTCATGAATGAGGTCGGAAAAAGTTCCGTTTGTGATGAATTCATAAATTAGTAATGGTACTTTTTTTTTCCAAATAAGTAGGAATAAAACAGAGTAAATGGAATGAAATTTAGTAAAAGTGGAAACAAATATTAAGGGATGGTAAGAATTGATGATCAAGAGATACAAAAATCTTGGACTAATAGTCCATAAAGATAGAGAAATCGAAGAGGATGTGAATTATAGGATAATAAAAGTAGGGTGGATGAAGTGAAAAAGTGCATTGAGAGTATTGTGTGATCACAGATTCCCTATTAAGTTAAAAGGAAAATTTTATAAGATTGCTATAAGACCAACTATGCTCTATGGTATTGAATATTGGGCAATTAAGAATTAACATATTCATAAAATAAGCATAACTTAAATGAAATATATTAAGACAAATAAGTGGAAACACACAAAAAGATATGATTCAAATTGAGAAAATATGCTTAATTATAGGGGTTACTCTTCTTGATGAAAATATGAGTGAAAGTCGCTTGAGATGATTTGGTCAAATGCTGTGAATATAGCAATTAGTTGAAAGAGTGAAATTTTTTAAGTTGAGAGAATAAGGTAGAGGGAAACCAAAAATAACATTAGTAGAAGTAGATAGTTAAAAAATACATACCAATTAAAGATGATAGTTTTTAGACCCCTTAAAATACAACCAGATTAACCTAGTTATTTAGCCAAGTGATTAACTTAGGTAAATTATGCAAGTCTAGGTTAACACAAATATATCATATCATGGAAAGCAGCGGAAAAATAAATAATACAATGATATGATGACCCAAGAAACCACACCGATAAAAACCTGGGGAGGATTTAACCTAACTATTCTCAAGGTAAACATGAATCCACTATGAAAGAATCAAAGTTTTACAATAGCGACTTAGACCACTAACATCCTATTGCTACCCACCAGTAGAAACGTACTGACACGACCACGTGCAAGCTCCGAGACCACGGAATTCTTCTTTCTTGGATTCTCCAGCAAGTACAAGCACACCCGCTTGTGTTTCTTTAAGTTCTTATGGCAGCAATTGAATGATCATCAAGTTCTTGAATGAATCTCCTCTTGATAACCCTAAGTTTGTGTAAACGAAAGCTCCTCACAGATCTCATAAGAGATTTACACAAACCGCAATATGAACAACCTTAGAGAGGTTTTGAGTACAAAACCCTAAATACAAAGGAGGCACAAGAGGCACTCAAATCTCTCTAAACAGCCACTTAAAAATGTGCTTAGGGTTTCCTTTATATACTGGGAGAAGTAAATCTAAAATTCTAATCCTTAATGGGCTTGGGTTGAGTTGGAAATTCTGTAGAAAAAACAATCTGCACGACTTTTGATCGATCAAGTCTAATTCTCGATCGATCGAGCCAGGAAGATTTACACAGTAAATCCTGCAGAACATTCGATTCCAACTTTGCACATAAGCACACTTTGAGCAAATCTAAAACAAAGACTAAAACGTTTTAATCACGGTTTGCCAACAATATAAATTAGAGTTCTAATATATTAGTTTCTAAGTACTTAGAACTTAACAAAAGAAGTAACAGAGACTATGACTTTGGATAGAATAAAATAAAGGAAAAAAATATATACGACTCTAACTAATCTTGTTGAAGATCCATAATCGACCCTAAAAATGAGGGACTAAAACTTTGTTGTTGTTGTAAAATATATATATTTTTAAATGTACAATGCATTGCAGGGGACCTTAGTGGTTAATGTAAAAGATATGGAGAAAACTCATCAAATCATGGTGTTGAATAGCTTTTGACCCACATTTAATCCTAACACAAATCCATTATTATATGTTTTGATTCCAAAATTTGTCACATGTTTATAAGAACTAACGTGAGTAAAAAAAAAAAAACTTTTTTCTCAGCCGACTTTTATTTTCGTCAGTTAAAATCATACATTTTTTTTTAAAGGGTATTAGAAGAAATCTAGAGTCAAGAGGTTTATAATTTAATTGGAATCTCAATATATTTCCAATAGAATCATTTAGGTTTAAATCTTTTCCCTTTTAATTATGGAGTAAAAAAAAATAATTAAAAAAAAAAAAAAACTCTCTTCGTGCAGTAGATGGATATAATTGATACGTAATATCTGACAAAGTAATAAGTTGGTCAACTGATGGGCCAATCTTTGAGAAGAACATAGTTCACGAGGAAATCGAAATGGAAAGCTGAAAGACGTTACATGCATCAAATAAGACAAACATGCAAGCCAACTCATTCATAGGTTGCATGCATCAAGGCCTTATCTACACCAACCTCTTTTTCCACTTACCAAAGGGACCAATCTTACAACCTCACTAGTAATGATCATGTATTTTGCTATGGTATTTCTCCTTCTGCAAACATTGCTTCTTTTCCTTCTCCAATTTGGCACTTCGCATATAACCATCAGCAAACCCATTAGAGATGGTGACGTTTTAGTCTCTAGAGGAGAAACCTTTGCGCTTGGTTTCTTTAGTCCCGGCAAGTCCACCTACCGCTATGTGGGAATTTGGTACAAAACTGAACCTCAAGGACGAACCGTGGTGTGGGTTGCAAACAGAGATAGTCCTATCAATGATACTTCTGGTGTGCTCTCAATTGATTCTCGTGGAAACCTAGTACTCAATGTCAATTATCGGAAACAACCCGTCTGGTCCACAAATATTGCCTCAAATGGGAGCAACAAAAGTACTAATGCTCAACTCTTGGATACAGGAAATCTAATCTTAATTCATAACGAAACAACTGGTGAGGTTCTATGGCAAAGCTTTGATTATCCCACCGATACAACTCTTCCAAACATGAAACTTGGATTGGACCGAACAACTGGTCTAAGCCGAATCGTAACATCTTGGAAGTCCAAAGATGATCCTGGATCTGGAAATTGCTCCTTTATGCTTGACACAGATATCTCCTCGCCAGAGTTGTTTTTGTACAAAGGCAACATTCGGTGGTGGCGTTCTGGTCATTGGATTGGCCATGGATGGGGTGGGCTACCCCCTTTGATCCCTAATTCGTTATTGAATTTAAGTTTTGTGAACAACAAAAGTGAGGTTACCACGACTTGGGGTGTCATGGAATCAACTTTCTTAGCAAGAGTAGTGGTACAAGAATCTGGATCAGTTCAAAAGTTTATATGCAGGAAGGCAGATTGTATTTGGTTTTCTATAGGGTCAGTACCCTTGGACCAGTGTGACTATTACAACAAGTGTGGTACATTTGGTAAATGTCACATTGAAAGCATTAATGGTTCTGATTTCAAGTGCATGTGCTTGCCAGGATTCATGAGAAATGAGTCAGGTTGGTGTGTAAGGAAGCGTGGGGAGGCATCAGTATGTAGGAGTGGTGAAGGGTTTGTGAAGGTGGAAAGTGTGAAGGTTCCAGATTCTTCAATGGCACAAGTTTATCCAAATCTGGGTTTCGAGGCGTGTGAGCCACTGTGCTTGCAGAATTGTTCTTGCACGGCGTATGCAAGTGTTGATGTGGAAGAGGAAATGGGGTGCATGATATGGTTTGGTGATTTGATGGATACAAGAGTTTTGGATGGGGGCCAAAGCCTGTATGTTCGTGTGGATGCACTTGAGTTAGGTACTCAATAATTTTATCAGTATTTGCGCTTTTTTTTTTTTTTTTTTAATTTGAAAATATTAATGTCATTATCAATTTTCACTATAAAATGGTTTACAACTGATGAATGTGATTGATCGCAGACTTTAACAACATAATAAATAAATTTTTATATAAATTTTTTAATAATATGTGGAATATCTAAAGCATCATTATGCATATTGTGCACCATTTTTGTGGCATGAGTGACTGGGAAAGTCTTCTTCTTGTTAGGTAATCATACAGATGGAGAAACTTTCTTGTATTCAGATAATCATGCAAAGGGGTTCTTTGCCAACAAGAGGAGGCTAGCAATATTGGTAGTGGCCTTACTAGTTACTTCATTACTCATTTTTCTCTTTGTGCTTTGGTTAATAAAGAGGAAAAAAACAGGTAAGCAAACCTTTCAATTGATTTTTTTCCCCAACTCAAGCTGCATTTGTGAATTGTGATGGCTTTATAAATATATATATATATATATATGTGTGTGTGTGTGTGTAACCATCATTTGTAACCGTGCTTGCATGAGGACAGGGAGGGAAAGACAACTCATAGTATTCAACGATGCTACTGAATGTTCTACAAGCTTTCAAGATTCTCATAAACTTGATGAAAGTAGAAGAACCCCAGATTTACTATTTTTCAACATAAGCATCATACTTGCTGCCACAGACAATTTCTCACCTGATAAAAGGCTTGGACAAGGTGGCTTTGGCCCAGTCTATAAGGTACTTCTTCTTGTAGATGATAAGCATCTATGAATGTGCATCAATACTAATTTTATTCTACTACAATATTATACATCATAGATACTTTGGAAGTAGATTATAAATTGTTATCACAATTGCACATAATAGGAAAAACAAAATTATAATAATATGTTTTATGATTTCAGGGTCAACTAGCTAATGGACAGGAAATTGCAGTAAAAACACTCTCAAGAAGTTCAAGGCAAGGTATAGAAGAATTTAAGAACGAAGTTATGCTTATAGCAAAACTCCAGCACAGGAATCTTGTGAGGCTTTTAGGTTGTTGCATTCATAAAGAAGAAAAAATGTTAATCTATGAATACATGCCAAATAAAAGTCTAGACTTTTTCATCTTTGGTATGCCATTTCTTCTATCACTAATCACTTTCAACTATTTAATTATTGTTTTACGACATTATCATGTAATTTTGATAGTTAGCATGTATTTGCTTTTAGTCATGAATTATTGATGGAAGCTTTCTTGTTTTGGTGTAGATGCAATAAGAAGGCAATTGTTGGATTGGAGCAAACGATTTGATATTATTTTTGGTATTGCTCGAGGAGTCTTATATCTCCATCAAGATTCAAGACTAAAAATCATCCATAGAGATCTAAAAGCAAGCAATGTTCTACTAGATGCTGGAATGAATCCAAAAATTTCAGATTTTGGTTTGGCTAGAATGTTTGGAGATGATCAAATTGAAGCAAATACAAATAGAGTTGTCGGCACCTAGTAACTCTCTCTCTCTCTCTCTCTCTCTCTCTCTCACACACACACACACACACACACACACACACACACACACACCCCTAAGCTATTTTCATATATTCGTTTGGATAGGATGTTTGGAAATGACCAAATTGAATAAAATACAAAAATTGTTTTTGACACCTCTCTCTCTCTCTCTCTTTCTCTCTCAAATACGCACTAAGAAAGTACATATGATGTTTTGCTTTGAAAATATATATTCTTCCCTCTCACAAATCAGTGTGTTTGTTTATTAGTGACACAAGTTTGATAATGCTTATTACAACATAAAGATTACAATAGGATATTTGAGTACATCACGACTTCTCCTGAGTAAATAATTTATCCATGTCGTTGATGAAAAGTTAAGTTTTTTTCTTGATTGAGAGATTTGGTTTGTTGAGACTTGAGAGGGTTCTTTTTTTATATTCCTAAGAGGACCCCTTAAACTCAATGGTAAAGTGTTAACGTTGAGTTTGCACCAAAGATGAGAGAAGCGGGCTGAGGCAACTTTATCTCGCACAAAATGAAACTTGATCTCTATGTGCTTTGTATAGGCATGGAAGGCAGAGTTGACATACAAGCAGGTTGCGTCATAATAATGGCCAATATTCTGACACCGTAAGATTGGTTTGTGGGGAAGAAAGAAAGTTCTTTGAAGAAGATTAAAAACCAGAATAGTTTAGCAGTGGTGGTGGCTAGGGCCTTGTATTCAGCCTTAGTGTTTGACTCTAATACGAGCACTCTAAAGGAATAAGATTAGGCCCAACTCAACTAGCATCAAAGTATGCATTAAGAGCCAAAGATAGGCAACACAATAAATGAAGCCCATGGTGAAATGGTGGCCTTGAGGTATAGTAAAATATGCTTAACAATGGTGTAGTGGGTAATGGTTAGTCAGTGCATGAACTAATTAGCATTGTTGACAGCAAAGACTATATTAGGTCTAGTAAGGGGTAGATTATGCAAAGCCAACGGTGCCTCAATACATGGTTAGATCTAACAATAGGTCCATATATATCAATATGAGTCAGTTTGTGGGCCAAAATCATTATTAGGAATGAAATTAATTGGCTTAGTACCTAGAATGAGTATTCGTAATATAAAGTTGCCAGCTAGGAAAGAAGGAGGTCCGAGACTGAAAGGGCCCCTAGACCAAGAAAGTAATGCAGAGAACCCAGAACTTTGATGATAAATTCAACCACTAATAACTGAATGATAATAACGTCAATGGTGTGATACAAAAAGCATGTGAGGATGACATTATCCACGGTTCCACATAGAAATAGAAATAGAAATAAATAAATACTGTGGCACATGTGCATGGTAATGGATAAATGGGGAAGAATTACATTAATGTCATGATAAATTGCCTATTATTTCAAAAGATTAAGTCGTTAGAAAAAGCTATATTTGTATTTAATTATAATTCTAATAATTACTCTTACACAGAGAGAGAGAGAGAGAGAGAGGAACAAAATGAATAAAATATATTTGATTGGTTTGGCTTGTTAAGTGAGTTCGTTATCCATATCCTTAATTAACATGTACAAACATATTAACAAAGAATGCCAAAAAAAAATTACACAATCATAATTAGTGGTGAAGCCATAAATTTTTTCTAGAGGGGGCCAAGCTAAATATAAAAAAATTATTTATGAGCCATCCAAAACCCAAACAATTGCACAATGTATCAAACTTGTGTTCTAGACTAATTCAAAAGGATTGAGGAGTTAAAGGCCTAAATTAAAAAATATGTGGGGGCCAATAACTACATTTTTCTATAATTTGTACCTTTTTATGATTTAAATACTATATATAGTTGAAAATTGCAAAAAGCACCCCCACCCCTCAGCTTTGTCTATGATTATAATTATATTTATTTGTGCAATTACAGTGGATATATGTCACCAGAGTATGCAATGGAAGGATTATATTCTACTAAATCAGATGTCTTTAGCTACGGTGTCTTGATACTAGAGATAATTAGTGGCAAGAGAAACAACCACTATCATGTTGAAAGTCCTTGCCTAAATTTAATTGGACATGTAAGTAAAATATATTATCATTTGGTTTTGATTTGATTGCACTTCACCATGGTAGTACTCTAATTAAGATTATACTATTAATTTTTTAGGTCTGGGACTTATGGGAGGAAGGAAAACCCTTGGATATAGTTGATTCATTGTTGGGTCAAGCATATCCTGCTCATCAAGTTTCAAGATGTATTCATATTGGGCTCTTATGTGTGCAAGAACAAGCAACAGATCGACCAAGCATGGCAGAAATTTTATTCATGTTGGGAAATGAAACAAATCTTCCCCCTCCCAACAAGCCAGCATTTATCAACAGAAAAAATATAAATTGTGGTCTAGATTCAACAAGTTCCGTAGGAGCAACTGCTACACTTAATGACTTAACATTCTCTGTGTTTGAAGCTCGTTAAAGTTTGCACTTACTAGTTGAACTACATTTTCATAGTTGAGGACTACAATTCATGTTTGATCGGTCGTTAGATTTTATTATAAAGTTCTAAAGCTTTCTTTTAAAATTTAAATTTGGAGTATTGCAATTGATGACATGAGAAATGTTAAGAAAATTTGCAAAGTTAAGCTTTGTTACCAAATTGTGCTATCAATTAAAATCTAAAAATTTTAAGGAAAAATGGAAATTTTACAAAATCTAAGCACCAAACTAGAATTTATTAGTATATTTTAGAGGTAGAAGTATAGTTCAATCCCTTTTACAAAAGAAAATAAAAATATTTATCATGAATGAATTTGACTTTTAGTTTTACTATTCTATTTGTTTCAGGGACAATGTTATCTACAAAATAAGGAATTTTCAAAAATGATTTTCTATAAGACTATGTCATTTTCATATGTTTGGTATTAACCTTAATTAAATAAGTTATAAATAAAATAAATAAAATAAAAAACAATATTCTAATTTCCATTATTTCATTTGTTGTGAAATAGAGTTTATTTTCAAAAAAATTTAGTGGAAAACAATCTCTAAAAGTAAATCATATATTTTTTTTATTGACTAGAGATAGTTTTCCTTTAACTTAAAAAACAACAAAATCACAGAAAACTATTTTAGATCTCAAACAAAAAAATCATTATCATCTTCTTCATTTTTATTGGCAAAAGGGTAAATATTCACATTCCTTTTGTTTTATTGGTTTCATTATTATTATTATTATTTTGGGAGAACCTCACTTCTATGGTAGAAATTAATTATTTTTTTAAAAGAAAAATATTCTTGTTTTTTCATTGCTAGATTGTGACTTTGGAAATAGTTCAAAAAGAAAAAAAAATTTAATGTCATTTGACAAGCACAGAAAGGGATACACATAATACTTCCAAAAATTGCTCAATGAAGTATAAAATATTTTTTGTTTTATGAAAGTAAAGTATAAAAATTGCACTAACGTCACCTCTTATCAGGACCCTTATTATAATTAACATTAAGATAAGGAGAATGACACCTTAACCCTCCAGTCACGGTGCTCGCATTACGTGTTTTCTCATACTAGACTTTAGATTTGTGAAATTTGAAATGCGTGTTTTGTGTGAGGTTTTCCCGTTTTCAAAATTTAAACTTTCAACTATGGAAAGGAACCTTAGTGGGTTTAGGATTTAATGACCTCCCAACGCCGAACCATCACTCAACTTCCATCGAATTAATCTAATAACTTTGGAAAACTGACATTTGGTATATGTTCTTTGCAATTTGATTATCATAATTAATACATCCATTAAATAACTCCTCTAAAATTCTTACATCCTTCATTTGCAGTTTTTTACAGTTCATATTGACAATATGTGAAATTACACTGTTGGTTCCTAAAATTTATCCTACGAGTGTAATTAGTCTCTCAAGGTTTAGGTGAATGCAATAAATCAGTCACGTTTTAAAAATTAGCAACATTAGTTATTCTATTAATGATGTGGTGAAAATTTTGCAAAAGTTATTGTGGACGACTAAATTCCTCGGTTCGAAATAAGTCAAACAAGTAAAATAGTTTCACAAATGCGAATTTGTATTGATGATTGTGTGGTACAATTCTCTGTGATTACAAAAGAGTTATCCTCTGATTCGATCTCCTTAAAAGACTTGTTGATTGGATTTGTAGTAATGTGATTTTGATATGAACATAAGATATCCTTCAATTTGGCTGAAGAATGGATCAAAGATCTTTGATATGGAATTACAATGAATCTCTGGCTATAAGCTTGTTAGAAATTCTTTGTTCTTCGTGTTCTTTGTGTTCTTCGTGTTCTTGGTGCGTTCTTCGTCTTTGAAGATTTGTGGTGGAAGTTCTTCGGTGCTTTAGAGGCTTGAATCCGTAGAGCTTCACTGATTTGTGATTTGTGATGTTTCTGGAGGCTTTTGAGCTTGATTCCAGTGAACTTTGAGATCTAGGCAGGTAGTTTAGATGATTCTGCTTTGAATGTTCTTCGTATTTGAAGGTTTGTGGCGGAAGTTCTTCAGGGCTTTGGAGGCTTGAATCCGTAGAGCTTCACCAATTTGTAGTTTGTTGAGATTTCTGGAGGCTTTTAGGCTTGATTCCAGTGAACTTTGAGATCTAGGCAGGTAGTTTGGATGATTCTGCTTCGAGTGTTCTTCAATTTCGGGGTTGAAGTTCTTGAAGGCTTTGAGACTTGATTTTTGCAGAGCTTTTGTCCTTCTGAATCTCCTTCTCCCAAATGCCTTAGGAAGGCTTCTATTTATAGGAGTTTGGGGGTGGGTGAGCGACACGTGGCGAAGTCTGATTGGTGACACATGTCACCACCTGATTGGTCCGCCTGTGTCATCGCTTACACGTGCGAGGATTGCTTGTGTCATTGCTTACACGTGCGAGCTTGCTTGTGTCATCGCTTACACGTGCTGAGGTGTGATTGGTTCTTGCATGACACTTGACAAATTTCTGTTGGTTTCTGAGTATTGATAGTAAAACCTAGTAGCAATACGTGGTGCTTTGTAATTGGCTGTATTTTGTGGACTTAGTAGTATGATGTGTCAGCTTGTGATAGGTCGGGAATTTTTCCCTCTCTACAGTTATTTCACACTTTAGAAACCTATTAATACCAAAATATTTAAATACTGCATAATACCAAATTAAAATCTGAAATCTTTGAAACCTCAAATTTTTGTTTGATTCACTTTTGATATATTAATGAAGAGAAAATCTATATCCCTCTGATCATTGGCTGGATTAGCACGGTTTGAGCACCAAATCGTAGACCACGCCCCAGTTTGAACACATTCTTTTTGTCACCTTCAAATTTCCAGTTTCCATCAACTTTGTGTTCAAATATTTATTTGCTTTTATATATTGATAAAATCTATCACAAATACTATTTCAAGTTGATTTCTTTTGTTATAACTGGATAGGTGGTGCGTTACATAATTAGATTGGGTGGGAATTTGATTTGGAACCAGTTAGAATTAAGATTTTATTTTGGAACTGAGTTAATGGGTTCTCATTAAAAAATGCCACTTCATTAAAAAAAGAAAAAAAAAGAAAAAGAAAAAAGAAGAAGCAAAGTCACTATATCATTAACTACGTAAACAACACTGCCAACGATAGTTAACAGAAGAACTAATATCAATATCGCTCATTTTTAAAATTTGAGGGACTAACTGTGCTTACTTGAAATTTAACTAAGGAACTAATTGCACTTATATGGTAAACTTTAGAGATCAATAGTGTAATTTCACCTTAAAAATATGACCTTTAAGATCAATGATACTTCTCCTATGTAAGAGGAAGAATCAAAATTTGACCCATGATGTAAATCAAAATTTGATGTCTTGAAATTAGAGTTTATTAATATGTAGTCTCTAAACCCTAACATAAATAAGAAAATGGTAAAACCTGTATTCACTTCAATAAGTTTCGTACATTATACTCTTTAATTAAAGTCAAACACTGAATTATATTGACTAATAAAGCACAAATATTAATTTCTTTTTAAATCACAATTAAAGTAATCTAACCATGAATTTAAAATTAATCGATAAACTTAATTTAAATTTCATTTTTATTTTTTTTACATTTTTATATTAATAGAAGAGAAAAGTTAACAGATATCTTAAGAACATTTGTTAGTTAACTACTTTAGAAAAACTTTTATAGGAAAAAAAAATGATATTTAGCAAATTTTTCTTTTTGAGAATTTTTTTTTTCTATTTCTCATAAAAAATTAAAAAAAATATCAAAACTTTTCTAAAATTAATTATTAACAAATACATTAACAACGGTAGACCTTAAGAAAAATCCTAGGCATTAGGTGGACAGTAGACACATTAAATTTTGGAATTACTTGACCGATACTGTAGGTGATAGTTTGGCCCGTAAGACATAAATTTCTGACTTGGTCAAAAGTTGTCAACATATGGGGTAATTTTTTATGTTAGGACATAGATGAGTCACTTGTTAGGAACATATGTTACTATTTTATATAATTGGCTTATCTTTTGACAAAACGTATTTTACTTATATTTTGGTATATCTAGGATGTGTTTAATATTTCAAGAAACTGTATTTCAAGATCAAGTGTTGAAAACATGCAAGTCTGTCCAAGATTCAAGCTGAAGAAGTGTTGTTCATTAAATCTCGATAACTAGCTATCCATTGAGCTTAAGAAGCTGTTCTAGCCTCGTGGCTCGACAATTGCTCGACAGCATCTCGACAGACAGGTATCTGTCGAGCTTTATGAAAAACAGAATTTCAGTTCTGTTTTGACTCCAATCTGTGTTTATGTATTTGGGCTTTCTTTTTTCATAACCCCAGACATATAAAAGGATTATTTTAAGGGCCATCAAAGTGTACACAAGTTGCACAAGTATTGAGCAAAGTTTGTTCAAGAAATTTGTAACCAAAGACATAGTATCGCCCTAGTTCATTTCTTTTGAAGAAGTTGCTGTGTTTGTGCACCATAGGGTTTTGTGACCAAACATCTTCTAGATCTTCATTGTATGGATGAACTGAAGAACTTTGCAGCCAACAACCTTCTCTAATTGGTGATTAAAGTCGCGTACTGGGATCCACACAATTAGTTAGTCATGTACTTGGGAACAGTGCATCAAAAGGGGAAATTGTCACTATAAAACAAGTCCAATTAGGTATTGGGGTAAGGGTTCAATTGTAAGTTGGTATAAAGTACTAGGATTCTTTTACTTGTAATCGCTTGTTGAGATAATCGTGGAATTTCAAAAGTGGTAACCTGAAAATCACCTGGTAGGGTTTTTGTCGTGTAGGTTTTCCTCATTCGTAAACAAATTACTGTGTCATTTATTTTCCGCTGCATATTTAGTTGTTTGGTGATTTGTTTGTACTACCACGCGCTTTGCATGTTAATTTGATTAATTAATAAACTTGGTTCATTAATTAATTAATTTATCATAATGGGTCAATTCGTTTTTGGCCTATCATTTTATGTAGTTTTTTTTTTTTTTTTTTGAGGGAGAAGATGGGGTAATCTTTGATATAATATTTTTTCAAAAGGATTAAGGAGTTAAAGGCCCAAATTCTAAAATCTGTGGGGGTCAATAACTACATTTTTCTATAATTTGTACTTTTTATGATTTAAATACTATATACATAGTTGAAAATTGCAAAAAGCACCCCCACCCCCTAGCTTTGCCAATGATTATAATTATTTCTATTTGTGCAATTGTAGTGGATATATGTTACCGGAGTATGCAATGGAAGGATTATATTTTACTAAATCAAATGTCTTTAGCTACGATGTCTTGATACTAGAGATAATCAGTGGCAAGAAAAACAACCACTATCATGTTGAAAATCCTTGCCTAAATTTGATTGGACATGTAAGTAAAATATATTATCATTTGGTTTTTATTTGATTGCACTTCACCTTGGTAGTACTCTAATTAAGATTATACTATTAATTTTTCAAGTCTGGGGCTTATCAGAGGAAGGGAAACCCTTGGATATAGTTGATTCATCGTTGGGTCAAGCATATCCTGCTCATCGAGTTTCTAGATGTATTCATATTGGGCTCTTATGTTTGCAAGAACAAGCAACAGATCGAGCAAGCATGACAGAAATTTTATTCATGTTGGGAAATGAAACAAGTCTTCCCCCTCCTAACAAGCCAGCATTTATCAACAGAAAAAATATAAATTGTGGCCTAGATTCAACAAATTCTGTAGGAGCAACAAATTCACTTAATGACTTATCATTTTCTGTGTTTGAAGCTCGTTAAAGTCTGCACTTACTACTTGAACTACATTTTCATAATTGAGGACTACAATGCACGTTTGATCGATCGTTAGATTTTATTATAAAGTTCTAAAGTTTTCTTTTAAAATTTAAATTCGGAGTATTGCAATTGATGACAAGAGAAATGCTGAGACAACTTGCAAAGTTAAGTTTTGTTACCAAATTGTGCTATCAATTAAAACCTAAAAATTTTAAGGAAAAATGGAAATTTTACAAAATCTAAGCACCAAACTAGAATTTATTAGTATATTTTAGAGGTAGAAGTATAGTTCAAACCTTTTTACAAAAGAAAATAAAAATATTTATCATGAATGAATTTGACTTTTATTTTTGCTATTCTTTTTTTTTATTTATTTATAAGATTTACTATTCTATTTGTTTCAAGGACAATGTTATCTAGAAAATAAGTAATTTTCAAAAATTATTTTCTATAAGACTATGTCATTTTCCTATGTTTGGTATTAACCTTAAATGAGTTATAAAAAACAATATTCTAATTTCCACTATTTAGCTTATTGTGAAATAAAGTTGATTTCCAAAAAAAATTTTAGTGGAAAACAATCTCTAAAAGTAAATCATACTTTTTTTATTGACTAGAGATAGTTTTCCTTTAACACTTTTTTTTTTATGCTACCAACATTAAAAAACATAGAAAACTATTTTAGATCTCAAACAACAAAATCATTATCATCTTCTTCATTTTTATTGGCAAAAGGGTAAATATTCACATTCCTTTTGTTTTATTGGTTTCATTATTATTATTTTGGGAGAACCTCATTTCTATTGTAGAAATTAATTAATTTTCTTAAATGAAAACTATTCTTGTTTTTTCTTTGCTAGATTGTGACTTTGGAAATAGTTTAAATAAAAAAAAAATTAATGTCATTTGACAAACATAGAAAGCGATACACATAATAATTCCAAAATTTTCTCAATGAAGTATAAAATAGTTTTTGTTTTATGAAAGTAAAGTCTAAAAATTGCACTAAAGTCACCCCTTATCAGGACCCTTATTATAATTAAGATTAAGATATGGAGAATGACACCTTAACCCTCCAGTCACGGTGCATGCATTGCAGCACGGCAACGTTGTTGACATTTTCTCAGACTTTAGATTTTAGATTTGTGAAATCTAAAATGCGTGCTTTATGCGAGGTTTTCGTGTTTTCAAAAATTTGAACTTTCAACTATGGAAAGGAACCTTAGTTGTTTTAGGATTTAATGACCTCCCAACGCCCAACCATCACTCAACTTCCATCCAATTAATCTAATAACTTTGGAAAACCGACATTTGGTATATGTTCTTTGCAATTTGATTCTCATAATTAATACATCCATTAAATAACTCCTCTGAAATTCTTACATCCTTCATTTATAGTTTTTTGTGGTTCGTATTCACAATAGGCGAAATTACACTGTTGGTTCCTAAAATTTATCCTACGAGTGTAATTAATCTCTCAAGTTTTAGGTGAACGCAATAAATCAATCATGTTTTAAAAATTAGCAGCATTAGTTATTCTATTAATGATGTGACATTTTTTAATGAAAAAATTTGCAAAAATTATTTTACACTTTAGAAACATATTAATACCAAAATATTTAAATACTGCATAATACCAAATTAAAATTTGAAATCTTTGAAACCTCAAATTTTTGTTGCATTCACTTTTGATATATTAATGATGAGAAAATCTATATCCCTCTGATCATTGGCTGGATTTGCACGGTTTAAGCACCAGGTCGTAGACCACGCCCCAGTTTGAACACATTCTTTTTGTCACCTTCAAATTTCCAGTTTCCATCGACTTTGTGTCCAAATATTTATTTGCTTTTATATATTGATAAAATCTATCACAAATACTATTTCAAGTTGATTTCTTTTGTTATAACTGGATAGGTGGTGCGTTACATAATTAGATTGGGTGGGAATTTGATTTGGAACCAGTTAGAATTAAGATTTTATTTTGGAACTAAGTTAATCGGTTTCTAACGTGCAAAATAATTTTTGTATTTTTCTCATTAAAAAATGCCACTTCATTAAAAAAAAGGGCAAGGTCACTATATCATTAACTGCGTAAACAACACTACCAACGATAGTTAAGAGAAGAACTAATATCACTTATTTTTAAAATTTGAGGAACTAATTGTGTTCCCTTGAAACTTAACTAGGGAACTAATTGCACTTATATGATAAACTTCAAAGACTAATAGTGTAATTTCGCCTTAAAAATATGACCTTTAAGATCGACGATACTTCTCCTATGTAAGAGGAAGAATCAAAATTTGACCCACAATGTAAGTCAAAATTTTGATGTCTTGAAATTAGAGTTTATTAACATATATATAGTCTCTAAACCCTAACATAAATAAGAAAATGGTAAAACCTCTGGGCACTTCAATAAGTGTTGTACATTATACTCTTTAATTAAAGTCAAACACTTGATTATATTGACTAATAAAGCACAAATATTAATTTCTTCTCAATTAAAGTAATCTAACCATGAATTCAAATATAATCAATAAACTTAATTTAAAATAATTTTTTTTTACATTTTCATATTAATAGAAGAGAAAAGTTAACAAATATTTTAAGAACATTCGTTAATTAATTACTTTAGAAAAGCTTTTATAGGAAAAAAATTGATATTTAACTAATTTTTCTTTTTGATTCTATTTCCCATGAAAAATAAAAAAAAATAATCAAGACTTTTTTAAAGTTAATTATTAACAAATACATCAACAACAGTGGACCTTAAGAAAAATCCGAGGCAGTAGGTGGACGCATTAAATTTTGGAATTACTCGACCGAAATTTCTGACTCGGTCAAAAGTTGTTAGCAGATGGGCAATTATTTATTTATTTATTTTATTTTTTGAGGGAGAAGATGGGAAATCTTTGATAACATAGTTGACCAAAAAAGACCAAAAACACCAAAAAAACAAAAAACAATATATTTTAGAATATGAATAAAAATGTCATACACGTTCCTTGTATCATATATTCAACCTCTATTTCCAGTGAGCAAAAAGACATATCTACAACCTTACTCGTCATGATAATATATTTTGCTAAGAAGTTTGTACTTCTACAAACATTTCTTCTATTTGTTTTTTCCCAGTTTGGCACTTCGCAAAACATCTCTGATGGGTTTCTTACTATCAGCAAACACATCAGAGATGGTCAAGTTTTAGTCTCTAAAGGAGAAAACTTTGCACTTGGTTTCTATAGTCCCGGAGTGTCCACCAACCGCTATGTTGGAATTTGGTATAATAAAGCTCCAGAAAATCCCGTAGTGTGGGTTGCAAACAGAGACAATCCTATCAATGATTCTTCTGGGATTCTCTCAATCGATGCTCATGGAAACCTAGTACTCCATGTCAAAGATCAAAACCAATCCATCTGGTCCACAAATATTACCACAAAATCAACCAACAAGAGTACTGTTGCTCAGCTCTTGGATTCAGGAAATCTACAATTGGCTCTTGACAAAACTAGTGAGGTACTATTGCAAAGCTTTGATTATCCAACTGATACAAATCTTCCAGACATGGAACTTGGGCTGGACAGAAGAACTGGTCTGAGCCGAATCCTAACATCTTCGAAGTCCAAAGATGATCCAGGAACTGGAAATTGTTCCTATGTGCTCAACACCAATAGCTCCTCCCCGGAGTTGTATTTGTACAAAAGTAACATTTTGCTGTGGCGTTCTGGTCATTGGAATGGAATTGGATGGAGCGGGTTACCACAATTCTCAAAATCTAATATGCTCTTCAATTATAGTCTGGTGAACAACCAGACTGAGACTACTATAAGTTGGACTGAAATCCTTCCAGGAACATTCCAAAGATTAGTGGTAAACGAATCGGGGTATATGGAACGCATTGTGAGTAGGGACACTAGGGAAGGAGGAAAAAAATGGATTTCTCTGGGGAAAATGCCTGACAAACTGTGTGATAATTACGGCAAGTGTGGTACATTTGGAAAATGTCAACTTCAAAATGATACTAAATTTGAATGCACTTGTCTACCTGGGTTCCAACCCAAGTCACCAAGTGAATGGTCTTCGAGAAATGCATCCGGTGGGTGTGTGAGAAAGCGTGGACAGGAATCTATATGCAAGAGTGGTGATGGGTTTGTGAAGGTAGAAAATGTGAAGCCTCCGGATAGTTCATTAGCACAACTTGATGAGAAGCTGAGGTTCGAGGAGTGTGAGCAAAAATGCCTGCAGAATTGTAGTTGCACGGCGTATGGAGGTGTGGATACAGAGGAGCAAGTCGGGTGTTTGACATGGCATGGTGATTTGATAGACACGAGTGTGTTTGTAGATGGGGGTCAAAATTTGTACGTACGAGTGGATGCGCTTGAGTTAGGTACACAAAAAAAATATTTGCCTACCACATGTATATACACACACACAAAAAAATAAAAAATAAAATAAAAATAAATAATCTCGCGTTAACAGAGAAATTTTCGTGTTTTCAGGTCATTCCAATGGGTTCTTTGCCAACAAGAGGAGGCTAGCAATTATGATAGTGGCCCTACTTGTTACTCCATTACTAATTTTCCTCTGTGCATATTGGTTGATTAGGAGAAAAAGGAAAGGTAATGTTTCCTACATGTGTGAATTATTGTAGAGGTGCTATAATTATTATTAAACTTTATTACATAAATCTTAAAAATTGATGTGTTAATTTTTAAGCATAAACTAAAAATATTATTTAAATTTATTTTATTAAGTTGTTGTTTTAATTAACAAAAATTATACTTAGAAATTTAATATATTGTTTTTTAATTAACCAAAATTATATATATATATATATTTGTCATAGTAAATTATAAAAATTATAACATGTTGAGAAGAGGTTGGATCCCAAGTATCCTGTCCTTTCTTCTGGATGGTAAAAACTCATGCAAGAAAGGAGCAAGACAAGTTGGAGTGGGGCAAGTAGATTTATGTTTTCATGATATGTGGCGTTGACACTTTTTTTTTTTTTTTGTTTAACAAGATAGAAATTTTATTCTATACACACATTAACCCCCTCTCTCTACATGCACGCTTTAGATTGGTTGGGCTAGGACGAGACAAAGTAGGGTAGGTAAACTATAAAAGTCATCACATGATGGCAAGGTAGGTGCCCTGCCATTCCTTTCAAATGGAGAAATGAAGTAGCAGAGAATACTAATAGTTGTTATAACACCAAACTAGCTAAAAGATAAACTCATTTCTTTTTAACCTTGACATCACCCATTTTCTTTAAAGTTGAATAATCACTAAAAGCTTTAGAAAAATTAATATTGTTCCAATGTCTTTTGAAGATTCACAAAATAATAGCTATCAAATTTTTCAAGGAGGGGTGTTTTGTACAAACGTTTGGGGAAAATGTTATTTCAATATATTTCTCAGTAGGTTGGTGTAATTTATCCAGTTTTATATAGATACTTAATATGATTACAAATTTACAACCATCATTTGTATCTGTTCTTGTATTAGAACAGCAAGGGAAAGACAGCTCAAATTTTTCATTGATGCTACTGCAAGTTCGACAACCTTTCAAGATTCTCAAAAGCTTGAAGAAGATAGAAGAAAACCAGATTTACCAATTTTCGACATAAGCACCATACTTACAGCAACAGACAATTTCTCACCTACTAAAAGACTTGGTCAAGGTGGCTTTGGCCCTGTCTACAAGGTACTTTCACCTTATACATGATATGCATCTAAGATAACTATACAACTTTGTTAAATGTGAAGCAATGCTTATTATTGTACGACTACAATTTTGTACATCTGGGGCAAGATTGAGGTCAAAAAGCTAATATCATAATTGCACAAAATTTTGTTCGGAAGTTCTCACAATTTGTTATTTTAATTTCTAATAACCCCACACGTGTAGTGGAGGCCATGTACGTGGTTTAAAAGTGGCACATGCATAGTGATAGTATAGTAAGAAAAATCATAATAATTTATTAATATTTGTAACGATCAATTAATATATTAATAATTTTAAGTCTCAATTATAATTTTAGGGTCAACTAGCCAATGGACAGGAAATAGCAGTAAAAACACTCTCAAGAAGTTCAAGGCAGGGTACAGAAGAATTTAAGAATGAAGTCAGGCTAATAGCCAAACTCCAACATAGAAATCTTGTGAGGCTTTTTGGTTGCTGCATCCATAAAGAAGAAAGGATGTTAATCTATGAATATATGCCAAATAAAAGCCTGGACTTTTTCATCTTTGGTATACTATTTCTTCCCTCACTTATGGCTTTCAACCATCTGATTCTTTCTTTCAGGCATTATTATAACTGTAGTATAATTAAAACCAAGTTCGAGACAAATTATGAGTTTAACCTCAACTATTTTTCATTATGCATTATGGATAGACACTTTCATTTTTTGACCCAGGCGAAATCGGAAGGCAATTGTTGGATTGGAGTAAGCGATTTGAAATCATTTTTGGTATTGCTCGAGGAGTCTTATATCTTCATCAAGATTCAAGACTAAAAATCATCCATAGAGATCTAAAAACAAGCAATGTACTGCTCGATGCTGCAATGAATCCAAAAATTTCAGATTTTGGTTTGGGTAGAATGTTTGGAGATGACCAAATTGAAGCAAATACAAAAAGAGTTGTTGGCACCTAGTAATTCTCTCTCTCTCTCTCTCTCTCTCTCTCTCTCTCTCTCTCTCTCTCTCTCTCTCTCTCTCTCTCTCTCTCTCTCTCTCTCTCTCTCTCTCTCAAATAAATTCATATCCTTAATACAACCCTTTAAACTCAATCATTATTATGCTAAAAACAAAATCACACAATCATTATTATTTTCTTTCGTTCAATTGCAGTGGATATATGGCACCAGAGTATGCAATGGAAGGATTATATTCTACCAAATCAGATGTGTTTAGCTATGGTGTCTTAACACTAGAGATAATTAGTGGCAAGAAAAATAATCACTATCATGTTGCAAGTCCATGGCTAAATTTAATAGGACATGTAAGTAAAATATATTATCCTTTTTTTTCTTTTCTTTTTTGAATTGAACTGATGAACTTCACCATAGACCTATCAAGTATATGATACTGTTACATTTTCAGGCTTGGGAATTATGGATGGAAGGCAAAGCCTTGGACATAGTCGACTCATCATTGGGTCAAGCATATCCTGCTCATGAAGTTTCAAGATGTATTCAAATTGGGCTTTTATGTGTGCAAGAACAAGCAATGGATCGACCAACCATGATAGAAATTGTATTCATGCTGGGAAATGAAACACCTCTTCCCACACCAAAAAAGCCAGCATTTATTAATAGAAGAAATATATGTAATGGTCAAGACTCATCAAGTTCCGCAAGTGCACCTGGTTCAATCAATGATGTAACCATGTCTACGCTTGAAGCTCGTTGAAGTATGCACTTATTACTTGTACTACAATTTCATATTTGAAGAAATACAATGATTATGGTAATTTATAGAACACTCTCGTGGTGTTCTACCAATAAACTTGTGGTAGACGTTTAAGTTTTCTATGGTTTGAAAGAACACTTACTATGTTATAATCTCTTCGTTATGGCTTAAGGTGAAAAATTCTAAAATGATCTCACGTGGAGCACACTCTAGAGATAGGGTTTTCCAATTATTTAGTCTCGAGAAGGTTGTTCTTAGCCAAACTTGTTATGGTAACTATTCTCCTCAGAATGTGATGAAAAAGCGTTAGTTTTTAATTAAAAATCATCAGTTTAAGTCACTATGCCTTCAAAGTTAGTTATATTTTGTTACGATTTTGCTTGAGCGAGCAGTCTAATGAGGGTTTTGCAAACTCTAGGAGACAACATAATTATGCTAACTTCAAATGGTTACATTTTATTCATTTCAAATCCAAATTTAGTGAAATTTGTGTCAAATGTAAAGTCTCAAATGTATACTTTTATTTTTTATTTTTTTTAGGAATCAAGCATATATATACTTTCCAATGAAACAAATTTCACTCAAAAATTAATTATGGAGTAAAACATATCAATAAAATATATGAATTGAGTTTAATCTTGTCATCTTTGAGTATCTTTTGACCTACATTTAACCATAACACAATTAGTATAAACCCAAATCTAAAATGTTTTTCTGCCAAAATTTGCCAACACATCTATCAATCCTAATATAAGGTTAATGAAGAAGAAGAAGAATCAAAGTCTTTCTAAAGACTAAGAAGATGAATCAAAGTCTTTCTAAAGACTTTAATTTTGTCAATTAAAAATTTGACATTTTCTTAAATATTATAAGAAACCTGTGGCAATAGTTGGACAAATTAAATTTATGTAATCATTCAACTCATTATAGTTTATAATGTGGCCCTCCGTGAGATGAAATTTCTTTCTTTAATTAACATAAGACTAAATTTCAAAGTTTCTAGAATGATGAATCATAATCTTCCCTCCCATCTAGTTCCTTTTTCATTTTTGATTAGTTTAGATTGAGGGGAGTAAAGTAGAGTAGAGTTAATCGGAAATTGCACTAATTAGCATCAATAGTTTAATTTAATGTAATTCTCTTGTATGATTCGCATACCTAGATTACACACAACTTACATCTTGTAAGAATTCCACAACTTGCTCACAGTCACACACACATAGATTTTAAATTTACACAAAGAACCATTTACCCACTCACCCACAAGCACCGCATATATGATTCACAAATACACACATACCAGCAATTTGATCTGACCTAGTCAATTGTGGTATGATCCGGTCCACACACCTGTCTTAGGCCCATGGCACCACCAATAACCAGGGGCCCAAGCTCAAGCCCTTAGGTCCATCAGCCTAATATGACATATAGCCTAAACTTGCCAGTTAACCCCAAAGTCCATTAAAACCAGCAAAGCCCATTTATGTATTAAAATCCAAAATCACTCAAGTCATAATATAGAAAATTTTATTAAAAAAAACCCCAACCAAAAAAATAAATAAATAAATAAATAAAGCCCATAATGTCTCTCTCAACTAACATAAGAAAAATTTGAAAACATGCTAGGCCCATAAAGAACTTTTTTCTTTTTTTTTTTTTTTTTTTTTTGAGGGAAAGGCAAATAAAAAAACTTAAACACATTTAAATCTAAAAATCCAAAACGCCACACTAAACCAAACTCTAACACAATTCTATTAATAAACTCAAATCTAAAATGTTTTGGCACCAAAAAGTTTCCAACCTCTTAGTAATGGATGTTGAGATAAGGATGATTATTTTAGAGGGGGACTTGAAACAGACCCTTATGGTGATACAAAGCTCAGATAAGTGGATGATTAGTGGCTTAGAGGCAATTGCATCAGGTTGTGTAAAATTTATTATCTATTTTAATATAAGAACCCACTTTTTCTGTTTTACATAGCCACTTATCCAAACTCTCACATCAGTTTTTCTATTCTACTATCTATTTTGTTTCAATAATTATTTTCCTCACTTTTTTTTATTATTATTTCTCTCAGCTCCCTTTCAACCAATATGAACACACACTCTCTCTCTCTCTCTCTCTTCATTCTTGAACACATCGCCTCCATGGATGAGAGCTCCAAGAGCCTCATTTCCTCAAATCGCCCTCTCCCCCTCTCTCCTTCACAATCAGACGTCACCCCCTCTGTTCAAACCCTTAAGCCGTCACAAGCACCGATCCACAAGCATAGAGATTCGTTCTCGTCAAGCCAAAACTCCGTTCTCCTCCACAAGCTCTGAGACTTGTTCCAGTCGACTACCAAGTACCAACCCATAGCCAAAAGTTCGCAACAATGCTCTCTCTATCTCTATTGGTATGTCTGTGTGTGGGTGTGTTTGATTTTTAATTGATTTTGTGGTCAAATTGTTATGTATTGTAATGTTGTGGTGGTGGTGGTTGGCAGTGTTAGGTTGCGGTGTTGGGTGGATGGATTGATCGGTTGTAGAGATTTTGAGTTAAAGAGAGAGAGAGAGAGAGTCAGGGGAAGAGACAAAGTGTGTATGGAGAGATAAAAAATATTTAAATAATGAAATAGAAAGTTACAATAATCAAGTGTTTAAAATCAAGTGTCTCTTGGTGTAGCTGGTTGATGTTTTTTAATGACAGTTGATGGAATTTCTTTCAAAAATGATTACCAACTTATCCATCGATATCCCAATATAAGTAAAACAAAAACAAGAAAAAATAAAATAAAATAAAATAAAAAGGCCTGAATTCTAAAGACTTTAACTTTAATATTAGTATTTTTTATGGAAATTTAGAAAGATTTTTTGAAAGAACAGATACAACATCTGTTGCCAACTCAGCTGTACAAGACTGGGAAAAACCGGCCAATTTTTTGCAAGCAATTCTGTTCATACTTCATATCTTTGACTACATATATTAGGTTTTTCTTTTAGAAGATACTTACATAGTAGTTGGACACATTAAATGGAAGCAATCATTCGACCGAAATTATAATTCATCGTTTGGCCCCATGATACTATTTTTATTTTTCGGACAAATTGTACTCCACCAATCTCAGCACAACACTTGTGTTGCTCTGTCTCTCTCTTGGATGTGTGGAAAAACTATATTGCAAAATTTATTATATAGTTATATATATATATATATATATATATATATATATATATATATATATATATATATCATTTACAAATTGATGTGATAATGAGTGTGATGGGTGAATTTAAAAAAAGATAATTAAAGAAATTTCAAATTAGTATTTTAGGACTCTTTTATTGAGGAAAAGTTTTTTTAGGACTGATAACACATTTGTAAATGTGATATAATAATATTTTTAAGAAAAATAAATTCTCTGTCAAATTTTTTGTATTCCAACTTACGCTTCACCAATTGAGTTATGCTACCTACTTGACTTCTTTTTTTGGCATTTAATTTTTTTTTTTTTTTTTTTTTAAGGAAAGTGAAATAATACTTAGCAAGTTGTGATTAGAAGGATATAAAATGGACTAAAAAAAATGTCATTGAGGATTAATTTGTGTTCGCTACTTCACCATTTTTTCACACACACACACACACAGATATATATATATATATAGTCTGCATCTATAAGAGTGTGCACTAAAATGTAAATCCTATCTTGACATGTCACATGCCCCTCAACTTTTCCACAAATAATATTAACAAAATAAATGAAAATGCATGGCCAAATGTCCCATTAATCTTCAGTCATGCATTTCGATTTTGGATCAAAATCCTAATAACCAAGATTATTATGGAGTCCAAATAATTTTATTTTACACCAAAAAAAAGTCATCTTAAGGTTCACACAAGAGAAGGCGCATTATTGTAGTCATGACCAAAACTTCCGCTCTCTCCATGGTGGCAACAACTCCATGGCCTAAGGTTCATGTATCAATCCCATCTCTATTTCCATCCCTATCCCCAAATTATCTTACAATTTTTGTGTGTAAATTATAAATTCAAGTCTTCATATCATTAAAAATATGTATTGCTCATAGGTGATTAAAAGTGCAGCCACATGACACTGATAGAGGTCTATGGCCGCAAGGCTCTTAACAACTGGTTTAGACGAATAGTTGTGGTTATGGCATATCCCAAATGTCACTAATAATTTAATCTTTCTCAATTATTAATTTTGTGTAGTTCAATAGTATATGTTGGGAAATTTAGACCCCGGTTGATAGAATTAACAAGTTTTAAACCCAAGTTGTATATTAGATTTATTATGAATAAAACTTATTAAAACAAACAAACATCAATATGATGTCAAAATCATGCAGCGGAAAAATAAATAAGACAAGATATGATGACCCAGGAAAACCAATGAAACAAACTAGTTTCACAGTAAAAAACCTGGGGGGAAACCTTCTCAAAAAGCAATCCATTATAATAAAGAGAAGTTTCAGATCTAGTACAAAACATTTGTCCCTAGACTCTACAATCCCCGTAGATGAACTCACAGCAAAAATCTTTCTACCGCTTCAGAACCTCTGAACTAACCTTGTAGTCTCAACTAACCTTGTAATCTCATCTAGTTTAACTAACAGATCAGCTTTTTCAATTTTTACCTCATTAAGCTCTTTTCTACAAAGATGAGAAGTCTTTTCAAATTTTATAAATTTAGTGCATAGCTTATCATAGGCTTCCTGAAGGGTCATCTTCTTGGGTACTTCAGCATCAGAAGAGTCCTCATTGTCACTAACACTCTCCACAATCACTTTATCGGTTGGAGCAGCAAAGACCATAACGTGACTACATTCATCCATATACTCATCAGAAGAGTCATTCTCAGTATCACTTCAAGTAGCAACCAATCATTTATCTTTTGACTCCTTAGTCTTTTCCTTCATAAGGTAGTTTGGGCACTCTATTTTCATATGACCAAAACCTTTGGATTTCTCATTCTTGCTCTTCCTAGAGGATTTAGATTTCCTAGGAGGTTTGCCCTTATCCTTTTTTTCTAAATTGAAGAAGCTTGATAATCTCATCAGTTATGAAGGTTAGATCCTCGTCCTCATCATCATCTTCATCTTCAAAGTCCTCAATCTCTTCCTCTATACCTTTAAGAGCCAAGTTTCTACTCTACCTCCTTTTCCCATTAAGCCTAATCCCATCTCATAGGTTTTAAGGTTTCCTACAAGCTCAATCAAAGGAATTTGATCAATGTCCTTTGCTTCTTCAATGCAGTGATCTTGGCATAGAATCTTTCAAGTAAGGACCTAAGGATTTTCCTAACAATTTTGGATTCTGCTATAGATTCTCCAAGGTTGAAAGCAGAATTCACAATATCCTTGAGTTTAGCATAGAACTCATCAAAGGTCTCATCCTCCTCCATCCTTATTTCTTCAAAACTACTAGTGAGTCTTTAAAGCTTAAGAGTCTTTACTGCCTTGGTACCTTCATAGGTGGTCTCAAGAATGGTCCATGCTTCCTTGGCAGCTTCCGTGAATGATATTCTTTTGAATTCCTCATTGGTCACCCCACAAAACAGAGCATTCAAGGCCCTACTGTTGAAATTTTTCTCTTTGATTGTTTCTTCATCCCAATCCACTGGCGCTTCTTTTGGCTTAATCCAGCCAACTTCAATAGCTTGCCATACCTGTTCACCTAGAGCCTGCAAAAAGACTTTCATACAAATTTTCCAGTATGTATAATTAGTGCCATCAAGTAAAGAAGGAATCAAAAGAGATTGTTCACGATCCATGACAACAGGGGTCAAGGATCACACTCAAGAAATTAATCCAATCAAAGTGTACCTGCTCTGATACCACTTGTTAGGAAATTTAGACCTTGGTTGATAGAATTAACAAGTTTTAAAACAAATTGTTAATTAGATTTATTATGAATAAAACTTGTTAAAACAAACAAACATCAATATCATGCAGTGGAAAAATAAATAAGACAAGATATGATGACCCAGAAAAACCAATGAAACAAACTAATTTCACAGTAAAAAACCCGGGGGGAAACCTTCCCAAAAAGCAATCCATTATAGTAAAGAGAAGTTTCAGATATAGTACAAAACTTTTGTCCCTAAACTCTACAATCCAAATAGATGAACTCACAGCAGAAACCATTTACCGTCTCAGAACCTCTGAACTCTTCAATATATAAACGCCATCCTTTTTGTATGGCTCCCAGTACGTGACTAACACACCAACTTGAAGAAGATGTTGACTACAAAATTCTTCACTTCATCAACAATAAAGATCAAGAAGCACTTGGTTACAAAAACCCTAAGGCACAAAGACACAGTAGCTTCTTTCAGAGAGAATAAGGCATCAGTCACCTTTTGCATATGTTCTTCTTGTATTCTCTTATGTGACAGCCTCTAAAATAAGCCTTATATATGTCTAGGGTTGTGAGAAAAGAAACCCTACACAAATACATAAGCATGGGCTAAAAATCAGATATGAAAATTTGAATTCCCATAACCTCGATAGATAGTATCTGTCGAGCCTCATTAAATCTCAATAGATAGTTATCTGTTGAGCAGCTATCAAGCTATCTGTCTACAGATATCGAGCTATCTGTCCCGCTTTAGTGAATAGCTTTTCTTCACTTGTTTCTTGGTCCAATCTTCATGACTTTAATACTAGACTTGAACAATATGTTTCTTGAAGTATTAAACACATTCTAGATCTACCCAATTACAAGTAAAGTGTGTTTTGTCAAAGGATTAGCCAATTACATAAAATAGTGACATATGTTCCTAACAAGTGAAACAAGTATGTCCTAACAGTATAGTTTGCTCTATTTTATTAGGATTCTATGTTGGAAGCAAAAGCATCAGTCGCAATGGGCCTCTTTCTCTTACATCTTTGCTTTGGATCCTCTTCACAAGATTGTGACACCGGTCAAGACCCACCCATTGCTCCGATTCAATGAAGAAGAAAGCACTAGAAATTTAAAAGGCCTATTTGGTTTGAAAATGATAGGGGTGTGCAAAAAACCGACGAACCGAAAAAACTAGCCGAAATCGACCAAACCATTGCCAAATTTTCAATTCATTTCGAGTTCGGTTTTGAATTTTTAAAACCGAAAATATTCGGTTTGACTTTCGAAGGCAGGTTTGAATGCACTGAACCGATCAAAACTAAACCAAATCATAATAATATATTTTATATTAAATATATAATATATAATATTTGGGCCTCGAGCCTCCTATACATATTTGGACCTGTCGTACATATATAGCCTATTCATTAAAATAAAATTAAAAATAAAAAAATAAAAACCGATTTGGGCCTTTCTTTTTTTCTTATATATGATCTGGCTTTTTCTTGTTTTTGATAGGAATCAATGAATCACAGGAATAGGATGATCTGGCCTTTTGCCCTTTTCCATGTTATCATTTTATTTTTAGAATAAGTAACTATAATTAAACTAATTACTAATTAGATATCTAATTAACCTAATTAAACTCAATCTAATTTAACTATAAAAACAAAAGTTAAAAACCCTACCCATAGCCCACACATTTTTGGAATTATTAGGTACTCCAGGAGTATCATAAATGCGTACTCCCTCCTCTCACATGAATAGTAGGTCCCATCATGAATTTAATTAGTAGGACCCACTATTCATGTGAGATGGGGGAGAACGCATTTATGGTACTCTAGGAGTACACAATAATTTTCCCTTACTTACATAGTAGGTTTTTCTTTTTCTTTTTTAGAAGATACTTTACATAAATAGAAGCACTGATTCGACCAAAATTATAATTCATGGTTTGGCCCCACGAGAAAAAATTTCTAATTCAACAAAAAATTCACAATGAATGATGAAATCAAAATCTTCTTTTCCACAAATTGTACTCTACCAATCTCAACATGACACTTGTGTTCCTTCCTCTCTCTCTCTTTTGGTGTGTGAAAAAAGTAAAAAATATTGTAAATTTTACTCTATATATATATATATATATATATATATATATATATATATATAACATTTACAAATTGATGTGATATTAAGTGTGATGGGTGGATTTCAAAAAGGTCAATTGATGAATTTTAAAATTAGTTTTTTAGGACTGATAACACATTAGTTGTAAATGTGATATAATAAAATTTATAGGAAAAGTAAATTCCTTGTCACATTTTTTTGTATTCCAACTTACACTTCACCAATTGTGTTATGTTACCTATTTGGATTTTGTTTTTTTGGTCATTTTAAAATTTTGTTTTTCTTTTTAAGGAATGCAAAATAATACTTTGCAAGTTGTGATTAATATGGCATAAAATGAACTAAAAGGATTGTAATTGAAGATTAATTTGTATTTGCTACTTCACCATTGTGGGGTTCGAATTGCTAACCTTGCAATTCGAACCCTTCCTCCTAGACCTTAATAAGTTATAAAAATCTTGGCATATAAGCAATCCGCTTCTAAGAGAGTGTGTACTTAACGTTTCTAATAAATGAAAATCCTATCTTGTCATGTCACATGCCCCTCAACGTTTCCACAAATAATATTAATAAATAAATAAATGAAAATACATGACCATACTTTGTACAACCAACAGCATAATCTCCTCCCCTCCCCCCCCCCCCCCCCCCCCCCACAAAATGTGTCATTAATCTTCAGTCATGCTATTTGATTTTGGATCAAAATCCTATTAGCCAAGATTATGGAGTCTAAATAAGCTTAACTTTACCCCCAAAAAAAAGTCATCTTAAGGTTCACACAAAAGGAGGCGCATTATTGTAGTCATGACCAAAACTTCCATTTTCTCCATGGTGACAACACCTCTCTCCATGGTGCGCTTCCAATCCTATCTCTATTCCCATCCCTATCCCAAAATTATCTTACAATTTTTGTGCGTGAATTAAAAATTCTTGTCTTCATATAAATAAAAATGCGTATTGTTCATAGGTGATTAAAAGTGCAGCCACATGACACTGATAGAGCTCTATGGCAGCAAGGCTCTTAACGACTGGTATAGACGTATAGTTGTGGTTATGGCATCCCAAATGTCACTGATTATTTAATCTTTCTCAATTTTTAATTTTGTGTAGTTCAGTAGTATAGTTTGCTCTATTTTATTAGATTTCTATGTTGGAAGCATAGGTAGTAGTGGGCCTCTTTCTCTTAAATCTTTGCTTTGGATCCTCTTCACAAGAACGTGACACCGGCCGAAACCGACACATTGCTCCGATTCACTGAAAAAGAAAGCACTAGAAATTTAAAAGGCCTACTTGGTTTGAAATTGAATTGAAATGGAAGCCTAGTTTTTATTTGTAGAAATTTAGAGGAGGCAATTCTGGCTTTAAACATATGACATTGTCTAGCTATAACGTGACCCTAAACTAAGATAAGAAAAACTGAAGCCTAAGGCTCAAGAGATAGTGGGAGACAAAAGAAGGTATCAAGGTCAAAGTTTGGTCACCTAAGGGCGTTTTGGTTATTTTGACTTATGATCTATAAAATTAAGTAATCAAAGTTTTTACTTTTTATTTTTATTTTTTTAGAAAATTTCAATCTATGGCATTCACTCCTAATTATAGGGGTGTGCAGAAAACCCACCGACTTGCCAAACCCGACCCGACCCGACCCGCACGGTTGGGTCAGTTTTTAGGGCTTGGTGGGTTGAGTTAGGTTACAAATTTTTTTTTTTTTTTTTTTTTTTTTTTTTTATAGTGGGTTGGGTTGGGTTTGGGTTATAAAAATCCCCTCAACCCGACCCATGCACACCCCTACCTAATTATATCTCTTTATCATCAGATCAAGACACCAATCGATTTTTGGTGTAGGCGGAAATTGAATCACAAATCCTTTATTCATCCATCAGAGACTTTATCAGTTGAGCTAACTAAAACTCACAGTAATCAGAGATTCAGTTGGGGACAAATTAAGTTATCTTGACATTCTCATGATCCCAATGTGAAAACATGTTTTTTTTTTTTTTTTTTCAAAAACAAATTGGAAATTTTACAAACGAAATGATGGCTGCCAAGATTTTGTATTGACAAAATCTTAAAAGTCGTTTTTTTTTTAATTTAAAAATGTACATTTTAAAATTGTTATTTTTTAAAGGGATAATAACACTCTCCACATTTGAGATTTGGAGGAATGACACTTCACTTCAAACCTGAAAGAAAAACCATTCTTCTCCCTTGAGGTATGAAAAAATTAACACTTTTCCCCTTCTGTTTATATTAATAACAAAATATTTTAAATTTGGTTAAACTATGCATTTAGTCCCTATCCTTTACACTATATTTCAATTTGATCCCCAACCTTTTAATTGTATCAATTTGGTTCTTAACTTTTTAGTATCATGTCAATTTAGTCTTCGTTGTTATCTTTTGGATGGAAATTAATGACGTTGCAAATGACCAAAATAAAAGATTAGTTCATTGCCACATCAATGGAAACTAGTTTTTTATTTTGGCTGTTAGCCACGTTAATAATTTTTCATCCAAACAATAATGACAGGGATTAAATTTACATAACATTGAAAGGTTAAAGACCAAATTGATACAATTGAAAGGTTATAAACCAAATTGAAATATGATGTAAAGGATATGAACCAAATACGTAGTTTACCCTTTAAATTTCTTTAAGAATCTCTTTACAAAATTTTAACAATGGTTAGTAAAAACATAACTAATAAATTAAAAAAAAAAAATACAAAATTTCTTAAGCACCAAGACACTTGCAACAACAATCAGCAAATCTCTCCACAATCTAATGAAAAAGAAGAAGTAAAAGTCATACTTAATATTTTAAAATACATTTTAATTAAAATATCAAACAAATTTTTTAAATTTTGAAATGGAGGATGATTTTGGAAACTATTCCCTTAAGCAAAGGGCTTATTAGTATACAATATTTTTAATATTAATTTAACAAAGTTTGGTCAAACGGATGTCAATGGGGGAAATTGTTTTTTCTCTTCAAATTTGGGGCGGATTGTCATTCTCCAAACCTCCAAGGAGGATAGTGTAATTACCTCTTTTTTAAAAATGAAAATTTTAAAATAGTTAATCCAAACAAATCTATTGCTATATCATTTTGTAAAGTTTGTGTTTGCAGTACCTTTAGCTTTTCCAATCAAACAAACTGTGTCAGCAATTAGGACAAGAATGTAAATATGTGATAAAAATATTTGCACTCCAAATTATATTGCTGATTTAATTAACAATTATTGGCTCATAGGGTTTTTGGAGGTTAAGGATTGGGTAAAGAGTAGAATAGTCTAACAAAGACTTGGACACCACTTCTTTATATATGTACTAGTGAATTACATATACAAATGAGAGATCCTTCAAGGTCTTAGAAGCAAGGGAGTCAATTTTATGCCGATGGTCATTTCAGTGTGGACAAAAGAACAATATGTTTCTGTATTAATTAATACTAGTGTATCGTTTTAGAGTTACCAATATCCATATATTTACATAAATAATATATGTTTATAAAATGTAAATAAATAAAATATACACACCTACATAAACATATATTATTCTTTCCAAAAAAAAAAAAACATAAACATATATTATGTAGGCTTTATTTATTAAAATATTTATAAACATATAATTTAAAAGAAGTCCTAATGTTTGCTAAAATACAATAACCAAATTTATTATTTTGAATAACATATTTTAATTTTTTATAATTTTCAATTTTTTTCTTAATATACTAGATGGAATGCTTGAAAAATATCTGGTACATGTCAGTACAATCAAATATTTTATCTAGGACATTTCAGAGGAGTATCAAAACCAACTTAAAATTTTAGGTGTGTGTGAGTTTATGAACTCACCATTTACTTATTTGTGGAAAAATAAGAATCCTTTATGAATATACCTCTTTATTGAACAATTGAATGAAATATGTATCACTGGATCAAAAGAAAATTAAAATTACATGGCTTTAGTCTTATTACATTCAATGTGTTGGGCTTTGTGGAGCCTAGTTGTATTTGATCTGGATGACGACCCAACTTGAAATAATGTTGCGTGGTTTTTAATGGGAGATTTTCTAAGGCTTAGTCCATGGAGCAGAGGCTTGGGCTGATAGGCCCAATCCATAGTGCTTATGGACAAGCCTCCTGGGGGTTCATTTTGTAGCCCATTGTGAATCCTGTATGCAGGATATAGAAACCATTGTTTTGGTGATAGGGTTTCTTGATCTAGTTTTTGAGAGACAGAAAAACTGTACTGTTGCATTTTGTATTTTTTTTCCTTGATAATGGTGAAATCCCTATAACTCTGTGGACGTGGGCAAATTGTTGAACCACATAAATACTGTCATATATGTGTGATTAATTTTTCTTTGGCTTGTGTTTTCTCTATTTTGTTTCTCATAGGTTTGGGAATTTCATGTTAATCCCCTTCAACTAGTATTAGAGCCTAGGGTTAAGTTTGAGTGGGAGCAATGGCAGAGGAAGCAGGAAAGGCATCTGGAATAGAAAAGTTCGATGGCACAGACTTTGGATTTTGGAGGATGCAAATTGAGGATTATCTTTATAGGAAGAAGTTGCATCTGTCGCTTTTAGGGGAAAAACATGCAACTATGAAGGATGAGGAATGGGCTCTTCTTGACAGACAGATACTAGGAGTCATCAAGTTATCTTTGTTTAGGTCTGTTGTACACAATGTTGTAAAGGGGAAGACTATAGCAGATCTGATGAAGGCTTTGTCTAGTATGTATGAAAAGCCATCAGCAAACAACTAATTGCATCTGATGAAGAAACTGTTCAATTTGAAATGGCAAAGAATGCATCAGTAGCCAAACATCTAAACGAATTTAACACTATCACAAATCAATTGTCGTTTGTAGAAATTGATTTTGATGATGAGATCCGTGCACTGATCGTTTTGGCTTCGTTGCTAAACAGTTGGGAGGCAATGAGGATGGTAGTAAGCAATTCTACAGGAAAAGAAAAGGCAAAGTACAATGACATATGGGATTTAATTCTGGTTGAGGAGATTCGCAGAAGAGATGCAAGTGAAACCTTAAGATTTGGTTTCTGCCCTAAACCTTGAGACAAGAGGCAGAGGTAATGATAGAAATTCAAATCGAGGCAGATCAAAATCTATAAATTCTAATCGGAACAGAAGTAATTCTAGATTAGACCAACAAGTACAATGCTAGAACAGTGGGAAAACAGGTCACTTTAGGAGGCAATGCAAAATTCCTAAGAAGAAGAATGAAGATGATTCTGCTAATGCTGTAACATAAGAGGTACAGGATGCATTACATCTTGCAGTAGAAAATCCACTTGATGATTGGGTTTTGGACTCAGGAGTTTCGTTTCATACCACTCCACACCAAGAAATCATACAAAACTATGTTGCAGGTGATTTTGGTAAGGTGTATTTGGTTGATGGTACAACCTTGGATGTTGTGGGTATGAGAGACATCTGAATATTGTTGCCCAATGGGTCTATTTGGTTACTAGAAAAGGTTCGACATATTTCTGAATTGAGGAGGAATCTAATTTCTGTTGGACAACTTGATGATGAAGGGCATGCAATACTATTTTTTAGTGGTACTTGGAAGGTTACAAAGGAAGTTAGAGTATTGGCCTGTGGAAAGAAGACTGGTACTCTATATATGACCTCAAGTCCAAGAGACACAATTGTATTTGGTGAAGCAAGTACTGATACAAGCATATGGCATCGCAGACTTGGTCACATGAGTGAGAAAGGGATGAAGATGCTGTTGTCAAAAGGGAAACTACCAGAATTGAAGTCTATTGATTTTGACATGTGTAAGTTGCTTCGTTGGAAAGCAGAAAAACGTGAGCTTCTTGAAAACTAGTAGGACACTGAAGACTGAAAAATTGGAGTTAATACACACTAATTTGTGGGGGTCTTCTCCGGTTGCATCCTTTAGAGGTTCAAGGTATTACATCACTTTCATTGATGACTCAAGCATAAAGGTATGAGTTTATTTTCTGAAAAATAAATCTGATGTATTTGAGACTTTTAAGAAGTGGAAGGCTATGGTTGAGACAGAAACAAGTCTGAAAGTAAAATGTTTGAAGTCAAACAATGGAGGAGAGTAAATAGATGGAAGGCTCAGTGAGTATTGTGTTGCACATGGAATTAGGATGGAGAAGACTATTCCTGGGACATCACAACAGAACGGTGTGGTTGAGCTCATGAACAAAACTCTCAATGAGTGTGCTAGGAGTATAAGGTTGCATGCTGGATTACCAAAAACTTTCTGGGTTGATGCTGTTAGTATTGCAGCTTACCTGATAAACCGGATCATAAGTTCCATAGAGTTCAAACTTCTTGAAGAGGTTTGGAGCGGTAAAAAGGAAACGTTTTCTCATTTTAAAGTTTTTGGTTGTATTTCTTATGTTCATATTGATTCTATTTCTTGTAGTAAACTTGATACAAAGTCTAAAATATGTTTTTTCATTGGCTATGATGATGAGAAATTTGGCTATCGTTTTTGGGATGAACAAAACAGAAAAATCACGAGAAGTAGAAATGTGATATTTAATGAACAAGTTATGTACAAGGATAGATCAACTGTAGTGCCAAATGTTACAAAGATAGATCAAAAGAAATCTGAGTTTGTCAACTTAGATGAATTGATTGAAAGTACTGTCCAGAAAAGGGGTGAAGAAGATATGGAGAATGTAGATTCACAGGTAGATCAAAGTACACCTGTAGTTGAAGTTCGTAGATCTTCTAGGACCATTAAACATCCACAGCGTTATTCACCCACTCTAAATTATCTCCTGTTAACTGATGGTGGTGAGCCAGAGTGTTATGATGAAGCCTTACAGGATGAAAATTCAAGCAAGTGAGAGTTAGCCATAAAGGATGAGTTGGATTCCTTGTTGGGGAATTAGACATGGGAATTGATTGAATTGCCAGTAGGAAAGAAAGCTTTGCACAACAAGTGGGTATACATAATAAAGAATGACAATAATGGTAGCAAATGTTACAATGCCAAATTAGTTGTCAAAGGGTTCCAGCAAAAGAAGAGCATTGACTACTCAAAAATATTTTCTCTAGTTGTGAAGATGTCAACAATCAGACTGGTATTAGGAATGGTGGCTGCAGAAAATTTACATCTTGAGTAGTTAGATGTGAAAATGGCATTCATTTATGGTGACTTGGACGAAGACATTTACATGATTCAACCATAAGAGTTCATTATTCAGGGACAAAAGAATCTAGTCTGCAAACTGAGAAAGAGCTTGTATGGCCTAAAACAAGCTCCAAGACAATCGTACAAGAAATTTAAAAGTTTTCTGCATAGAATTGGGTTCAAGAGATGTGAAGCTGATCACCGTTACTATGTTAAGTTCTTTGGCAATTCTTACATCATTTTACTGTTGCATGTGGATGATATGCTCATTACAGGGTCTAGCATTGAGGAGATTAATAATCTAAATAAGCAATTGTCAAAATAGTTTGCAATGAAAGATTTAGGAGCTACAAAGCAAATCCTTGGTATGAGAATCATTAGAGACAAGGCTAATGGTATATTGAAGCATTCACAATCAGAGTATGTAAAGAAAATTCTCAGCAGGTTTAACATGAATGAAGCTAAACCAGTCAGTACACCTTTGATAGTCATTTCAAACTAAGCAAAGAACAGTCACCGAAGACAAAAGAAAAAAGGGACTATATGAGTAAGGTGCCCTATGCCTCAGCTATTAGCAGCTTGATGTATACTATGGTGTGTACAAGGCCAGACATTGCACATGCAATGAGAGTTGTGAGCAAATTCATGAGTAGGCCAGGATAGCAGCATTAGGAGGCAGTCAAGTGAATTCTAAGATATCTGATGGGTGTATTTGTTTCACAGGTGCAAGTTTGAAACTGCAGAATTATGTAAATGCTGATTTTGCTGGTGATGTTGATAGTAGAAAGAGTACTACTAGGTTTGTATTTACACTGAGTAGTACAACTATATCCTGGGCTTCAAATTTACAAAAGATTACTACTTTGTCTACTACAGAAGCTGTGTATGTTGCAGTAACTTAAGCTAGAAATGAGATGATTTGGCTACATGGCTTCTTAGATGAATTGGGTAAGAAGTAGGAGATGGGCATTCTACACAATAACAATCAAAGTGCAATTTTTCTTGCTAAAAATTTGACTTTTCATTCAAAGTCGAAGCATATACAGACAAAATACCACTTTATCCATTACCTTGTTGAAAATAAGCTGGTAATACTTAAGAAGATTTATGGATCTAAGAACCCAGCAGACATGTTGACTAAGGGTGTCACTATTGGGAAGCTGAAGCTATGTGCAACTTCAATTGGTCTTCTAGCTTGAGGATGGGAGGATGAGTTGTAGGGATGAGGGATTGTTTTTGGAGAATTACAATTGATGTTGGTGATTGAATTAGTCTCCAAGTGGGAGATTTGTTGGGCTTTGTGGAGCCTAATTGTGTTTGATCCAGATAAAAACTCAATCTGAAATGATGTTGGTGAATTGTATTGCCGCACTTTGTATTTTTTCCATGATAATAGTAAAATCTTTGCAACTCCGTGGACATAGGCATATTGCTGAATCACATAAATACTGTCGTGTACATGTGATTAATTTTTCTTTGGCATGTGTTTTCTCTTTTTTTTTTTTCTCGCACATGTGAGAATTTTGTGTTAATTCCCTTCACAATGAAATAAAAAATTACAAGAGTTTGGTCCTAACAAATTATATAAATAAATATGAGTTTCATTTTCTATCAAATGCCAATGGACTTTCATTCAAAAAATCTCATAGTGAACATTATATTAATTCTTAAGATCCAACCTTTTGAGGTGTGCCATAAAAGAGTAGGTTCCGTTTTTGGTGAAATAATCCGAGAGCAGCTAAGTCCAACAAACAAAAAGTAATAAGAAAAAAGAAAAAAAGAAAAAAGAAAAAAGAAAAAATATATATATTATAATTGAAGTTTATAAATTATATATATAATTATATATAATTTTTTTTTCTGATATTCTATACAATTAAACATTTACATTTTAGGCCTGATTTTAATTTTAATATCAAGTCCAAGTGATGCCATTTTTTACTTCAAACTTTGTAGAGGCCTTAAGAATCTCTTGCTTTTCACAAATTTTTACCTCTTGGTTCTGCAACATTAAACCATGTTTTATAAGTTTATTTCTCGTCTCTTTCGCCTGAAAATTAGAAAATGATAAAATGAATTGATTGTTCTCATAAATATATGCAAATAAAAAAATATCCAAATCTAGACTAATAATTAATAACTAAATTTTTACTAAAATTATATTTATTGAGTTAATTAGATATAATGATTTCTTTTAAGATCTTTAAAAAAAAAAAAAATTAGATTCATCAGCATCGTATTGTTAATACTTTCGTGCCTCAGATTTAAGTATATAATAATATATACTTATATCTAAATATGTATAAACATAATTATATAAGTTTTAGATTAGATTTTATATGTTTATAAATAAGTTTATAAAGATAATTTTTTGGGTGGTAGGTCGTCCCAATATAATTTTTTCTCTTCCTGTGGCAAAGTGATGTCATTTTCTTAAATTAATTACAAATTTTAGTTTAGAAGGCAAATGTTGAGCTTTTCGTAACATAATCCTCTCTATTTTAGATCAAGTTCCTTTAGAGTTCCTAAGATAGTTTACCAAATTGATTTCTTTTAATGTTAAACATTTCATTTTAATTAAAATAAATTGTTGAGATTATACCATGTCATAATCCACTAACAAAAACCTTCAAATAATGATGATGCTACATCACCTATTAAAGAAAAGCAAATTAAAATATCAGATTTTAAATTATTTAATTTATTTCAACTTTCAAAGAAAATCATATCTGAACTCTCCTCCTCTATTAGGTTGTGAAGTAAAAGAGAGGATATGATGATCAAAGCCTAGTATGTTATCATATGCATGATTACTCAGTTGAAATCACAAAAGACCCACCTTTTTTGGTGTCTCCAAGTTAATTTTGGTGCCAAACAACTTTTTTTTCTTTGGCTGGCTCTTTCCTGGCTAGGGTATTAAATGGTAAAAAAGTGGGTCTAAAGTTGACTCTTGTGTTTTCAGACTTATTTTACTGTCTTGGCTCATTGGTGCTTTGGCTTGCAGAAAACAAAAAATTTAATCCATTCGCAGGGTTTATCGCGAGTTTTTGATCGGCTGTCTTACATAGGCTCTCCCTTGTACGTTTATTGATAGTGACTCATATTCATAAGAAGGATGTTAGTTAGTTCCAATGGTTTTTTCATCTATATGCCTATTTAAGAAACTTTTCCTGCTTGAATTCCTCATCTCGGTGGTTCAAAAATGCTCCCATATTCACTTATTAAAAATGTTTTAATGTAGGAACTATTCTTAATTAAATTTATAAAATGTAGGTACAAAATTAATATTTTCGCCTTAAAAAATACAGATTATGTGTAGTTGCACTGGACTCATTCAGATGATGACACATGTCCAACAGTAGACACATGACATCATTCAGATAGGTTTTGGTGCAATTAGAAACTAGACCTAATTCTTACCTATAAGACACTACTACCTTACAAACAAAGGCAGCCCCACATTAGAGCTTGGGTGGTCACAAGACCACCCTGACCAAGGAAAAAATCATTATTATATATATATTTTAAAAATTTTATATTTTTTTACCCTTAAAAAATGTGTGACCAGCCTAAATTTTTTTAGGCCCAATATAATTAAACTTTGGACAAAGTTTAGTAACAAACTTGGTTGTAGACTTAGGCTACAACTCCACTCAATATTTTTTTATTAGATACGAATTTAAAATAATTCACAATTAGATTATATTTTTTTTCTTATATTCTCCATGCTTGCAAAACTTCAAAAAAATCAAAGATCAATTGTTTTTGTCATCAGTTAAAATTTAAATTTCAAGTTTTTGTAATCCAAAACAATACCCCCCCAAAAAAAGTTTACGGATCAAATAGTAAATAATAGCCTATTAACATGAAATTTGACATGTGTTTTAAGAACATAAAGAACATACAATTCAACAGTTAAAATATATAGCCATGTTAATTTATGTAATGAAAGTTGTAGTTATAGGCTACAACTAAGTTTGTAGTCAAATTTTGTCCTCAAACTTTGGTCCTCTTATCAATATACTAGGTCCTTACAAACAAAAAGAAAAAACCAAGAATTATTTTATTCAACCAAAATTTTGAAAAAGATGTAGCTTGCAGTATTGATAATGAGATTACCATACAATGATTTCAAAATTTAAAAAAAAAAAAATTTGTTGAAGGAAATCGTACGACTTTATGTATTTGGGTGTTTTTTTGTTTTTTTTGTTTTGGTCAATATATGAGGTTATCCTTTTATTAAAGTTGGTATAATTTAAGTTTCTTAATAACCACCTAAAAATATTATTGGAGCCACCGTTGCATATAAAGTCTTTTAATTAATATTATGTCACCATATAGAAATGCTTGAGAGTTGAGACAATCAATAGAAAAATAAAAATGTAGTTTCTGCAGTGTTTGTCAGAATCTCATCCTCCCACTCTCATATCAAGCTTAACAAAATGAAAATATGGTATTAGCATGATTTAAAAACTAGATTGGGGGCAAAATCGGCTTTGCCTCTGGTTCTCGGTTTAACCCGATTTTTGGGGTTTTTAAGGATTAGATTGGTGGCAAGTTTTTGATTCAACCTGTCAAACCGGTCGGTCCGGTTGAATTTTTGAAATCATGAGTAGTAGTATGTACTGCAAAAAATAAAATAAAATAAACTAGAAAACATATAAAACAAAAACGTGTTAGGCAAAAATTTAGAAAGGTCTTGGAAGCCACGGCAGGCCCTACTTTTCCTTGGATTAAACCTGTAGCTCTCTCTCTCTCTCTCTCAAATGCAAAAACCAATTAGAAATTAGATATCAAAGCATTTAATTTAAATTTTCTTTATCAGCCTATCATATTTTTTCTCCAATCAAATTTTATTGTTTTCAATTTTATTTCATCTTGTGGTTTGCTAATCAACTCTCTTTCTATGTAGATTTGACCTCAAATACAATTATGCACTTTGGAGCACTAAAGTCGCAATGTTGTGTAAAACCTCATGTCAAGGTTATATTTTTTGAATAATACTAGAGATACAAACTATTTTACAAAAATTTTACAAACTGTTGATGTGGTAAATAATTATTGGTAAATAAAAAAGTGATATTAATGGTGGGCCTAGATGAAAACCTATAAGAGGTTGGTCACATCAGCATTCTGTAAAAATGTTGTAAAATAGTTTGTGTTTATAATATTACTCATATTTTTTTATGGACCACCCACGTGAGCACTTGTTTGGACCTTTCCACAAGCCCAAATATCGACACTTGTCTCACCCAAATTGGACCAATTGTAAGTCCTGATTTAGTAGTTTATAAATTTTTAAGCATATAAATGTTAAGAGTCAAATTTGAAAAAGAATAAAATAAGTAAGCCCATATATAAGACTTTTTTTTCCCCTTGTCCAAACCCCCCCCCCCCCCCCCATCTAGGACAATCAATAAATAATGAAACTGATAGCCTAGTTATTTTTTAAACAGGTCTTCATAGTTCATGATTGGTTTTTTTTTTTTTTTTGGAAGTCCAAAATTTGTTGGATTTTTATTCATTTGTATTAAAATCATGGTAACTTTTAATTTTTGCATATATAGGTTGTCTTTGGTCAACATTACTTTACATTCCAGCACCAAAATAATATAAAAGCTTTTACCTTAAGTTCGCAGGAGCGATAACAGTTTTGACATCCTTTCTTGAGATGGAAATTACCCATTGAACGAGCAATACACGATTGGAAGCAAGTTTCATGGCATTTGTTAAATTTGTTAGGTTCTAAGGATTAGGAACTAATGTATTAGAACTCTAATTTGTAATGATTGGCAAACCATGATCAAAACAAGTTTTAGTCTTGTTTAGACTTGCTTAAAGTGTATGTGTTTTATGAAAAGTTGGAATCGAGTTGTTGAAAAATTCATTGTGCATTTCTATCTGGCTCGATCGATCGAGAATTAGGCTCGATCGATCGAAAGTCGGGCAGAATGTTTTTTCTGCAGAATTTCCAACTCAACCCTGAGCCTATATGATGTGTAGGGTTTTACGTTTTGCCCTAGGTATAAAAGGGAAACCCTAGCCACAATTTTGAGGTAGCTCTATTTGCTGTGTGTGTGAATCTCTTGTTAGATCTGAGAGATGGTTGCCTTTACACATGCTTAGGATTATCAAGAAGGAGATTTCATTGAGTGCTTGATGATCATTCAGTTGCTGCACTAAAGAGCTTAAAGATACGCAAGCGGGAGTGCTTGTACTTGCTGGAGAAACCAACAAAGAAGTAGTCCGTGGATTTGCTTTCTTGGGTCGTGGTAGTAAGTTTTCTACTCGAGGTAGCAATAAAATGTTAGTGGTCTAAGTTCTATTGTACAAACTTCAATTCTTTCATAGTGGATTTGCTTTTTACCTTGAGGAGAGCTAGATTAAATCCTCCCCAGGTTTTTTACCGGTTTGATTTTCTTGGGTTATCATATTGTTGTGTTTTTTATTTTCCGTACTTTACAATAATATGATATATGTGTGTTAGCCTAGACTTGATAATTTGACTAAGTAATCACTTGGCTAATCACCTAGGTTAATTTGGTTGTGTTTTAAGGGGTCTAAAAACTAACAAAATTTATTTCAATTTTGTTGCTCTAGAGTGGCTCGTGAGCATCCCAATCACAAAACAAAGTATCAAAACCAACACCAATGTTCTTCTTTGTTCCATAATAGCTCTGGAAAGAGGATATTTAGTTATTCTTTTTTGAAGTCCAATAGAAATAAATTAAAAAAGAAATTATACTTTACCACCTTAAACTATGCACCAAATTACACTTTGCACCCTAAACTATCCGAATGCATACTTTACACCCTAAACTATTACACTTATCACACTTTACACCCCGGTGTTACTTTTCCTGTTATGTTTGATAGAATTCTATTGCATGTGCTTGGCACATATTTCTTGCTTATGTGGAACAAACGTAAAAGACTAAAACACCCTACTTCAAAATCAATTAAAACAAAAGCCATATTTTTCCAAATCTCTTATCTCGCGTGCCTCTCCCCAAATTTGGATTCTTCTCAAAACCTCAGGTCCTACCCACCCAACTCACCCATCGTCCAAAGAGAAAGAAAAAACTCAAATTTTCTTTTTTTTGTTCTTTCTACCCACCCAACTCACCCATCATCCAAAGAGAAAGAAAAAACTTAAATTTTCTTTCTTTTGTTCTTTCTTTGGCCAGAAAGATCCATGAAAGAAAATGACGAGAATAGAGGCAGAAACTACGAAAAGAGGAACTCTAAACTGACCGTATGGAAAGTATTGCTGTTGTAGGAAATCAACATGCAAGTTTTACTAGTAGCGCAGTCAAAACTTGAAATATGAGACAGAGGTCATAGAATACACCTTTGGCTGATCATGTCATTGATCTTCATACCCGTCTATTGCATTGTTTGACCGTGGGATAGGATTTGTAAAAATCTACAAACTCGGTAACCAAAATTCCACACAAAGTTCTCGGTTTTTCTGTTTTTGATTTATGAAAACTCTAAATTTAGGGTGGTCTTCTTTCTTTTGCAAAAAAATCACAGTTGAGGATGTCAAAGAAGAGGTCAATGGATCTTAGATTGTTGCATGGGGTTGCTTATGGACATTCTTGGTTTGGTAGATGGGGTTATAGATTTTGTAGTGGAAGCTTGGAGTGGTAGAGAGCACAATTACAATAAAGCTATTGAAATTCTTACCTCATTGGAACTTGACAAAATTATCCAAGATTTTAGTAACATAGACCAATACAAAGAAATCAAGAAAATAATTCGCCATTATAGAGATATGAGTGAAACGCAGCTATTGACAATTAGAGATCTTCTAAGGTTTATGCTAACTATCAAGTCCTCTCATGCTCCTTTGCAATTAAATAGTGATACTGTTGCTAAAATCAATGAATTGGAATTGAAATATGAGAGAGAGAGGGACAGGACGATGGGTGAGGTGGGTGGGTGGGACCTGAGGTTTTGAGAAAATTTTGAATTTGGGAAGAGACACACACACATAGAAAAAATTAGTTTTTGTTTTAATTGATTTTCAAGAATTGTGTTTTAGACTTTTAAGTTTGTTCTACTAAGAAAAAAACATGTGTTTATCACATGTAGTAAAATTCTGTCAAACATAACACCAAAAGTAACAATAGGGTATAAAGTGTGATAAGTGTAATAGTTTAGGATATAAAGTGTACATTCAGATAGTTTAAGGTGCAAAGTGTAATATGATACATAGTTTAGGTGGTAAAGTATAATTTTTCTTAAATGAAATTATATGGTATTTAAATGGTTTCAGGTTTTATTATTAAGGCAACTGTACCATAGGTATTGTAAATCTCCTATTTTCAAGTGAAGGTATTCTTTAAAAGTTAGACGTATTATTTTGTACCTAACATCACTTTAAACGTATTATGCACAAATAAGGACTTGAAAATCCATGGTCATACAATATATATATACTGTTTTGTGTATAAATAAGTATATGCAATATTTTGATGATTCCTATTGTGTAAAAAATAAAAAATATATAATATAAAAATAAAAAAAATTAAAAAATTATGTTTGAATATTAGAGGAAATGATTTAATCTATGAAAGGAAGTCGATTCCTAAAATACTTTAAAAAATATCAATATGTATAATGATATTAAATGTCTATTATTATTCTAAAAAATTAATAAATGTCTATTAATAATTCTATCACAATTATTAAAATTTATATTTAGAAAAAATAAAAATAAAGGTAAAAAAACTTTATAATTTTTATTTAGCTCTTTATATTGTGTCAAATAAGCTCTCACAATTTTACACGTTATAATTCTAATATATTTATATATTTTTTAATTTTAAATTCTCATATATAATTAAACCCAATATATCATTCCATATACAAACGCAATCATAATAAATATGTCATAATTATCAAAATTTATATAAAAAAATAAAAAATTAAAAAAAAAAGAGAAAAAAATTCATATCATGCTAAACTTTCATGTGAATTGAATGGGTTACCGATAGTATGTCATACTGTAGAGCTTACTTTGAGACAATATCCCTTGTTTTGGAAGTATGGAGGGGCCCTCTCATAACACGTAGATTCGTTCTACACACCCATAGGATCCAACTATTGTGAGAGGCCCATTTCTTATTTTCCAAAAAAAGTGGGTTATGTATTCTTCCCCACCTCTAAAAAGTACCCAAAAATATCGATCCAATAAAAATTCAAATCCAAAGAAAACCCTAAACTATTTTAAGAAAAAAATTTATCAGATGTGTCACAAGAAGATTAAGTGGATAACTATTATCAATTCTAAATAATATGTTAATAAATTCTAAATTAAAAAATAATAAAAAACTTATTTTAAATCTTAAAATAAGTAATAATTTTTTTTCTAAAGAAGAAAGTAAAATGAATTGTGTTTATATTTAAAAAGTTTATTCTTTTTTTTTTTTTTTGAGAGGTTAAAAAGTTTACTTTAATGCTTCAAAATGTATTGAGTCAGCCGGACATATTACCTAAACTAAGGCACTAAAGCATAACATGGAATTTCAGCTTGAGTAGGAGAGATTGCAATTTGCCAGATCATCTCGGACCATTTCTAATTCTTAATACGATCGGAATGAATGACTATGAGATACTGTGGGTGCTTCTTCTTCAAGGTCTTAGTTTTTTGTATTGAAAGTTGAAACTCTATGAAAAAAAAAAAAAAAAAAGGTAAAAACTTGTAACCTAGTCAATAACATACTGGTAATATTACGTCCACAACATTTTTATAATACTTTCACCACAAAGTATAGATGGTAGGTTATTATTGGTTCTAATTTCAGTCCACAATTTAAATTACTTTATTGCCCACTAATAACAATTTACCACTTAAAATTTATTGTGAAAGTATTGCGGAAAGGGTAATTCTACGGTACCCCCTCTTTTTTTGGGGTACGGTACCCACTAGTTGGCAACTTATTATATCAGGTTACCAAAACATCACATTTGATGGTTCCATCCTCAAATTGTGCAGTTCCAACATCACATGTGACAGTTTTTTGTCACATTTCGTGGTTCCCTTATTTCTTCTCATATTTTGACAATTTCATCCTCACATTATGCAGTTCCAATCTCACTTGTAACAATACTTTGTCACATTTGGTGGTTCCTTTAATTTTTTTTTTCTCACATTTGACAGTTCCATACTCACATTGTGCAGTACCAACATCACATGTGATTGTACTTTTGTCACATTTAGTGGTTCCTTTTTTTTTTTTTTCTTCACATTTGACAGTTTCATCCTCATATTGTACAATTCCAAATCACATTTGACTATTCTTTTGTCACATTTAGTAGTTCCCTTTTTTTTTTTTCACATTTGATGGTTCCATTGTTACATTTGGCAGTACCAATATCACATTTGATAGTACTTTTGTCACATTTAGTGGTTTCCTTATTTTTTTCTCACATTTGACGGTTTCATCCTCATATTGTACAGTATCAACATCACATATGACTGTAATTTTGTCACATTTGGTGATTCCTCTATTTTTTTTTTCTCACATTTGATAGTTTTATTGTCACATTAGGCAGTATCAACATCACATATGATCGTATTTTTCTCACATTTGATGGTACTTTAATTTTTTTTCTAACATTTGATAATTCCATTGCCACATTGCGCAATACCAATATCACATGTGATCGTACTTTTGTCACATTCGATGGTTCCCTTTCTTTTTCTTACATTTGATAGTTCTAATGTCATATTAGGCAATACCAACATCATATATGACTGTACTTTTGCCACATTTAGTTGTACCTTTATTTTTTTTTTTCCTCACATTTAACAATTTCATTGTCATATTCGGCAGTACCCAAATTGCATGTAACCGTACTTTTGTCGCATTCAATTGTTCTCTTATTTTTTACTCACATTTGACTATTCCATCATCATACTAATCAGTATCAATATCATGTATGGGCGTAGCCAACCCAACTCAACCCCACCGAATTACCAAATAATCGACGAATATATATAACAAAAATACTCCTAAAACCTCTAAAATTTCCAAAATACCCTTAGATATACTAAAATTACCAAAAAAAACATCCTAACACTTTAAAATTACCAATATAACCTCGAAACTCACAAAAATTATTGGGATATTCTTAAAATCTAAAAAATGACTGAAATGACCTTATAACCTAAAAATGACTGAAATACCCTCTAAACCTAAAAGAAAATGATCGAAATACCCTTAGAACCCTAAAAAATTACCCAAATGACCCATGAAACCTAAAAAATGATTGAAATGACCTTGTAACTTAAAAAATGATTGTAATGCCCTTAGAACTGTTGTGAAATTTTAAAATACTCGCAAGTGTACGAACCATACCGAAGTATAGTTGGACAAGAACAAGGTCGAACCCACAAGGACTTGTATGAATGTAGGAAAATTAATTAAATCTTAATCAAATTAATCCTAATCTAGTTTAATAAAAATTGGTTGTTTGCAATTAAATATACTAAACAAATAATAAAATTAAGCAAATAGTTAAACTAAGCAAAAGATATAAAGCAATAAAAAGATGTAAACAATCGAGAGAAAGGAATTAAGGTTTTGGAATCTGTCTTGTAAGTCATATCAGCATTTATTTATGATCATTAATTTTTCCCAACTCACTACATGGTAATCTAGAAATCAATCTTGCTATCATGGAAAATATTATCATTAAAATCCTTATTTTAAAAATCAAAAGCATGTTCTTCTTCGCTTCTTCAGTATAAAATCAAATCATCAATTGTATCCATAGCCAAACAAATCACAAGATATATCCAATTCTAAAAATCAAATCATAAATTGTATCCATTGACAGACAAATCACAAGCGATATTCAATTTTATAATCAAGAATTAATAAACCAAGTATTCAATTAATTAAGACAAATCCTAAATCATGACAAAAACATGATTGAATTCATATCTAGAATCCCATCTTAGTCAATTGATATGAAGCAAGAACAATTTAAATCATTAAAGAACAATTATTGTGGGAAAAATCAAATCACATAAATATTACTGATAATCCTTAACAAGGTTTCATCCTCAACCCTAATTATAAATTTAGCTACTCATGGTAATTGAAAGAAAACACAAAAATAAAATACTAAGCATTAAACTAGACAAATAAATAAAACTAACTGTCATGGAAGAAAACCAAAGAAGTAGCCGCACTCTCTATACATTCAGCCCTCAGCCCTAGCACTCGCCTCCCTGAATTTTGCCCTAAAGAGCCTTTAAATAGGTCAAGGAATCCTATTACAAGTTGAATTCCCGTTTGGAGAAAATCTCAGATTTTTAGGCTTCACTTAACCAACGGTTTTGGCCCATTTAGCTTCAGAATTCGGACTTTTGGTAAACAAAAATGTTGTAGCCCTTTAAGTTCACTTTTCATCATCTCAATTGGACATCTAAGCCGAAAGTTATGCTAAAAATACTAACTGATGTGCAGGTTGGAATCCTAATCCGAATCGGACTTGGATTTGATGCAAATTTCCTTTGATTCCTTGCTCCAATTGGACTTAAATTTAATTGGGTTGGCCTTCTTTAACTTCATCATGGCCCTTTAAGTTGGCTTGATTCAATTGGCCTAGTCCCACTTTGCATGTAAAGCCCTTATTACCTGTAACACAAAGATATTATATAATCAGTTACAAAATAACATAAAAGTAAGGCTAAATATGTAGATATGTCAGTATTTTATTGTATATATTTCATGCACATCAAGAACCTAAAAAATGACCGTAATGTATCTTAAACCTAAAAAATTATCGAAATACCCATAGAACCTTAAAAATGACTAAAATGACATTAAAACCTTAAAAAATTTTGAAATACCCTTGAAACCATTCAAATGACCAAAATACTTCATAAAACTTAAAAATGACAAAAATACCCCTGAAATCCTCAACAATTACCGAAATGACTGAAATACCCTTAGAACCTAAAAAATGATCGAAATACCCCCAAAACCTAAAACAAAAACACAAAATAACCTTATAACCGAAAAAATGGCCAAAATAACCCTAAAACCTAAAAAATGATCAAAATACTCATAGAATCTAAAAAATGACCAAATGACCCTAAAACCTAATAATGACTTAAATAACCTAAAATCTAAAATAAAGACTAAAATACCCTTAAAATCTAAAAAGTGACCGTAATGCCCAGAAACCTTTAAAAAATTACTGAAAGACCCCTGAAACCTTAAAAATGATCGAAATGACCCCGTAACCTAAAAAATATTGAAATATGCTTAGAACCTAAAAAATGACCGTTATGCCCCCAAAACCTATAAAATTACTGAAATACCCTTGAAACCTAAAAAATTACCGAAGGACCCTTGAAATATAAAAATGACCAAAATAACCCTTGAAACCTCTATTTGCAAGACCAAAATGTGAATAAAAATTTTATACAACCACTCTATTTGCTTTATTTGAAACCTATTGATTTTAAAATTAATGGATTTAAAGACCTTGGTTTGAAATCCATTTATTTTTAAATTCCTTGTTTGGGTCTTTTTATATAATGAAGAATTTGAAATTCCATTGTTTATATGTCTAAATTTGGATTTAGATTTGGATTTAAGATCAATAAAATATTTTTTCCAATTATTATTTTCTTAAACCTTCTAAATTTTAATTTTAGTAACATTTTTTAATAAATACACATGGTAATGAAAATGTCATTGATAATCCAATTGACAAGATGATGACTAAAAATTTGTCAACATAGCCAACTAAAAAAATGTCTTGCCAACTATTGACAACTAAAATGTTTTATATCAATAGAAAGAGAGAACCCTAATGCATGAGTTTTTTCACAACATTTAAAATTTCAAACTAAAAAATTGTTTCTAAGTTCTTAACTGCTAAAAAGTTATATATCAAGAGAGACGATAAAGTATCCAAAATATGTGTCTTTTACATCAAATTTAAAAGATCAAACTAGCACTGAAAATATGTGTCATCATCAAGTCACTCCTGTCCTATTTTGAGATTCAAAATATCAAACAAAATTTATAAGCCTTATATAACACAAATTTCAATTCTTTTTTTTTTTTTTTTTTTGTTTGGAAAAAAAAATTACAAAGTACCTTACAACAGTAACATCAAGCAAAAATCTAAGTCCACTTTCTTCGTCACTACTTCTTTGAAGAATTTCATAATTCAATTCAATTAGGAAGCTTATATTTTCCTCATTTTCAAATACCATCATTTGAAACATACCGGTATATATGACCTCTAATTCCTTGGCCTTTCTGTGATTTTTTTTCTTCTCTTTATCATTCAATTTCTCATGTCCTTGTCTTGCATCACCACCTCCTTTTTCAATTTTATTGATGAATCAATGAGGTTTTTATTGACTAAGAAATCAACCAAAATACAAGGCAAAACAACCAAGCCATAGCAAAACTAAGACTAGCCTCTGTAAAAAACTGTTTATAACAGACCCACTATAGCAAAACAGTAGGCTGTGATAGCTTTCACCCCTTAACAGTGTGCCATGATCTCAACAAATCCAAGCTAAAACTGGCCACTCCTAAAACATAGTCTACAACAAAATTTATACATTAACATCATCAAGCTATTACAACTTTTTATCACAGCAGCAACATGTCACAATTGAGCAATGAAACAACAGATCCACTAGGCTTTGATAATAATAGAGCACCACAAGATATTTAGCAATATCAAGCTTTCAATAATTCTCCATCATAGGATAGATCAGTCACTAGTTTGATAATGTAGTCTGCATTTCAGATTTGAGTCCCCATTAATAGCAAAGGATATGATTAAGCATTGAGTCACAACTGCATAGTTTGCTCTCTAGTTGTAAGGTAGAATTTTATCAACCATCTTGTTGGCTTTATTCCATGCCAAATTTTCTTGTATTTCAGCAATTAGTAACCCTGTATTTAGGTGGGATTCTTGTAAGGGTAGTGAGTGAGATAGTGTGAAGAAATGCTCAAGAGTGTGCAAGAAAAACAGGGACTCGCAACTGGATCTCGCAGGTGACTCGCGGCTGCAAGCCACCAGAAGCTACTCACGTGCCAGGCATGTCAGAAGTTGAAGCGTCACACCAGCTGGAGCACTACAGGATAAAATAGGATAACTGGCCGTTCAGTTACCTTGTAGCTGGAACTCGTGACTCAGTCAAGCCGCGAGCCAGCCTTATTTTGAAAAACCTAACTCTTCACATTCCATTCTCACCCCAGTATAAATACCCGTTTTACCCACGAAAGAAAGAGGGCTTCCAGAGAGAATTTTAAGAGAGAAACCCTAGAGAAAAACAAGATTGATTCATCCCCAATCTTCATTAAGAGACTCTTCAAATTCCTCAACTCTCTTCCTCTCCATTGTTAAATCCTTAAGAGGCTTATTACCAAAACATTTTCTCACCATATCCATTTCTGTGAGAGGGCTGTTTGGTGCTTTGGGAAGCAGTTAGGAAGGAACCAATTTCACATTGGTTGATGCTATGGTCAAGTAGCGGAATCCGGGAAGCTAGAAAAGAAATAGGTTTGGCGCAACCTCGTTGAAGCAAGAAGCTTGGAGGGCTTAGGTACACTGGGTAGATTAGGCTTAGAGGGTCTATTGCTGTTCATGTATCCCAACTACATCTTCTAGTGGATTACTTACCGCTTGGAGGGCGGCGGAGAGGTTTTACTCTAAGGACTTCGATTTCCTCTTCGATAACACATCGTATGTTGTCTTTGTGTTTGCATCTCTCTTCCCTTAATCTTTGCCATTTAATTTCTGCTGTGGATGTGATTTTATTTGATTTAGATTGTTTATCAATTCTGTGTTAAGCTTGTGTTTATATTCCACACATTAATTGTTTAACATTAAGCTTGAATTGGTAATTTGTAAATTGGGGGTCTAAATGTTCAAGGGTGTTTTATACACATTTTGAACTTTCACTAGTCTCCCTTGAACATCCTTCTTTATAATGAAAATAAGCTAATCTTTAGTGTATACCTTCCCAGAAAATATAGTAGAATTTCTTTGCTTCCATACATGATAAACAGTAGCTCACAAAGCTAGTTTGCAAAGGGTTGTTCTTAAGCCTTTTCCTTTAAGATTATTTCCCCCCTAACTCATAATATCCTGCCAATTAGTCATAGCAAAATATACTAGAAACAAGTTAATTGTAATTTCCCAGACCCTCTTGGTAAAAGAAAAACCAAAAAATAAATGGTCCCTGAACTCAATGCTAAACCTGCAAAAAACACACAAACCATGCACTGGAACTTGGAAGACCCAGTTGCAAGATTCTAGCTTTGGTTGAAAGCTTACTAAGAATAACTATCCAACCAACAAATGAATGTTTGGAAATGGCCAGGTTAAACCACAGTAAATGCCACCATTTCATATTACATCCTCTACTCCTAATTTCATTTCAAATACCTACACAATCAAATTTATAAGAACCAACCCATAAAGTTCTGTCTTGCTCTTGAGTTTAACTAACAAATGCTTACTTTGCATATTCACTAAGTGGTCTAATCTAGCAAAGCAATGAAACAACACAAACGCACATACACATGCTACTTCAAAAGAACAGACACAAACACTAGAAACCCACATACCCTTATATGCGAAAGTTTACAATAATAATAATAATAATAAATAAATAAATAAACATAACAAATGAATATTGATACTGTTAATCAACTCATATAACAAATCATGGAGAAGATTAGAGATCCCCCCCCCCTCTCTCTCGTCCTCATACCCAATACCCATAAATAAAATAAAATGAAATAAAATAAAATAAAAATCAATATTAATGCTTTGAAATAATTGCATATATCTACCTTTTCAAATGGGTAGCCCTGAAAAACCAACAAAGAAAAAGGGATAGAAAACAATGGCAATGAAACTAGGTTTCATTGTTTGATCATTACCTTTAACAATATCAAAGAGATTGTGATCATCTCAAGAAACCTTCATTGGATTGTAAGTCGAAGAGGTGCTAAAGAAGAATGACAAAGAATGCAAGAAGCAACAATCTGGTTTTTTGAGAAGAACTGAAGAAACTCAGAGAAGGCAAGAGAGAACAGTGTGAAAGGAACAAACTTAATTTTATTTTAGGTTTTTATATCTGACCTACTCTACCAGTATCCTGTAACCCATTAAAATAAAATGAACCGTCAAGATTAAAACTCCACCAAATTTATGGTGATGATCTGTGTGGGCATCGTATCCCTAAAAAAATGGGGTACAATAAAATGACCCTTGTGAAAATATTGTGAACATAATATTTCTTATAAGATTAGGGTTCTAATGCCACCAACTTTTTATTATGGTCATACATTTGGTTAGATATTTATTTTCTAAATGACCTGCAAACTGTTAAGCATGATCTTAAAGTAAAACTTTTCTCATGACTTTTATATGTGCATAAAATGACTTAAAATAGAAAATCAAATATAAGAAAACAGACTCTGATTCCCTTACAAGGTCTCTCTTTAGGAAATTTTTTACGTTCTTGAGCTGCTTTTTTTTGTCCCACTTCTCCCTTTCCTATAGTATGTTAAAGATGGCTCCAGATATTTAACTTATTTATTTTGGCTCCAGATATGTAATTTATTTTGGTTAGATATGTAACGCGGAAAGTTGGGATTATTTACACCAGAAAATAAATCCTATTTAATAAAGCACTCTCAACCGACGTCATTTTAATCTATTATACCAACGGTTACAAAGAGTGGGGTTGAAGCCTGTACCTTTTTTCTTTTTCTTTTTCTTTTTCTTTTTCTTTTTTTTTTTATAAAAAAAAAATTATAAAAGATTTTTTTTTTTTTTTTGGAAATGCAACGAATACCCTTAAGGCATTGGTTAACAATCCAATTAAAGAAAGTTTTTATGGGAAAAGAAAATAAATCAATTAATGTTTTGATAGTATTTTTCATTTTCCATAAAAGTGGTGTAAAAACTTTCTTAAAATAGATTGTTAACCAATGACCTAAGGACACTTTTTTTTTTTTTTTTCCTTTTCGAGAAACTAATTTTATAAAAGGTTGGAGAGTAATTCTACGGTACCCCCCTAAAAAGGGGGGATATGATACCCACTAGTAGATAACCTACTATAACAGATTACTTTTTTCTCACATTTGACGGTTCCATCCTCACATTGTGCAGTTCCAACATCACATGTGACAGTCCTTTTCTAACATTTGGTGGTTCCCTTACTTTTTTCTCACATTTGACGGTTCCATTCTCATATTGTGTAGTTCCAACATCACATGTGACAATTCTTTTCTCACATTTGGTGGTTTCCTTACTCTTTTTTTTTCTCACATTTGTCGGTTTCATCCTCACATTGTGCAGTTCCAACATCACATATGACAGTTCTTTTGTCACATTGGGTGGTTCTCTTACCTTTTTCTCACACTTGACCGTTTCATCCTCACATTGTGTAGTTCCAACATCATATGTGACAGTTCTTTTCTCAGACTTGGCGGTTCCCTTACTTTTTTTCTCACATTTGATGGTTTCATCCTCGCATTATGCAGTACCAACATCACATGTGACAGTTCTTTTCTCACATTTGGTGGTTCCCTTTTTTTTTTTTTTTCTCACATTTGAAGGTTTCATCCTCACATTTGCAATTCCAATATCACATATAACAGTTCTTTTATCACATTGGGTGGTTCTCTTACTTTTTTCTCACATTTGACGGTTCCATTCTCACATAGTGCAGTTCCAATATCACATGTGACAGTTCTTTTTTCAAATTTGGTCGTTCCCTTACTTTTTTCTCACATTTGACTGTTCCATCCTCACATTATGTAGTTTCAACATCACATGTGACAGTTCTTTTCTCACATTTGGTGGTTCCCTTACTTTTTTTTCTCACAATTGACGATTTCATTCTCACATTATGCGGTTCCAACATCACATATGACAGTTCTTTTGTTACATTGGGTGGTTCCCTTACCTTTTTCTCACATTTGATGGTTCCATCCTCACATTGTGCGATTCCAACATCACATATGACAGTTCTTTTCTCACATTTGGTGGCTCCCTTACTTTTTTTTTTTCACATTTGATGGTTTCATCCTCACATTATGCAGTTCTAACATCACATGTGATAATTTTTTTCTCACATTTGGTGGTTTTATTACTTTTTTTCTCACATTTGGCAGTTTCATCCTCACATTGTGCGGTTCCAATATCACATACGACAGTTCTTTTGTCACATTCGGTGGTTCCCTTACTTTTTTTTCATACTTGACGATTCTATCTTCACACTGTGTAGTTCCAACATCACATATGACAGTTCTTTTCTCACGTTAGGTGGTTCCCTTACTTTTTTCTCACATTTGACGGTTTCATCCTCACATTGTGCAGTTCTTTTCTCACATTTGGTAGTTCCTTTACTTTTTTTTTTCTAACATTTGACGGTTCCATCCTCACATTGTGTAGTTCCAACATCACATGTAACAGTTCTTTTCTCATATTTGGTAGTTCCCTTACTTTTTTTCTCACATTTGACGGTTTCATCCTCACATTGTGCAGTTCCAACATTAAATGTGATAGTTCTTTTCTCACATTTGGTGGTTCCCTTACTTTTTTCTCACATTTGACAGTTTCATCCTCACATTGTGCAGTTTCAACATCACAGTGTCAATTCTTTTCTAACATTTAGTGGTTCTCTTATTTTTTTCTCACATTTGACGGTTCCATCCTCACATTGTGCAGTTCCAACATCACATTTAACAATACTTTTATTACATTTGGTGGTTTTCTTATTTTTTTTCTTACATTTGATAGTTCCATCCTTACATTGTGTAGTGTCAACATCACATGTGACTATATTTTTGTCACATTCAGTGATTCATTTATTTTTTCTCATATTTCACGGTTCCATCATCATATTGTACAGTTTCAATATCACATGTGATTGTTCTTTTGTCACATTTGGTGGTTCTTTTATTTTTTTCTCATATTTGATTGTCACATTCGACAGTACCAACATCACATTTGACAGTACTTTTATCACATTTAGTGGTTCCTTTATTTTTTTTTCTCACATTTGACAATTTCATTGTCACATTGGGTAGTACCATTATCACATTTGATCGTACTTTTACATTTGGGCCCACCACTAAAGTCACTTTTTTACTTACTTATTATATATATGTTTGTAGCAAAAAATGATTGATGAAGATGGCAATCCCACATTGAAATGGTTTAAAAATACATATAGGGGACAATGACAAGTATATGTCAAAATTGATGTTTTGTGAATAGGTAATTTTACTCAACGCACTTGTGTATTTTACACTAACACATGCTAATACATTGTTTATTTGTATTTGTCACATTAAGCAATACCAACATCATTCTTGACTATACTTTTGCCACATTTGGTTATACCCTTATTTTTTTCTCACATTCAACGATTCCATTGTCACAATGGGCAATACCAACTTCAAATGTGAGTGTACTTTTGTCACATTCGATAGTTTTTTTTTTTTTTCTCACCGATTACCATAATACCTTTGAAACCTAAAAATGACCATAATACCTTTAGAACCTAAAAATGACCGAATCACCCTAAAACTTAAAAAAAAAAAAAAAAAAAAAAAAAAAAAAAAAAAACCAAAATTACCATAAAACCTAAAAAAATAACTGAAATAACTATGAAACCTAAAAAATAACCAAAATACCATTAGAACAAATAAAAAATTGATTGAATGACCCTAAAACTTTAAAAATGACCAAAATAACGATGAAACCTAAAAAATGACCAAAATAACCTTAGGACAAAAAAAATGACCACATGACCTTGAAACTTAAAAAATGACTGAAATTACCATAAAACCTAAAAAATGACTAAAATAACCACGAAACCTAAAATATGACCAAAATAACCTTAGAAGAGAAAATCACGGTAATTGAGCTAAATGATCCTATGTACTTATCCTTATTCAATTTAGGAGATACTATTGAACCAATTTGTTATATTATTTTGTTTTGTATTTAGTATAATTTCATGGATAGTGATAGTGAATTGATATTGTATATGTAGTGTCCAGTAGCACCATTACAATTCATCATTCATGTGTGTAAGAATGAGTTACATACTAGTAATTATTAAAAATAACATTATGGACAGATTATTTAGGAGAAATGGTGAATAGCTTCTCCTTGAACCATGTTTTCAATATAGGATTTTACAAAAAATATAATGTACAATTATAGGTTTCCAGGCTCTCAGCCTTAGATAGAGCTCAAGGCGAGTTCTAGCTATGGAGGATTGCAAGAGACAGTTTTAGAGATAGAGAGGAGATGGTTGCATCTTACTCACTCCACATTACCATTTCACTTGCATCTTTTTATGAAGTGAGCTTAAAAATCAAATCGTGGTTTACACTAAAATATCAAAACACAATTTCAAAGTAAAATACAAATTTTAAAATTTTGTACTAAACTTATTTATCCAAAATATGACTTTAAAGCGAATGCATTTACACAAAAATTATGTTTTCAAAATACAATTTTAGCACAAAATGTGATATTATAGAAATCGTTTCCAAGTGTACATTATGTCCCGTTATCTCCTGCCACATTGGTATAATCTTAAGTTAAATCATGGTTTTAGACAAGACAATTCTCATATATATTTTTTCACAACATTATTTTTAATAAATATTACTTCTTATGTAATAATTGAAGAAATATTACTTCTTATATACTATTTAAAAAATTAATTTTATGTAAAAGAGGCAAAAAATAAATTCACACATTATTACATTTACTACATTCTCATTTTTCTACTCAACTAAACAAAAGTTTAAATGTCATAATACTTCTCTCTTTTTCACTGAGAACATTTTTTTTTCAATTAGATTTCACCCCCTTGGCTACCCCAAAAAAATATAATTCCACATACATCCAACAAAGAAAAGAAGAAGACCCATCAACAAAAAAAGAAAAAAAAAAAAAGAAAAGAAAAGAAGAAGAGCTATGACACCTAATTACACATACATCCAACAACGAAAAGAAGTAAAGCTATTGCTATTTGGCTACAGTAATGGGGCAGGCTCCAGCTGCTGTCTTAGCTAAAGCATTGACACCAATAGTAATAGATTGAGAGAAAAACTGAAGGAAAATTGTCTCAACTTGCTCCTTTTCTTTATTTAGGTATACGCGGTCCTGTCAGTCACTTTCACTATGTGAAAAGTATCTCTGAGCATCAAATGGTTGCTTCCAAGAGTTTGTATCAGGTAACTCAGAAGCAGTTCCTCCATTCATGGGTGCAAATGCTGTGATAAAAAAGATCATGAACATCATACCAAAAACATCACAATTCCTAAAGATTAATTCAAAAAGAAAATGTGCAAAATGAGCAAAGGTCCATTCATCTCGCATGCTTTTAATCGGCACATTTTAATAAATTCATTCCTCTTCATTTTACAAACCATTTGAATCCATATTGTCTTTAATGGCAGCTATTATGGGTCTATACCCTGAAAGTTAGGAGAGGTGTTAGATCAATGTCAAGATTTCATGAACATGTAGTTTCAACATTTAGTAATTCACTAACTTTTTTAAGTGGCAGTGAGCCTTATTGCAGCAATTTTGCCAAATGAAATCATGACTAACTATCCTATTTTTTTGTTCTTTTGAATGAATTAAGAGCTATTTGTTTCTTTCTTCTCATACAGGGGTGTTTCTAACCAATAGCAAACCACTAACCAAAAAAAAATGCATGCTTCTCAATTATTTTTGATAAGTAATAAAAATTTATTAAAAAGAGACTACATCATGCAAAGAAAGGCAATAAGTAGCCTAAGGAATTACAAAAAATACAAAAGATTATGTACAAAAAGATAGACTCAATAGCATTAGAATTGACTCTCTATTTGTGAGTCCCTAACAAAATAAGCTAGAAATTAGTTCCTTGTACTCTCCATATCCTCAAATGTTAGCCTATTTCACTCCCGCCAAATAACATCAAACATAACGGAACCAAATTCCAAATATCCAACGAATATGATAAGAGAGGATTTTTGGGGGGCGGGGGGGGTGGGTTCAATGCTAGGCAGGGGATCCTATGTTTGTAGCCCACAAATGAAAACAGAAATAGAAAATAAAGATAAATCTATATATCTATAAGCCATAAAAATAGTCTCTTATTGGACCCATTTACTAGAGGTAAAAAAGCCAACTTTCTTCCAATACTTCAGAGAGATTGGGAAACAAATTCAATTACTATAGGCAAGTAGGACCAAGGCTAGATGGACTGCTCTAAAAGCACATATCCATAACTACTCACACAAAATAAAACTAGCTAGCAACTTGATTGCCCAGTAGAATAAAATGATGGTTCTAGAAAAACCAAATTGCAATGTTTAAGCCATTTTGCCCATCAACCTTCATCAGGACCCGAATCCCTAACTAGATAATAGTACTAGAAAATGCAATAGACATAAAATTTCACAATAATATTTTAGTTGCTCAAAATCTCAGACAAAAAACTCATGCATTAAAATACACAACTCACATAGACATTTCATCAAACAATTTCTTAACAAAGCAAAATTGACTCAGTTCACCAAACCTCACATATAATTCAAGTTAATGGAAAGAACTCAGAATTCTAATCCAAACCCAAATTGTTTAATATAAAAGCAATATGTTCTCTACCATTAAATATAGAATTCTTAACATAGCAACCAAAGACCTTTAGTTTCAACTTTCAGGCAGGTTCACAAGACTACAAGTTCATGTTTCACATTCCAAGTCCTATTCAGTGCACACATTTTCTTTTTGCAAATGACATAGATACTATTTTCAAGATTTATTAGAAATACCCAGTGTACATTTCTTCTACATTTACAATTCAACATACACATTCATAACTAGAGGCACATCAGTGAACTTCTAAATAGTGATAATTATACCAAGGCCATGGTTCTTGTACTGCAAAATTGAAGTATGAATTTTAACAACTTACCCTATTCTCACTCTTAGGAAAGGATTTTGAGAAGCAAAATACTCTCCTCTTAAACACACTTGATGGCTTCCCATTTTTAACACTTGAATCATGTTGTGTCTTCTTCGACCCTTTCTTTTTATACATCAATTGACCATTACCTTTACCATTTATAACAGGAAGTTGACTTTCTCAGAAAATTTTGAAGTTGCTTTAAGAGAATTGTCTCTGTTCATGTTGATTTCTGACCTCTCTTCTTTGTTTTTCTTCAATGGGAAATTTTCACATGGGTTTCCATTGGGGAAAAATCGAAGCAAGTGGCTTGATTTGCAATTTGAATCTGCCTATTACGAAATTTCAATTTAGATTTCACAACATTACTAATGCTTGTGTTCCAAAATTCCTAAAGGCAAAAAAAAAAAAAAAAAGAAGGCCCAAATCTTGACGATAAATTTAGGGAAAAGGGAGTAGGGATCAAGAAAAGGCCTATGCTACTCTCACTTTCACTTGAAATAAATCATTAAACCCATCATTCAAAAACCCAAATCTTGCCGAAAAATTCAGGGAAAATATATGAAGAATAGTTACCTGAGATTTGTATGAAGATGAGGTGAAGATTGGCCAAGAACGATGAGAAGGAGCAAAATTAAAAGAACGCAGCAGAGAAGCAGAGAGAGAGAACACGAGACGGCGAGAGAGATAAAAGAAAAGTTTGTTTTTTTTTCTTCCTGTGATTGATTTTATATGTTACCTACTTGACTGGTAATCGATAATTCATTAAAATCACATAAACGGTCAGGATCAAAACAAGTGAAATCAATGGTTAGATTTATAAGTGGGTACCGTACCCACAAAAAAAAAAGGTGGGTACTGTAGAATGACCCAAGGTTGGAAATTGAAGTTTGCACTTTGTATCATTTTAAATCTTCTGTTCTCTAACAGCTTTTTGACCGTTATTTAATACCATCAGACGATTAACATTAGCCATTATGAAATACCACAATAATTTATTGAAATATTAACCGCCATAAAGCTATCGTGTTTCGGATTTGGAATAATTCTAACATAGACGGAGATCTTTTTTTTTTTTTTTTTTGAGAAATACATAGACGAAGATCTTGATTGTTCTTCCACTGCACATATTTTGTATGCAATACATATTGACTTCCAGCAAGTCCAAATTGTGTAGTTTGTAAGTTTGTTAGGTTTATGTAATTGGCATATGAACAAAATTTAAATACAGTACCTTAATTGATGTTCCTTATGCTCATCTCTTAAAATTTAGTCATGTGACTACTTAATTAAAAAAAATACACTTCCATCCCATGAAAAAATCCACACGGAAGAATTTTAAGAGGATAATATAAGGAACAACACCTAAGTATTATACCTAAGTCTTGCCCTTGGCATATCCTACCTTAATTGATGTTCCTTATGTTTTGCTCTTAGGATTTAGTCATGTGACTACTTAATTAAAAAATACACTTCCATCCCATGAAAAAATCCAAATGGTAGAATTTTAAGAAGATAACATAAGGAACAACACCTAAATATTGTACCTAAGTCTTGCCTTAGCATATCCTATGAAAAAATGCACTTTACTTGTATTTGGATAAATCTAAGTAGGACGTTCAAGATGATCATTACAAGTGATTACATTGAAGACATGAAGATTACTTAAGAACTGCTCAAGAAAAACTGAATTAGTAGATCCCGATACCTGTCAATTTATCGAGATTCATTAAAGCTCGATACTTGTCTTGATACGTCTCGATCTATCGAGCTTATGGGATTTCTAATATAGCCTGCAACGTTTTGATTCCTAAAGGCTATTTGTTTATAGGTTTGCATAATCCTTACAAGACTAGAAAAGTCTAAGGTTTGCGTAAACCTAATTGGAATAGGAGAGCCTATTTAAAAGGCCCATTAAGTTCCTATTTAAATCAAGGTTTTGAAATTCAGACCGAACCATATGGTCTGACCAGAAAAACCATGAACCTCTCAATTTTGTGGTTTTTTTAGCTTCAAGAACCGCTCTATGGGAAAAAAGCAGGGACCTGTGCGAACCGTGGTCGAACCACACGATTTTGAAAATCGTGACTGGTTTTTGAGGTTCGGATGGTTTCTTTTTGCTTCAGCTTTTCCGGTGAATTTTGGGTACATCAGTATGAAGTTATGATCAGATTTAAAAGAAATGAAAGAACACGAAAAAGAATAAAGATCAAAAGGAGATCTGATAATTTTTGGAGGTGCTTAAGCTTCACTGATTCGTAATCTTCAAATCTACTATAGAGAGAGAGAGAGAGCTTTTTTTTTTTTTTTTTTGATAATCAAGAGAGTGAACTCTTTTTGATTGATAACACAAACACAAACACAAACACAAACACAAAGAGACCACTGATGAAAGAGCAAATTGTTGATTGTGAAGAAGAAACCCAGCAAATAGATGTAGGCTACTCCAGGACGAAGACCAAAGTAGAGACAGAGGGCTCACAGAAGAACAAAAAGGAGAAAGATTGAATAATGAAGGCGTAATCTTTTCGTCCCTACATTTTGGGGTCATTTCTATTTTGATCCCTACATTTTTATTTTACCACTTTTTGTCTCTAATCCAATTAACGCGTGACATTTAAGTCCTTGCCGTCAACCAACTAACAGAAAAGCTGACGTGGCTAACGGCTAACGGCACATTAAAATAATAATTAAAAAAAATCTATTTTGACATTAAAAAAGGACACATCAGCATCTAAATTAAAAAAATTAATTTTAATTAAATAAAAAAATTACAAACAAAATTAAAAACAAGAAATCATATGAATGGAGATCTCAGATCCTTGAACAAGAACAAACAAGAACAATAAGATTAGAAACCCATAAACTCATAAATTTCACATTCAAATTATCAAATTTCCTATTCCAAATTCATCTTGATCATGAACACACAAGAACAACAAACCCAGAATATTCAATCCCAAGAACAAAAGAATAGAAACCCAAAATATTCCAAAATTTGTACACAAATTCTTCCATAAAAATCAATTGTGCATAAACACCAACCCAGATCTAAATGGTTTTTTCTTTTTTTCTTTCCTTTTTTATGTTCTTATCAGGAGCAGATCTGGGTTTGGAGCATATCCAATGGCATCGTTTTTGGGTTTGGAGTAGATCTGGGTTTGGGTTAAAAAACTCCTAATACTTTTCTTTGCCACTTCTTTCATTTTGTTTGAGCCAAAACTAAAAATGGCTGTTGTTGCTACTTCCATTTCTTCAACGAGCTTATTCTCTCCCTACACTCTCGCTCGCCCCAAAACTCACAACCCTCAGCCTCACAAGCCCTCCAATTCCAATTCCAAGAGAAAGCAACCGCTACGAAACCCTTCAACTCCACCCCCATGCACCGCCGACAGATCGAAGTTGCTCCACCCCACACTCCGTCGAAGGTCTGATGTCCACCCACACTTCGACGTAGCTCCACCCCACACTCCGATGCCACTCCGATGCAACTCCACCCCACTCTTCGAAGCCATACCCACCTCCAACATCTTCGATCTGTCGCCGGTGAAGCCAATCTATGGGTTTGGGTTTTGATTTGTGGAGGAGGAGCATGACTGATTTGGGTCTGGGTTTTGAGGAGCGTGACGTGTAGGTTGTGATTTGGTTTTTGGTGGTGGTCAATCTAAGATTTCGGGTTGACACGGTGGACATCAGTGTGGGGTTGTCGTGCTGTGGGTGGACTTGGGTTCGTGGCGCCATGGGTAGCAGCTCGTCGTGGGTCTTGGGATTGAGATTTGTGGAGTGGTTGATTTGAGTTTAGTTTTTCTGGGTTTGAGAAGTCCTAGGATTGAGTTTAATTTTTCTGGGTCTTGGGATTAAGTTTAATTTTGTTTTTTAGTTTAAATTGTCTAACATAACTTTTTTAAAAAAAAATTAAAATGTTAACGTGGCATATAAAAATGCTAAATAATATTTTAATCACCACGTCAGCGTCACGTTAGCTAATAAGGTGTTCTGTTAGCCATGTCAGCTTTTTCTATTAGTTGGCTCGAATTTATATATATATTTTTAAAGGATCATTAATATCATTAAATAAGCTGATTTTTTTTTTTTTTTTTTTTTTTTAAAGAGAGTTTCAACTTTTGGCGTCTACTCTTAATAATAGCACTTTATTATCAGACAAAGACACCAATCGGTTTTTAGTGTAAGTGGAAATTGAACCTCAAATCTCTTATTCAATCATTAGAAAATTTACCAATTGAGTTAACTAGAACCCACTAAATGGACTAATTTTGGTTGTTCAAGAAAGCCAAAGAAATTGAAGGTTAATGAGTGAGCCATCCACAATAGAGAAATTCTTAAATAGTCTGGGACTGCTAACCTTGTGGTCCCAACCAATAAAAAGGGCCACATCAATAAAAGTGGATGAAATCAGCCTAATGGCCATGTCATACCAACACACCCACACATTTTAACACCCATTAGTCCCATCCATTAAACCCATCTAAGCAAATTCAAAATTTCATTTGGGTATTGGCGGTTAGCAAAAAAATTTATCCACCCCTTAATTATTTTAGGCTTGATACCCGTTTTAACTTTGTAATTTGTGGTTTGAAAATTGTCACTTGACTTGCTTAAGGTAGTCTCCATTAGACAACTATTACCAACTACTCCCTTGATGTTATAAAATCATATTTTAACACAGAAATATAAATAAAAACATATCAAACACCTCTCAATAAAAAAATTCTCTTACCATTTTCGTTGGTTTCATTAACACAAGATTTAGCACAAAAGTTGTAAGCCTTCTATCCGAATTTCACCCCTAGAAACACCGACATCACTAAATTCATAAATCCCTTCCAAAAATTTTGGCAATCACTAAATTCATAAATCCCTTCCAAAAATTTTGGCAAATCTTTTCAATATTGAGGTTTTTGAAGAAACGGAAACTATCGATGGTGTTGAGGTTGTCGAGGCCAACCATGAGTTGATGACATCAACAGGTTGAGCTTGGGTTTAGACCAAAGAGACCTGGGTTCAGACCATAAGGACTTCGCTCAGAGAGGGTGAACCCAGTGGGTGGAGTTGTTGGTGTAGGAGGACTGGTGCGCTTTGAGTTTTGTGGTGGTGGGTCAAGAGTGAGGAGGCCATAGGCCCATAAGTGGTTCGTTGGTTTATCTTTCTCTTTTTTGGATTTCGGTTTTAGTTTTCCTGATTTTCTCAGCAATCAAACAAACATAGAAAATAATAGAGAGAGAGCAAGAGAGGTGGAGGTGGAGGTGCGAAGGGTACAATTTGAGAACCACACAATCATCTTGGGTTTGGGCTATCACAATGTTCTCTCATATGACTTTTTTTGTTTTATAAATTTGGGTCTATTTGTTTGTATTCATAGATCATAGTTAACCTCTATTTGCAAGCCAAGGCTGTTCTTGAGCCGAACAAGCATTTGATGCTGTGGCCATAACAATAAGCTTTGTAGGTAGATGCTTTCCTTGATAAGCATAATCCATCCTATGGTAGCAATCAATAGCCAAATGCCCAAGCTTGCCACATATTTGACATGTAGGTCTCTTTGATCTTGTATTGTTAGACCAATTTGGTGAAAACTGATTGAATTGATTGGATGAATTATTAGAGCCTCTTCCTCCTTGACCTCCTATTATTGTAATTACCTCTACCTCTTACTCCATTGTTGTAAGACTGATTGAAAGATTAATTGTAACCATTGTTGGTATTAGGCCTAGAAGTTGAAGCAAAAGCCATAGCAAAGATAGGATTTTTGACCTCCAAACCTTCATTCAGAGACTCCTCTTCAGCATTTAGCATAGTAGCTAGTTCATCAAAGCTAAGTTGAGTACTTTAGTGCTTACGGCTGACCTAAAAGCATTGTAATCTTTAGGTAGCCCTTTGATTGCTATGTGCAGCGATTCTTCATCATCCACAATTACACCAATAGCTAACTTGTCTTGAATCACCTTGATTTTCTACAGATAAAGATCCACAGAATCTAATCCTTTCTTGATGTTATGCAACTCTCCTTTGATATTCATGGCATGTGATCTGGAAAAAGAATAGAATTTATTTTCTAGGACCTTCCACACCTCCATTGCAGTAGAACAACCAACTGTTAAAGCCGAGATAGTAGGAGAGAGTGTAGAACTCATGAAGGTGAGCAAATTCTTCTCTTTAAACCTCCAATTCAAATAATCTAGATTCAAAATTGTGATGAATGAACCAGAAAGATTCTTAAGATACTTCTTCAGAATAAGCTGCGGTTCCTCCAAAAGTTCAAACATTGAATAAGTTTCCAAGATCATTGTGATCTGGTGCTTCCACACTATGTAATTAGTGTTATCCAACTTGACTGTCATCATATTTTTCATTTTATACAAGAGAATCAGAGGTTGATTCATCACATTGACAGTGGAGCTCGAAGGTGCTATTGAAGAAGAAGCCATGGCAGAGCTTAAAGCTGCCATTGTTGAACCATTTGCAGGGATAAATTGCTCTAATACCATGAATAAAACTCTAACAATGAGAGTTCTTGTATGTTTAGCAAGATTCAAAGAATAAAAACTAATATAGAGCAAAACACAGAAGAGAGAAAGGAAAAGAAAGAGAGAGAGTGAGTGAGAGAAAATTCTAGAAGAATGAAATTGATCTTGCTTGATTAACATTATGATTATAGGTTCAATATTTATACACCAAATCAATCTAACAGTATAATTACAACTCCTGGAAATGCAAAATTGATCCGTGAAAGGTGGGATTAGTTAAAACTAATAACTGCGATTACACTAACTTTCCTGCCTTTTGTAATTGATCCATAATTCATTAACACGACACCGTTTGAGACTTGATTCAAAATTGTTGCTCACTTAACCAAAACTGTGCGTTTGAGCTTGAACTTCTAATGAAACTGTGCTTTTTGATCAGGTACACCTGAGCTCTATTTTAATCGAATTATGTCCTTTTGTTTGCCTTCTTCAACAAGATGTTGTAGGGAATTTAACCTAAATTCCAACCTGTGAGAAACAAAACAAATAGAGAAAACACACGTCAAAGAAAACAATCACACACACAAGACAATATTTACGTGGTTCGGCAATTTGCCTACGTCCACGAAGTTGTAGGGATTCCACTATAAAATAAGGAGATACAATAGTGTACAAGAACACTCTCAAGAAACCCAATTCCCAATACACCCTAACTCTCTTTCACCCACAAGACAAGAAAACACCATTCTTTCTTCTTATGCGGCTGCTAGGTTATTAGGAATTATCTCTAATTATCTCTCACACCTTTTTCTGTATCACAAACCTAATATATATATATATATATATATAGGTCGGCTTGTACTAGGAATTATAATCCTAGTTGAATTTGGTTTCCTAATACTGCTTGTATTTGGTTTAGAAGAATAATTGGGCTTGGTAATTCAAGCCACACACGGCCCACTTCAACAAATCTCCACCTTGGCTTGAATTGATCAAGCTACATGAGCAAACTCCTCCATCGCCTCCACCTTAGGCCTTAAGGGCTCACAAGCTGCAAAAATCAACCACAAACCTCCATAATACAATCCTTCATCCATGCAACTCATCCTCCTGTCCTCAAGCTAGAAGACCAATTGAAGCTGCGCACAGCTTCAACTTCTCAATAGTGACACCCTTAGTCAACATGTCTGCTGGGTTCTTAGATCCACAAATCTTCTCAAGTATTACCAGTTTATCTTCAACAAGGTAACGGATAAAGTGGTATTTTGTTTGTATATGCTTCGACTTTGAATGAAAAGCCGAATTTTTTGCAAGAAAGATTGCACTCTGACTGTCACTGTGTAGAATGCCCATCTCCTGCTTCTTACCCAATTCATCTAAGAAACCATGTAGCCAAATCATCTCCTTTCCAGCTTCAGTGGCAGTAACATACTCAGCTTCTGTAGTAGACAAAGTAACAATCTTCTGTAGATTTGAAGCCTATGATATAGTTGTACCGCCTAGAGTAAAAACAAACCCAGTAGTACTCTTTCTACTATCAATATCACTAGCAAAATCAGCATCTACATAACCCTGCGGTTTCAAACTTGCACCTGTGAAGCAAAGACATGTATCTGATGAACCCTTCAGATATCTCAGAATCCACTTGACTGCCTCCCAATGCTGCTTTCCAGGCCTACTCATGAATCTGCTCACAACTCCCACTGCATGTGCAATGTCTGGCCTTGTACACACCATAGCATACATCAAGCTACCAATAGCTGAGGCATAGGGCACCTTGCTCATATGGTCCCTTTCTTCCTCTGTCTTCGGTGACTGTTCTTTACTTAGTTTGAAATGACTACCCCAGGGTGTGCTCACTGGTTTAGCTTCATTCATGTTGAATCTGTTAAGGACTTTCTTCACATACACTGACTATGAAAGCTTCAATGTACCATTAGCCTTGTCTCTAATGATTCTCACGCCAAGGATTTGCTTTGCAGCTCCCAAATCCTTCATTGCAAACTGTTTAGACAATTGCTTCTTCAGATTATTAATCTCCTCAATGCTAGACCCTGTAATAAGCATATCATCCACATACAACAGTAATATAATGTAAGAATTGTCAAAAGACTTAACATAGCAACAATGATCAGCTTCACATCTCTTGAACCCAATTCTATGCATAAAACTGTCAAATTTCTTGTACCACTGTCTTGGAGCTTGTTTTAGGCCATACAAGCTCTTTCTCAGTTTGCAGACTAGATTCTCTTGTCCCTGAACAATGAACCCTTCTGGCTGAATCACGTAAAGGTCTTCCTCCAAGTCACCATGAAGGAATGCTGTCTTCACATCTAACTGCTCAAGATGTAAGTTTTCTGCAGCCACCATTCCTAGTACCAGTCAATGCCCTCCTTCTGCTGGAACCCTTTAACAACTAATCTGGCCTTGTAACGTTTGCTACCATCATGCTCATTCTTTATTCTGTATACCCACTTGTTGTGCAAAGCCTTCTTTCCTACTGGCAATTCAGTTAGTTCCCATGTCTGATTCCCCAACAAGGAATCCATCTCATCCTTCATGGCTAACTCCCACTTGCTTGAATTCTAATCTCTCAAGGCTTCATCATAACACTCTGGCTCACCACCATCAGTCAACAAGAGATAATTTAGAGTGGGTGAATAACGATGTGGAGGTCTAATGTTCCTGGAAGATCTCCGGACTTCAGCTACAGGTGTACTCTGATCTACCTGTGAATTTACATTCTCCTTATCTTCTTCACCCCTTTTCTGGACAGTACTTTCAGTCAATTCATCTAAGTTGACAAACTCAGATTTTTTTTTATCTATCTCTGCAACATCTGATACTACAATTGACCTGTCCTTGTACATAACCGGTTCATTAAATATTACATTTCTACTTCTGATGATTTTCCTGTTTTGTTCATCCCAAAACCTATAGCCAAATTTCTCACCACCATAGCTAATGAAAAAACATATTTTTGACTTTGCATCAAGTTTACTACGAGCATCAAAATCAATATGAACATAAGAAACACAACCAAAAACTTTTAAATGTGAAAACTTCACCTCTTTACCACTCCAAACCTCCTCAGAAAGTCTGAACTCCATAGGAACTGATGGTCCTCAATTTATCAGGTAAGCTGCAGTGCTAACAGCATCAGCCCAAAAAGTTTTTGGTAGTCCAGCATGCAACCTCATACTCCTAGCACATTCATTGAGAGTTCTGTTTATGCGCTCAGCCACACCATTCTGCTGTGGTGTCCCAGGAATGGTCTTCTCCATCCTAATTCCCTGTGCAGCACAATACTCACTGAACCCTCCATCTATGTACTCTCCTCCATTATCTGATCTCAAACATTTTACTTTCAAACCTGTTTCTGTCTCAACCATAGCCTTCCACTTCTTAAAAGTTTCAAATACATCAGATTTATTTTTCAGAAAATAAACTCATACCTTTCTGCTTGAGTCATCAATGAAAGTGATGTAGTACCTTGAACCTCCAAGGGATGCAACCGGAGAAGGCCCCCACAAATCAGTGTGTACTAACTCTAATTTTTCAGCCTTCGGTGTCCTGCCAGTTTTCAAAATGCTCACATTTTTCTGTTTTCCTAAGATACAACTTTCACACATGTCAAAATCAATGGACTTCAATTCTGGTAGTTTTCCTTTTGACAGCAACATCTTCATCCTTTTCTCACTCATGTGACCAAGTCTACGGTGCCATAGGCCTGTATCAGTACTTGCATCAGCAACTGCAATTGTGTCTCTTGGAATTGAGGTCATATACAGAGTACCAGTTTTCTTCCCACGAGCCAATACCCTAGCTCCCTTTGTAACCTTTCAAGTACCACCAACAAATAGTATTGCATGCCCTTCATCATCAAGTTGTCCAACAGAAATCAAATTCCTCCTCTGTTCAGGAATATGTCGAACCTTCTCCAGTAACCAAACAGATCCATTGGGCAACAATATTCGAACGTCTCCCATACCTACAACATCCAAGGCTGAACCATCAGCTAAATACACCTTACCAAAATTACCTGCAACATAATTCTGTATGATTTCTTGGTGTGGAGTGGTATGAAACGAAGCTCCTGAATCCAAAACCCAATCATCAAGTGGACTATCTACTGCAAGAAGTAATGCATCCTGAATCTCTTCTATTACAGTATTAGCAGAATCATCTCCATTCTTCTTCTTAGGACTTTTGCATTGATTCCTAAAGTGACCTATTTTCCCACAGTTCTAGCATTGTACTTGTTGGCCTGATCTAGATTTACTTCTGTTTCGATTAGAATTTCTGGATTTTGATCTGCCCCGCTTTGAATTTCTGTCATTACCTTTGCCTTTTGTCTCAAGGTTTAGGGCAGAACCAGATCCTGAGGTTTCACCTGCATCTCTTCAGCAAATCACCTCAGCCAGAATTAAATCTCGTATATCATTGTACTTGAGCTTTTCCTTTCCTGTAGAATTGCTTACTGCCATCCTCATTGCCTCCCAACTGTTTGGCAAAGAAACCAAAACGATCAGAGCACGAATCTCATCATCAAAATCAATTTCTACAGACGACAATTGATTTGTGATAGTGTTAAATTCGTTCAAATGTTGTGCTACTGATGCATTCTCTGCTATCTTCAGATTGAACAATTTCTTCATCAAATGCACCTTGTTGTTTGCGGACGACTTTTCATACATACCGGAAAAAGCCTTCATTAAATCTACTATGGTCTTCTCCTTTACAATATTGTGTGCAACAGACCTAGACAGAGTTAACCTAATAACTCCCAATACCTGTCTGTCAAGAAGAGCCCATTCCTCAACCTTCATAGCCTCAGGATTTTTCCCCTAGAAACGGTAGATGCAACTTCCTCCCATAAAGATAATCTTCAATCTGCATCCTCCAATACGCAAAGTCTGTGCCATCAAACTTTTCTATTCCAGACGACTTTCCTGCTTCCTCTGCCATTGCTCCCACTCAAACCTAACCCTAGGCTCTGATACCAGTTGTAGGGAATTTAACCTAAATTCCAACCTGTGAGAAACAAAACAAATAGAGAAAACACACGTCAAAGAAAACAATCACACGCACAAGACAATATTTACGTGGTTCGGCAATTTGCCTACGTCCATGGAGTTGCAGGGATTCCACTATAAAATAAGGAGATACAATAGTGCACAAGAACACTCTCAAGAAATCCAATTCCCAATACACCCTAACTCTCTTTCACCCACAAGACAAGAAAACACTATTCTTTCTTCTTATGCGGCTGCTAGGTTATTAGGAATTATCTCTAATTATCTCTCACACCTTTTTCTGTATCACAAACCTAATATATATATATATATATATATATATATATATATATATATATATATATATATATATATATATATATATATATATATATATAGGTCGGCTTGTACTAGGAATTATAATCCTAGTTGAATTCGGTTTCCTAATATTGCTTGTATTTGGTTTAGAAGAATAATTGGGCTTGGTAATTCTAGCCACACATGGCCCACTTCAACAGATGGAGACCATGTAAAGTGAGAAACTCCAAAACACTGGTAGACATTATATATAAAAAATGGTCTAACCACGAGTGGATTAAATCTGATTTCTCCATAATTAAATATTAAAATAGAAAGAAAAAATCAAAGGATTGTACTTGTAAAGTGGTGGCCTATAATGAAGTATGAGCGCCATTTGAAGAACTTTTATATTTACAAAGCTTTTTCTTATTACATGGCGAAAAGAGAATAATGGGTTGTCAAAAAATACTTAATCTTTCTTACAATTTTCCCTATTAGCATTTCATATGCCTTCTTCCCATCTCTTCTAATCTAAGTTTTGTCAATCATTGTAACAAATACTGTAGAGGATAAGTCTTTTTGGCAAAGGCAAGACTTAGGTACAGTACTTAATTAGGTGCTGTTTCATAGGTTCCACTCTTAAAATTATGCCATGTGGATTTTTCTTCATGGGGTTGAAGTATATTTTTTAATTAAGTAATCACATGGCTCAATCTTAAGTAAAGAACCTAAAAAACAGCACCTAAAGTATTGTACGTATCTAAGTTTTGTCTTTTTGGTAAGGAAGCAAATATTGATAATGATATCCTTAACTTATGTGTTTTAACTAGTCATGGTTTTCAAAATCATCTTGGAGGATTTCCGTTTAATTTAGGGAAGTTAGATAAGTTGCAACCCGATTATCCAAGTTTAGTGGATTCGAGTTAAGAGAGAGGCATTGCTTTTAATAAATTACTATTATATTATAGTTTAATTTGAATGATATTCCTCTTTTACCCTAAAAAAATTGAATACAAATAATCTATTCTATTTTTTATTTTTCACTTTATATTTCACCAATTGTGATATGCCATTTGTTTGAATTGTTTTTCCATTTTAAACTTTGGTCATTTTATAGGGAAAATAAAAGAAAACACTTGGCAAGTTTTAAATTGATAGCAAATAAATTGTCCTACCTTTTGTATTCCCATTAATACTACACCAATTGTGGTATACGGTATACTATTTATTTAGCTTTTTTAAATTTTAAACTTTGGTTATTTTATAATAAAAAAAAAAAAAAATAAGGTTGCATTTGCATACTTGAATTTAAATTTTAAAGTGATGGATTTGAAATGCCTTATTTCCAAATCCATAAATATTTAAGTATGTCATTTCTAAAATTCTATAGGGCCATAGGCTAAGAATTTATTTCAAATTTAATGATTTTAAGGTTTAAAATCTTTGACAGATTTAGTAAATTCAAATCCTTGATGCTTTGTAACTATCCAAGTAAGGTATTTGGATTTTAATTTCTAAAATCTAAATCCATATACTCAAATTCTGCCATCTAAATACACCATAAAAGAATACTAGAAGTTTATAACTATAGAGGATTTGTATTCAATATATTAATGCCTAACATCTATGATTGTTCTTAAAACAAATGTCTATAATTGTTCATGAATCAATGTATTAGAACAATATCCCTATCAGTGCCGCAACCTAATATCAACAACTGCACTGCCAACTTCATGCATCAAATATCAAGACTCGTCCACTCAAACCTCCTTTTTACTTAGAAAAATGACCTAGCTCTCTACAACTTCACTTGTCATGATCATGTATTTTGCTAAAGGGTTTCTCTTTCTCCTTCCACAAACGTTGCTTCTATTCCTTCTCCAGTTTGGTTTTTCGCAAGACACTATAACTATCAGTAAACCCATTAGAGATGGTGACGTTTTAGTCTCTAAAGGAGAAACCTTTGCACTTGGTTTCTTCAGTCCTGGAGCGTCCACCAACCGCTATGTTGGAATTCGGTATTATAGAGCTCCAGAACAACCCGTGGTGTGGGTTGCAAACAGAGACAATCCTATCAATGATACTTCTGGTGTTCTCTCAATTGATGTTCATGGGAACCTGTTACTCCATGTCGAAGATCGAAACCAACCCATCTGGTCCACAAATATTGTCACACAATCAAGCAACAATAGTACTCATGCTCAGCTCTTGGATTCAGGAAATCTAATCTTGGTTCTTAACAAAACAAGTGAGGTACTGTGGCAAAGCTTTGATTATCCAACTGATACAACTCTTCCAAACATGAAACTTGGGCTGGACAGAACAACTGGTCTGAACCGAATCCTAACATCTTGGAAGTCCAAAGATGATCCAGGAACTGGAAATTGTTCCTATGTGCTCAACACCAATAGCTCCTCTCCGGAGTTGTATTTGTACAAAAGTAACATCTTGTGGTGGCGTTCTGGTCATTGGAATGGCTTTGGATGGAGTGGGGTACCGCCATTGTCACATCCTAACTATCTCTTCAATTTTAGTATTGTGAACAACCAGACTGAGACTACTACGAGCTGGGTTGAACTTCTACCAGAAATATTCTCAAGATTAGTAGTAGATGAATCGGGGTCTATTCAACGCTTTCTGAGTAGAGAGGGAGATCAAGGATGGTTTTCTCTAGGGTCAGCACCATTGGACCGATGTGACAACTACGGCAAGTGTGGTGCATTTGGTAAATGTCAACTGCAAAATGATACTGAATTTGAATGCACCTGTCTACCTGGGTTCCAACCCAAGTCACCAAGTGAATGGTCTTTGAGAAATGCATCCAGTGGGTGTGTAAGAAAGCGTGGACAGGCATCTATATGCAAGAGTGGTGATGGGTTTGTGAAGGTGGAAAATTTGAAGCTTCCGGATAGTTCATTTGCACGAGTTGATGAGAAGCTGAGTTTGAAGGAGTGTGAGCAACAATGCTTGGAAAATTGTTCTTGCGCGGCGTATGGAGGTGTGGATGCGAAGGAGGAAGTCGGGTGTTTGAGATGGTATGGGGAATTGATAGATACAAGAGTGTTGAATGGGGGCCAAAATCTGTATGTACGTGTGGATGCACTTGAGTTAGGTACTCAACAATTCTCTGGTATTTCAGGCAATTTTTTCCTACCATGCGTGCATACAATGTTAAAAGAGAAAATATTTTATAACTTCTTTCATAGTTATTAAGTTAACCTTTTTGTAATTAACTAGTCAATAACCTATGCAATAGGTGAGAAAGTCTAAAAAAAAAAGATTTTTTTTTTTTTTTTTGCTTAAATATAAAAATTTGATAATTATGATGATTATATATAAGCTTTTATTGTGATTGAAATTGTAAATGGAACTATCTATTATACAATTTAATGAAAATATGATTCGCCAAGATTCGGACTTAAATATAGGATAGAATTAAATTTTGATTAAAAACATATATTTAAAATAATGATATATAAAATTGGGAGATCTCAAAAATTTATGCGGCAACAAAAGATGAAATCAACAAAAAAGTCATAGGTTTCAATTAACTTATACTACATATTATAGATTCTTATGTAACAAAAATGGCATGATTGATATGTTAATTTGAAGAGTGATGTTAAGAATATTACAAATTTTATTACATAAACGTCACTGATTGATGTCATCAATTAATATATATATATATATATATATTGAGAAATGTTATGTTCACACCACTTTTACAACGAATTACATTCCTTGTGAAGTGTTATGCAGCACTTCTTATATTTATTTTTTATATTATTGAAGTGACACCAATTACATTCATAAATATTGGTCAGTTTCAAGAATTTAATGCTAAAATTATTAGTATATTAAGTATTTTCCTTATATAAAATTATCTTACTTCTATCGCAACTTATTTACTTAACAACATTGAAAAAATAATTATGAATGAAAATAATTTGCGTAGTGTGCACCGCTTATGTTACATACGTGACTAGAGAAATTTTATTCTTTTCGATCAGGTCATTCCATGGGCTTCTTTGCCAACAAGAGGAGGCTGGCAATTCTAGTTGTGGGCCTACTTGTTATTACTTCATTACTCATTTTCCTATTTGCGCATTTCCTAATTAAGAGGAAAAGGAAGGGTAAGCAAGTTTCCTATTGATATTCTTTTCGATCTAAAGTTGCATGTGTGAATTATAAGCATCATTTAGGAGCAAAGTTTACCCCAAAAGCCTTATAAATTGATTAGTTGGTGTTTAAACATAGAACAATATAATAACATTAAAACTACTTATAAATTGATTTTTTTTTTTTTTTTTTTTTTTACAAGATAGAAATTCTACTCTAATCTAATATAAATGTGTATATGTGTGAAACTCTCTCTTAGTCCTTACCCTCTACACCTCACAAATACTCATACTTATAGAATGACTACTGCACCAAAATTTGTAGTGGTTTAAATTTACTACTAAAGGTTTACAAAATTGTATTGCAATTAATGTGATTAGTGTCACATTAAGAACACAATCACCACCAACAAGTGTAGTGTAATGGTTGCAAGCCCTGTGAAAGATCTATCACTTCGAACCAAGTGCCAAAAGATCGTGGGTTTGAGTACTAGTACTAATCCATACTTCTAATAAGCAAAAATCATGGTAATATGATCGAGTAGTAACATGCCCTGTTGTACGCTGCTAGTGCCCATGGGCTTACCCAAAAAAAAAAAGCCCTTAGTGGCAATGTACTATAGAACATGGGGCAATGATTACACACGCAACCTCCCCCCTCCCCCCCTTTTTTTTTAAGAACACAATAACTTTTTTAATTAACTCCTTATGTTGTGTTTAAAAGTTGGCACACCGGTTTGTAAATCCTATATATGCAGTATAATTCATATGTTCTTAATATTACACAATTGATTAAAATGATTACAAGCGTCATTGGTAACCATGCTTACATGAGGACAGGGAGGGGAAGGCAACCCACATTGAACAGTGATGTTACTGCAAGTTCAACAACCTTTCAAGATTCTCAGAAGCTGGATGAAGGTATAGAAAATCTAGATTTACCATTTTTCGACATAAGCACCATACTTGCTGCCACAGACAACTTCTCTTTTGCTAAGAGGCTTGGACAAGGTGGATTTGGCCCCGTCTATAAGGTACTTCACCTTGCTAATGATAAGCATCTATTAAATGTGAATCAATTCTTATTTATGTTCCACAACAATTTTATGTATCTGGGGCCAAGGTTGCGGTGGATAAGCTAAGATCACAAATGCACAAATTATTGGGCTGAAGTTCTCACAATATGTTATTTTAATTTCTAATCACCCACGCACACTGCTAGGATGATTTTGGTGGAAGTGAAGGGCAGGGATTACAAATGGCACATGCATAGTATAAATGTATAATGGATAAAAAAATTATTATAATTAGTTAATCATTTTTAAGTCTCAATTATAATTGCAGGGTCAACTAGCCAATGGGCAAGAAATAGCAATAAAAACACTCTCAAGAAGTTCAAGGCAGGGCATGGAAGAATTTAAGAATGAAGTTATGCTAATAGCAAAACTCCAACATAGGAATCTTGTGAGGCTTTTTGGTTGTTGCATTCATAAAGAAGAGAAGATGTTAATCTATGAATACATGCCAAACAAAAGTTTAGACCTTTTCATATTTGGTATGTCACTTCTTCCATCACATATAGCTTTCAACTATGTAACTAATTCTTGTTTTAGAGCACTATTACTTAAAGATAGTTAAAATATAAAGGCAAATTATGATAATTTAAAATTAACTATAGTTTGTATATTGTTGATGGAAGTTTTCATTCTTTGGTCCAGATGAAATAAAAAGAAAAATCATAGATTGGGGGAAGCAATTTGAAATTATTTCTGGTATTGCTCGAGGAGTCTTATATCTTCATCAAGATTCTAGAGAAAAAATCATCCATAGAGATCTAAAAGCAAGCAATGTGCTACTAGATGCTACAATGAAGCCAAAAATTTCAGATTTTGGTTTGGCTAGATTGTTCAGAGATGATCAAATTGAAGCGAATACAAATAGAGTTGTTGGCACATAGTAACTCTCTCTCTCTCTCTCTCTCACACACACACACACACACACACACACACTTCAAATGCTAAAATCAAAAGTCAGACAAGCATATTATTCTTGAGAATTTGTTTTATTGCAGTGGATATATGTCACCAGAGTATGCAATGGAAGGGTTATATTCTATCAAATCAGATGTCTTTAGCTTTGGTGTCTTAACACTTGAGATAATTAGTGGTAAGAGAAACAATCACTATCTTGCTGGAAGCCCCTACCTAAATTTGATAGGACATGTAAGTAAAATATATTATCACTTCATTTTGAATTAGTGAGCTTCACTGCGGCTCTAAGGTTATATACTATTAAATTGTTTTAGGTCTGGGACTTATGGATGGAAGGTAAAGCCTTGGAAATAGTTTATTCATCTTTGGCTCAGGTATATTCTGCTAGTGAAGTTTTAAGATGTATTCAAATTGGACTCTTATGTGTGCAAGAACAAGCAGTAGACCGGCCAACCATGGCAGAAATTGTATTCATGTTAGGAAATGAAACTACTCTACCCCAACCTGGCAAGCCAGCGTTTATCAACAAAAGAACTATAAATTACGTACAAGATTCATCAAGTTCTACAGGAACACCTACGTCACTTAATGATGTAAACATTTCTGTGCTTGAAGCTCGTTAAGGTCTACACTTACTAGTAAAACTATACTTTCATACTTGAAGAAATACATTGCTTGTTCTTGGTTGAACTATAGATTTTTATAAATTCCCAAATTTATCTTTTGTTTGAGATATTATGGACGAAAGGTCTAAATCTGTAGTTAGCTTATGTACTTGTAGAGTAAGCACACTAATCCTAAGTGAATTAGGGTTAGTTAGGTTTAATTTATAGTTCTCTAGTATATAGATTCAACGTTACGTTCATTGTAATACAATGAAGTTGTATAGTAAAGATGTAGTCATCATAAACTTTCCTCTATGGATATAAGTCATTAGGTCTTACTTCTGTTTTTCTCTTCTATCTCTTTTAATCACTCAATCACTTAACAACTTTAGCATTATTGAAAATTTAAATTTTGAGCAATGTAGTACTTGATGACATGAGAAATGTTGAGACAATTTACTAAATAATTTTTGTGACCACCTCATTGTATCAATTAAAATGAAATGACAATAATGTCTAAAACTAAAAATTTTCGTAGTAAAAAAAAAAAATTAATATAAAAATCATATTTTAGTTTACTATATTTTAGAATTACAAGTAAAGTTCTATCCCAAATTCAATTGTTTATTATAAATTCATCATCCTTGCTTTCACTAGTTCTTAATGTTTTCTTTTACTAGTGCTTTATATATTTCTCAAACAATAAAATCATTCGAATCTTCTTTCACCTTTGTTGACAAAGAAGAAAATATCCACGCTTAGCTGTTATAGAAAAATATTTCAGTAAAAAAAAATCTCTTTGAAATAATGACTTTTTTTTTCTATGTTTAGTTGTAATTTTGAAAGTAATCCAAAAAAAAAAAAAAAAAAAAAAAACCATAGTGTCGGTGGTGATCGCTAAAATGAAGGTTATGTAGTTATAGTGATAATGATAGTGGTGATAGAAGTGGTGGTGGCACCAATGGAAATGATGATGGTGGTTGTGGCCTAAAAAGTCAATGGAGGTTGTGGCTAGAGTGTCCATGGTGTTGCTAGCAAAAAAAGTGTGTGGGCCTTAGCATTATGTGTGTGTGTATATATATATATATATATATATATATAATATAGAAAAAAAAAAGGGTGAAGGCACAAATCATTTTCGAATGTTCCCTCGTGCCTTCAACCTTTTTTTTTTTTCCCCAAAAATTGTCATCTATTTTAGACTTATGCCACTGCTTAGTAACAATTAGGAGATCAATAATGATGAACCTATTAATTTTTTTCATAGAGTGGTTTTGTTCTACTTACTCTTTCGGTTTCTATTTCAATTTTCAACAACATAAAAGGTATTTTCAATCGTAAATATTATCAAAATTATGCTTTGCAAAAGAAAATAAGATTTCACACTTTATTTTTTCAATAAAAGGTATTTTGTTCTAATTTAATTTTGTTGACGTGGCTGAGGATGATGATGTGACATTAACATTGCAAATTCTCTTTGTAACATATGACAGCTAAAATGAGATGTGGCATGTGATTGTGCGTGAAGACATGAAAGATGTAGATGTTAGCATTTAGGAACATGTGAAGGAGGTTGGTGGTGCGTGAAAGCGCGTGGAGAGCGTGAGACCACTTGTAAAACCTACAAGCGGTGTGTGTGAGAGAGAGCGTTGTGAAATAGAAGCAACCCTTGTTTGGGTCTACGGGCTGATCTAGGCACAAAGAACTAATTTGTGCAATCAATTTCGGTTGCGGTGGTCGTGTCTTAGGAATGACGGATCCCAATGACAAACACTATCAAAGCACACAAGATGATTACTCTGATACCATGAAAAAACAGAGAGGACAAAGAGAACTATTGAAAAGAAATAAACATGTATAAACAATTTGTATATTTTTGTGTGTAATTATACAAGTGACCTTCTATATCAGCATCATATGAATGCAATACAAGCGATAAGAAGGCAGTAATTGTAAAATGGACTGAAGCCCACCGGGCTTAATACAAACAAACTTTAACCATACAAATTATTTACAGTACAATATAAAATACTAATAAGTTACTCCATATAGCAAATGGTCCCAAACATACAATAGGATCAATAGGGGTCCTAAAACTGCAATTAGATAATAGGTTAGATCCTCGTAACACGATAGCAAATCGAAACTCTCCATTTCCTACGGGAACACAACAAGCAGACCCTTATACTTTGTAGATAAATCCAAGCAGATTTAAGATCACTTAGAAATCAATCGTAGCACATTTGCTTTGTTCAAAGTATTTGAAGGTATGAAAGCAGGCACCTTTAATGGCTGGAGGAAGGAAACAAAAAAAAATTGAAAGGGAGAAGTGCTTGGTTGGGTTTCGTGAAGAAGAAAGAATGAATGTGAGAAAGAAAGAGAGAGAAAAGATTAATTTAGTAAAAGAAGAGAGAAAAACTAATTAAAATATGAGTATGGTTTCTATCCAGTGGCCAGTGTCACTGGACACGTTAAATACGCGACACGTGTCCAAGATCATGTGTCCAGTCTTGGACATGTGTCGCATATTCAACGCATCTAATGGCCACTGGCCACTAGACAAAAGCCAAGTCCTTAAAATATATAGAAGTAATTTTTTTAGGCCTTTGAGCTATAATGTACAGTATTTTTAGCTGTTCACGATAGTTGAGAAAGTAAAAATTTTGGATATAACTCCACTGTTGTAGTTCACTTTTTAAAATTGGTAGCATTAAAATATATATATATAAGGGTCCGGTTAACGTGTGCCCTAAGGGCACACATTAAGTTTTCTATTTTTAGAAACATTTTCTCGGGAATTGAAAAAGCTGTCATTACTTTTTCAATTCTCGAGAAAATTTTTTCAAAAAATGGAAATTAATGTGTGCCCTTAGGGCACACATTAGTAAAATCCTATATATAAAGTTATTTAGCACCCTGTTACTAATGCTACGCCGACAATGTCAATCTATAAACAACTGTTCCCTCTATCTATTTCCGTAAAACAGTAATAACTAAAGAGAGATATTACATTTACAATATTTTTACAATAAATCATAGGTGATTAGTTTTATTGGTTCAAATTTGAAACTAACATTAAGATTACTTTTTTATCCCAATAATAACAACCAGTAACGACCTACTACTTAAAATTTATTATAAAAATATTACATACATAACATTTCCCGTGACTAAATATAAGCCGAAGTCACACAAATGTACTCCTTTTTTGGGAGTTTTATGGTGCAAAATATCTTTTGGAACTGAGTGGCTCAAATTGCTTCGTACAAGAAACCAATAAATATCGTATCAAAACGAAAAAAAGAAAAAAGAAACCAATAAATATATATATATATATAGGTGCTAATATTTAATTTTTTTTTATTTGAGAAACAGGTGCAATATTTAAAGTAACAGGTATTACGTCTTTATCATGCTTTGTTTTATTATTTAATTTCTCCCTTGTGGACCCTACTCATTAAATTTTCAGCTACTTCCAAATCCAAGATTTCACTTCAAAGACTAGCCAGCAAACTCATCTGCCACAAACTATAATCAATCACAACGTGAAAAAACAATGAACCCTGCTTCTTCTTTCCCTTTTTTGTATTCAGTATTGCTTCATCTCCTCCTTTTTTTCCAAATTTGCGTTTCCCTTGACACCATAACACCCAACCAGGCCATCAAGGATGGTCAAACTCTAGTCTCAAACCAAAAAGCCTTTGCACTTGGTTTTTTCAGCCCCGGCAATTCCACAAAGCGCTATGTTGGAATTTGGTACAACAAAGTTCCTGAACAAACTATTGTGTGGGTTGCAAATAGAGACAATCCTCTCAATAATACCACAGGAATCCTATCAATCAACGGTCAGGGGAACCTTGTGCTTCACACCCAAAACCAAACCATTCCAATTTGGTCCACCAATGTTTCTGTTTCAGTCTCATCCACAAACAATTCTATGGCTCAGCTCTTGGATTCAGGAAATCTTGTTTTGGTTCAAGAAGACAACAAAAGTGTTATATGGCAAAGCTTTGATTATCCCACAAATACTTTGCTTCCGTTTATGAAACTTGGGCTCGACCGGAGAACCAGGTTGAACCGGTTCCTAACATGTTGGAAGACCAAAGATGACCCGGGAACAGGTAATTCTTCATTTCGGATTGATCCAATTGGGCTCCCCCAGTTGTTCTTATACATGGGTCAAACTCCAACGTGGCGAGCTGGACCTTGGAATGGGCTAAGATTAAGCGGTGTACCCGAAATGACACAAAATTTCATCTTCAATATTAGTTTTGTGAATAATCAAGATGAGATCTTTATTATGTATGGTATAATTAATCCCGGTATTTTCTCTAGAATGGTGGTAAATGAATCAGGAGCCGTTGAAAGGTACACGTGGAGGAATGATAGATGGTTCCAGTTTTGGCACGCCCCAAAAGAGCCATGTGATAATTATTTGCATTGTGGTCCAAATAGTTACTGTGACCCATCCAATGCAGACAAGTTCGAGTGCACATGCTTACCTGGGTTCGAACCCAAGTCGTCTCAAGATTGGTACCTTAGAGACGGTTCTGGTGGGTGTGTGAGAAAACAAGGAGTGTCCACGTGTAATAGCGGAGAAGGGTTTGTGAAGTTGGCACGTGTAAAGGTGCCAAATACTTCAGTGGCACGTGCAAACATGAGCATGAGTTGGAAAGAATGTGAGCAAGAGTGCTTGAGGAATTGTTCTTGTACAGCTTACACAAGTGCAAATGTGAGTATGGGAGGGATTGGGTGCTTGACATGGCATGGAAACTTAGTGGACACAAGATCATATACCAATGATGGACAAGATTTATATTTACGTGTGGATGCAGATGTTCTAGGTAGTCTTCTATCTTTCTATCAAATTTCAACAATTATTCTGTTTTTATAATTGATATAAAAAGAAATTTTTCAATATTTACTATTTTTATGTTACTTTTTGAGAAATACTATGCCCAAACATCTTTACAACAAATAATAATATTTCTTTTGTCTTTTTTTCCCTAGCTCAATATGCTAAGAAAAATGGCCTTCTTCGGAACAAAGGGATAAGGGCAGCTATTGGAGTTTCTGTTGCAGTGGTGTTGCTTATTGCGGTGTTCATTGTCTATTGGTTGATAATGAGAAAGAAAAAAGGTATGCAATCTTTTCCGCCCTTTTGTCTGGCCACCTCCTTTTCACATGTTTCATTACCAGTGAACAAATGTCACTCCACGTTTTTCTTAATTTCTAAGGTTAGTGGGTGTAGTTCGTTTTGTCCTTCTCACTAAAAAAAAATTTTTCTAAGGTTAGTTAACAAATGTTGAGAGGGTAAAAGTATTGTCGGACATCAAATAGTTAAAGAAATAAAAAAAAGAGATTAGTTTTGTAATTGATAAGTATGACAATGAGATAGGACATAGTCAAATTATGAGTACTCTGTTTCTGTTTCAAGATAGGAAAACTGAAACAGAATGAGGGCAAGATAAGCTGGGGCATGGTGGATGGTGGAGATATTTTTTTATCCTTAATTAAGTGGTTTCTATCACTGTTGATTGAGGGGTGATGGTGGGTGTGTTCAGTGAGAAAAATAAAAATAAAAATAAAGGTTTGCTCACTCTAGAAATGAATGAATTTTGAATAACGAAATTTGACTAAACAAAAAAATGAAAAGAAACCTAACAAAATATCAAAACATTTTTACAATATCTTTAATTTCAACTATAAAAAGGTAGATCTTGGTATGACATTTTTTTTTTTTTAAACTATAAGGGACTTTAATAAGATATATTTTTTATTTTATTTTATTTTATTTTAACCCATAAAGAATTGACACCTATGTCATAATATTTATATATAATATCATTATTTCAGCTACTTTTGTGTATTTACAATGTAAACTCTTACCTCGCAAGTACAATATAAACATTTTTCTTTAAAAAAAAAATAGTAATTCTTAAAAAAAAATTAAAAACAAAAATAAGCTCATACCAAACTAGTGTACATGAGGGGAAAAAAATAACAAAAAGAGGCCAACTCCCCAAATTGACGGGACCAAATCCAAAAGCACTATTTATTGGCCTCTTGACTCTCTCTACATGAAGGTCATCAGATAGCCCATAACCCACAATCTGACCCAAAAGCCGATGGTCCAGTGGGTTAATAAGCGGCCTGACCCGTTGTTAATAGGCAAATAATAGAAATAAATATGGTATTGAGAATTGTGGAATAGTTTGATTTTAAAAATTTTAACCTAAACAGTCACAACTCTCTCTCACTTTTTCACATTTACTGCTTAACAACATGTCATCGAACACTTTCTTGATTCTTTAGCTTTTGTTTTTTTATTCACCTTTCCGACATGTGGCCAGAGTCACTAGTTGACTTTTCTCAGAATCATCTCTCTTCTTACTTTGTGGATGAATAATCATCTCTCTTCTTACTTTTTCTTTTTTTAATGAATAATTTTATTTTTCTTCGAGAAGAATAATGCCTAAACTTTTGATTGCCTTCTCCCACGCCTAATATTATTATTGTATAATTACGTTAGTGTGTATATAAAATATCATATTACGTTGTATAAATTATCTAAATTATTTTTTTGACTAAAAAAAGGTAAAATTTCTAATATATTTTAAATAATAAGAGACATTTTATAATCTTTGTAATAAATTACAAAAGATATCATCTTATCTTTAATTAAGATATAATTTAACCTGTTCAAATATTATTTTTATTAAAATTGTTGAATTTTTTACATGTACTCTATTTAATTTTTGTATTAATAAAACTTTAAAATAATTATTATATCATTATGGTCGTAGCTTAATTGGAGCCTGGTCAAATATCAAAAATCTTAAAACTCTTCCCTTTACGATTCTTTGAATGAGTCTAAAAACCATGATCTAGGATAAACACTAAAAATTATAAACTTGATTTCTTCCTTTTCTTTTATTTTCATTATGAATTTATCAAATGGGACTTTTGTTTAGGAAATCATAATTGGATAAACATTGTAACTATGCATTATTTGTTATTGTGTTTGAGAACAGAGAAAAGGCAAAGCATGTACAATTATAGCGTTACCATGACTTCACCATACAATGAAGACTCTCCAAGTAGAAGGGAGCTGGATGGGACTGGAAGAAACTCAGATTTACCACTATTTGACCTAAGTACCATTGTTGCTGCTACAGATAACTTCTCTATAGCTAACAAGCTTGGAGAAGGTGGTTTTGGGCCAGTTTATAAGGTAATCACCTCAAAAGAGTCCTAAAACATGCATAACTTCAGTTCATGTGTGTTAAATGCATCAACAATTCCATCCTGAATGTTCAAAAGTTTCAATATAGCAAGACTGTTGTAGGTGGAATTGGGCTATTCTCATTACCTAGATAATTTACTATTGAATTTCTTTCAACGAATATGCAGTATAAATAAATGAAATTTGGAATTTAATTTCAGGGTTTGCTACATAATGGAATGGAGATAGCAGTAAAAAGACTATCAAAATCCTCAGGACAAGGAATAGAACAATTCAAAACTGAAGTTGCACTAATTGCTAAACTCCAACATAGAAACCTTGTCAGAATTTTAGGTTGTTGCATTCAAGAGGAAGAGAAGATGTTAATCTATGAGTACTTGCCAAACAAAAGCTTGGACTCTTTTATTTTTGGTATGCCTTCTTTTTCATCTCACATGAATTCCTAGAATGTAAAATAAAACTTAAGCACACTTTTCATCTAAATTTATGTTCTTGTCTCTTCATTCAGATGAAACAAAAAGGTCATTGTTAGACTGGGGAAAACGATGTGAGATTATTTGTGGGATTGCTCGAGGGATCTTATATCTTCATCAAGACTCAAGATTAAGAATTATTCATAGAGATTTAAAGGCCAGCAATGTTCTCCTTGACACTACATTAAATCCAAAAATTTCAGATTTTGGTATGGCTAAAATCTTTGGAGGAGATCAAATTGAAGCAAATACAAATTGCGTTGTTGGAACATAGTAAGTTGACCACAAAATGAATATATACTAATAATTTCTACCTTATTAAATGACTTTAGTTGTTATCTATGTTTTGAATTAAAAAAGGGGTTTCTCTTCTTTGTTGTCATCTATTTAATATCCAATCCATATTCCTCCCCCACTTTCTTTTTTAGTTTCTTTTTTCTTGACTCATTTTCTCCTCGTGTAATAAAATTACTTCCTAGTTCCTACTTCTATTCGTTTAACTTCTTTTATCTCCTATGCTTACAGTACTACTACTACATTGTGTACATTCTCAAATATTTTTAAGTCGTTTTAAAAATTGAGTGCCTCTGCTATCAATGTTGTAGTGATATTACAAATATTTTAAAAAATAATGATATTACAAATACTCCCAATTTCACAACATGCTAAAGTAACATATAACACACATCCCATGTGCCTTTGGTATCGATGTTGTAATCATGCATTATAAACACCAGCCATAAACTCATGTGATGCATAGAATTTTTCACCTTGTATGTCAAAATAGTGCAACCTGAAAGCCATAAAAAAGAATAAGAATAAAAAAGAAGAATAAAAGGTGAAGCTATATAATTCTTTTTCATCTTGTGTTACTCCAAAGGTTGTTTGATACGTTGGTGAAAAAAGATAGAGCTATCTTTGATCATTTTTGTTAAATAATGTGATGGCATAACATTTATTGTTCATTTTGCTGCAAACAGTGGTTATATGTCACCAGAATATGCAATGCGAGGGTTATTTTCAATAAAATCAGATGTATTTAGCTTTGGGGTGTTGCTACTAGAGATCATTACCGGCAAAAAGAACAGTACTTATTATCATGATGATCCTTCCTCAAATTTGATTGGACATGTAAGTATATGTGTGAACAAAGACTTGAAATATTAGCTTTGTTTTATTTAGTCTAATACGTTGAATATGATGTTGGTAGGTTTGGGACCTATGGAAAGAAGACAAAGCTATGGAACTAATCGATTCATCACTTGGTGAGACATACCCTGCTAATGAAGTTTCAAGATATATTCAAATTGGGCTTTTGTGTGTGCAAGAACATGCAGAAGATCGGCCATCCATGTCAACAGTTGTTTTTATGTTGGGTAATGACACACCTCTTCAGTCTCCAAAACAACCTGCATATATTTTTAAGAACACTTATAGTAGTAAAGATAGATCAACTAGTGAAGGAGGTAATTCAATAAATGACTTAACAATTACCAGAATAGATGGTCGCTAAAGCCCCAGGTTGGTTGGAGCAATGTAATTTTCAATTGCAAGATAAGACTTAGAAGGAAATGGGGTATTCTTTAATGAATTTTTATTAAGATATTATTATGGTGATCCATTGTCACTTCTCTTATTTGTGATAGTGGTGGAGGCTTAAAGTAAATTGATCTCCAAGGTGATAGATGAGCAACATATAAATGGGTTTACAATGCAGGTAGAATAATGACTCGATGACGATCTCACGCCTCTTATTGCCATATGGTGGACAAAATTGGAATATACCTCTTTTGGTGAAAAGTTCTAGCAAAATGTCATATTTCTGAAACTATTTAGGGATATATGCCTGTTTTGAAACTCGATTTTATCAAAATCGAGTTTTAGTGTGGAATTCGAGTTCCATGAACTTGAGTTCCTTGAAAATTTTCAAGTGAAACTTGAGTTCCACAATTTTTTTTTTTTTTTTTTAAAGTTTAATTTGGCTATAACTCAAGTTTCAAAACATGAGCATATCCCTAAATAGTTTCAGAAATTGGGTATTTTGTTGGAACTTTTCACCAAAAGGAGGTATATTCCCATTTTGGCTACCATATGGTATTTTGATTTTATGTGGGAATGACCTAGGGCAACTTAACCAATTAAAAAGTGTTTTGTTGTGTTTTGAATCCATATCTAGACTATCAAGTCTAAGATGGTTTCTGTTGGAGAGATCCCAAAGATTGAAACTTTTTTTGACATTCTTAAGTGCAAGATATCTAACCTGGTTATGAAATATTTAAGACCGCCATTAGGGGCTAAAGATAAGTGCAAAGTGCCATGAAGATCCGATTTTAGAGAGGTTGGAAAGGAGATTAGCTGGTTGGAAGAAACTTTATTTATCAAGAGTACTCTTTAGCTTAACAACATATTTCCTCTCCCCGCTTCACTTTCTTATTAGCATGTCACATTGCCTAGAAAAATTACAAAGGAATTTTCTCTAGGGCGATTTAGATAATGCTTTTAAATTTCATTTGGTAAATCAAAAGACAATGTGTGAATCAATTCAACTTGGCTGATTGAGAATTAGAAGCTTAGCACATTTCAATCAGGCTTTATTTGGAAAATGACTTTGGCATTATGCAATTGAAAATAAAGCTTTATTGCACACAATGATAATATGGGACTAGATGGGGTGGGTGGAACTCAAGGGTGCCATTGAAAAATTATTAGAAAAATTATTGGAACTCAATAATTATTGAAAAATTATTAGGGCGCTGGCTCACCATTTAAGGCACACAATAATTAGCTTCAAAATATGGGACTGGATGGGGTGGGTGGAACTAAACGGTCCATCAATAATCTAATCCACCTTCCTACAAAGCTCATCTTCCTCATTGTGTTCTTTAGGAAAGATCACTCCACCCTATCATCAGGTTTACTCTTATCGAGCATCAAAACAATATAACCCATTTTGGCCACCCATTATTGGCTCAATACGCAGAGTCTCATACACTATTATCAGTTATCGCATTATCTGTTAAACAATAATTTGATAAGTCAGTATCTATCTACGTCCAATTAATAAATATAGATGCAGAGACTTTGCTTTTTGAGTTGTCAATCCAAGAATTTGGATCCTTTTATCAAATATCTTTTCATTTCTTCCCTTCCATATTGGCCAAGAAAGACGAGCCAAGAGGAACAATATGTTTCGGCTATTGCTTCATCTTTGCACAATTTATCTTTTGGAGTAGCCACAGTTGAATTTGAGTTATATCTGATCTATTTATTAGAAATTGAAGAGCATTGCCAAACCAAAATCCTATCCTTTTTCCTTAAAAATATAAAAATGGACAACTATATTTTGTCATATTAGATATGCAACAATACTGGAATTATTAAGTGCATAAGTTTCATAAAATAAAAATAAAAAAACATTGGCATAATGAGAAAACAGATAAATATTCTAGTAGACATGAATAATCTAGCTTCTCTTATACATAGGTAGAAATGAGTCCAATAACTGGAAAGTTCTCCAACCTTTGATGTTGTTCAAATCTTCCATAACTTACAAAATTTGATTGCTTTACTAGATAGATTAGATTCTAAAATTAGAAATAAAGGTTCCAAGGGAAGAGAGAAATCTATACAATCAATAGGAAGGAACAGAAACAACCTTCTAGATAAAATTGATTGCCAAACAAATGACATGCTTTCCCCAGAAAAGTATCATCCTAATCAAGTGTGTCAGTAATTTCCACAAATGAAATGGATAAATCGTCACTGAAATGCTCCCTCCCCTGCCCCTCTCCTTTCTTTTGAAATGGTGAAGAAAAAAAAAAGGACAACGACGATGCCATGAAAACAAAGCCACCAAGCAGGTTTGCAGGCCCTGTAAAAACAAAGAGTAAAAGGTTCACCATATATCTCAAAAGAATGTCCAGAATGATATGCAAATTAGAAAAGAGCAAGTCCATTCCTTAGTCCCACGGCTTTACTTATAATTTTATTTACTGGCATTTCTATACTAATCAGTCTTTGAAAAGACTTAACGAAGTTAAGGACCTCAGAATCACCTTATGATGAATAAGGAATACACCCTAAGGCCTAATCTTTTTCTTTTTTAAAAAGGAATTAATAACATTGGCATGATGAGAAAACAGCTAAATATTCTACAAACTCATTTCCAAAAAGATGATGGCCTAAAAGTTATTTCCTAACTATAATTAGCATTTACAGCCTTAATAATTTTTTTTTTTTTAAATGTCAGCATTGAAATTTGAAAACTCTCATATGCACGCAGTCATGAGCCCTTATGGATGCTTAATAACACCACAACAACTAATATGTCATAGTAGATGCACTAAGCATCTAGCCATATAAGACCTAGTCAGAGAGAAAGACAACCAACCAACTATATTCGTCCACCAAAAATTACAGTCTTATTAGATATGCAACAATACTGGTACTATTAAGTGCATAAGTTTCATAACATTGGCAAGATGAAGAAACAGCTAAATATTCTAGAATGCACAAATAATCCAACTTTTCTTATATGTAGGTAGAAATGATCATACTTGACTATTTAATAAAACCAACTCAAAATCAAAGAACAGTATGTGTATTATTTTTGAAAGAGATAGTAAAGTCCACAATCACCTCTTTATCCTTCTTACTTTTCATTTATTAATCATTCAATCACTCCTTTCACCAACAGATTAAGACCCTCTAATGTACTTTCATTCCTAGCATAGACAAAGACAAAGACTAAGACTAACACATGTTAGCAATGCATGAAATTTTTTTATAAGTAAAAAATTATCCCAAAAAATTACATGATCAAAGATTTATATTATAAAAGAGAAGGAGCAAATAAAATCTACAATAAAATGCATATCACTCAAACAATGATCTCAAGTCCTACACGAAACTTCACAGAGTTGTCCCCTATCATTCACAACCACCACTTTACTAATACTCGAATTCTAGTCTGGTCTTTGAAAGATTTATGCAACCAAAAATGATAGACACCAATATTAAGACAGACAATTAAGGAAACAAAAACTAATTCATTTGTTTTACCTATTGTTCTTTACTAATATCGACTAATCACATTATCACCATCAAGTAGAAGAAGACTCCCGGTACAAATTGCCGTCTGAAACACATGGGGAAGCTTCCGAATCTTAACCTTCTCGTGTTTTTTAATTTCTGTGTCGAACCAAATAAGAAAAGTACGACCCCCATGGCACTTCTCCATGAGAATCTTCTTGCTATTCTTGCAAAACATTAGAGGATTGAAAAACTTGACTTTCTTAAACACTCCATCATACTCAATTTTATAAACCCGAGTCCAAGAACTCCCTTCCCCATATTCTTCCATCAACCAAACTTCATTATCCTTCTTATCAAGATTCACAATAAAACATAGCTTTCCATTCAATACTTCCAAACACGCTTCCAAAAACCCTTCCAAACCCGCTTCCAAAAACCTCTCCGCCTCGTAGGTGGGTGGTTGGCTCGGCGTTGCAAAGTCCCGGAATTTCTCATTGGCAAGATCGAAAGCAAGAATCATCACCGGACCCTGCTTATTCTCAGCTACTAACCAATGCAAAGCTCCATTCACCGACACTGTCTTGGAAGATCTTTTCCACCCCTTTTTGGGCCATTGCTCTTTAATATTTTTCCACGACTTTGATTTAAGACTATACATCTTAACATCCAACTCTCTATTTAAAAATTGCACGACCCTCAATACCTTATAATCATCGTTAAGAGTATCGTAGCCGAATCCTAAAGCGATCGTAATTCTAGGAAAAGCTTTTTCTAACGTGGGCAACTTCCTGTACCTACGTATCAGTGGATTCCAGATAGCGAGTTCGCCCGTATTACTATGCACGAAAACCAAACCGTGGATTTGTTGGGTGGACATGTTTACACAGACTGGTAGTGGTGGGTGCTGAATTTTCATGGGCTCGGTGTCGAGCTGATCGTCGTTTCGGAAGTGGACGGAGAAGTAATCAAATGGAACGGTGGCGTGTTGTTGGTGAAGGATGAGGGTGCGATCTGTGTTGGACTCGATGGAGCGACGGAGGTGGAGATTGATGAAAGTTTGACTGTGGATTAGAGCGTACCATTGCTTGGAAACGCAGAGATAGCGTGAGAGAAATTTCACTGGTAATCGAGAGAGTATCTCAGCGATCACATCAAGCGGAAGATTAGACATCGCGGAGAGGATTGTGGTAACCTGGCCAAGCCCGATTTCGCTTTTCATTTATTTATTCAGTTTTTCTGGTTTTTATATATGTATAGTTTTTTTCCACATTGAAAAAATTGAATTCTAATGTGATAAAGATTGCTAATCTAGGTGATTAATGGTTAAAGTCCTTAAAAGTCGAGGACATTTATTAATTGTTATCTAACTATGAGGCGAGATTGCAGGTTTTTAGTTTAAATAAAACTCTTAGTCCTGAATTGTTTAGGGCTAATTAAATTAGAACTGTTGTACACTTGTACTACTAAAAGTGCTTGATTTATTTTTTATTAGAATTTTTTAATGAGATTAAAGATCTAATTAAAAGTTATAGGTTCTAATGAGATGAGAATCCTTTTATCTAGTTTGATTAGAAGTTTTTAATGAAATTAAAACACTGGTCAATTTTCTAGAGCTCAAAAACTCTTGTCAATTTCTCTTTTCAATTATTCTGTTTTTCTGGTTTATATATATACTCAGGCCTTCTTTATGCAACATATGGTATGGTGGGACATTTTAAAAGCCCAATCTTGGTGTATAAGCCCAACCGTGGTCGTGAGGCTGGGAAAGGAATACATTTATATTTGGGTTTGCAAGTGTAACAGGACATGAGACATATGACACTTTTTTTTTTCTTTTTCTTTTTTGTTAATAATTATTTTAAAATTCGTTAATATTTGGTTTGGAAAAATCTTATGCAAACTTATTACATTTGGTTGTTTCTCTCTTGAATTAATAACAAAACTTTATTCCTAAAATTTTTCAGTTGACTTTCATTTGGGCTTTGTAGTATTAAGGTTTTATCATGGTCGAGTTGTTTGATCAAAGATCGAACGGCCATGAACTTTCAATCGGTCCTAGGATTTGGTTACTTGGTGTGTCATCTAGTTGAAGAAGTTCACAAAATACTACTAAGCAGAATTGTCACTTGACGCATATATTCATTCAAACAGGTCAAGTGAGTTAGGCTTAAAAAGGTTTAAATGGCCAGAAAGCTATTATGTGCGTTAGAATAACATAATGTACAATTTACAAAACTACTATGTAAGGACATTAGCATAAGGCATTGTAAAATAACACAAGTGCCAAATTTTGCCCAATCAATCCAAAAAAACACCAACATCAACTTATACATCTGTTGTGCAAAATGTACTTTTGCTTCAGCACTTGTGCAAATATACACAAGTATTGCCATTTTGCATTTTAATTTTTTATTTTTAAGAGATTAAAAAGATGGACAATTGAGTCTTTTCATGTGATGTCATCTAAAATAAAGGTAGAATTGATAGCGGGTGCAAAGTGTAACATAAGTTGTAGTTTTTGGTGCTAGCTATGCATTTTGGAATTTTAGGATGTAAAGCGTAATTTGGGATATAATTCAGGATGACAAAGTATAATTTCTCCAAATAATATAGAATTTATATGTTTGTAAGTTGTCTTAAATTATAAAGTATTCTTTTTGAACCGAGGGACTAAACTAATACCTATAAAACCTTTCTTATTATTGTTCTCGATCGTTTTTACAGTGTGGAGTACAAACCTTTTTTTGGATGAAATTCTCAAATGGCTCCTAACAAGAATGATATGGAGTAGAAATTATACAACGCTTCCGGAATATAATGTGAGCCAATAGAAACCATCCATGATCGGAACGATTGAAGAATGAAAGAGTATTATAAATGATGATATAAAACTCAAAACTTTATATGGGAATTTGGCAGACAAAAACTTTTCAAAATTTCATTTTTCTTTTTAGGAAAATTCGCATTCCTTTAAGTAAAATAATAATAATAATAATAATAAATTTCTAAACTTTGGTAATATGCTACTTTCTGTATTTCACCAACTAACTTCAAACCTAGGGCAATAACTTAAGAGATTTGGGATTCCAGTTAGCTCAACAGTAAAGTTTCTAATGGTTAATTAAGATATCTAAGGTTTAATCCTTGTCTACGTCAAAAAATTATTGGTATTTTGGTCTGATAATAAAGAGTTATCATTAGGAACAAATGATATGCATGAAATATATACAATAAAGTACCATAAGATTTGCAAAGTTAGCCTTACTTTTATATTATTTTGTGACTAATTATATATTATATTTGTTTTATGGAAAATAAAGGCTATTCACGTTTGTTTGTTTGTTTGTTTTTTTTTTTTTTTTTTTTTTTTTTTTTTTTTTGAGAAATAAACACGTACTTTTGAGTGGAGTTGTGGTATGGTTTTGAGTTAGAAGGCTATTCACATTGAGAGGCTGAACAAGTCACAAGTTGAATGCAAGGTGAGCCAGGTCGATTATAAAGCCAACTCAAGAGAAGAGAGTTTGCCATAAAGTAAAGATTGAGCCCAAAGAAGTCAAGCATCCAGCCCAGGCGTGAATTCAAGAAGAAGCCCAAGATGCAATCCAACATGGATGAAGTTTACTAGGAAAGAAACTCTTACAATCAAGCGATGAGGTGTCCATATCACAAAAGAAGTACAAGTCAGCGTGTAAAGCTAGGCCACGAAGTCCCTTGCATGTGCGTGCCTTGGAAATTAATATGAATTCCTTATTCTGATTGTATTAGGATTATATCAAATATATTGGGTAAGGCAACTATTTTCATATATAAGCCTCTAGGTCAATTTGTGTAAGAGAGATTGTGAGGGTTGAATATATAGAGAGCTGTGTCTACCTCTTCTATGACAGTTAGTTTTAATTATTTTTCTAGTTTAATATTTAATATTTTATTTTTGTATTTTATTTCAATTACCATGAGTAGTTAAATTTATAATTAGGGTTGAGGATAAAACCTTGTTAAGGATTATCAACAATATTTATGTGATTTAATTTTTCCCACAATAGTTATTCTTTAATGATTTAAACTGTTCTTGCTTCATATTATCTGACTAAGATGTGATTTTAGATACGAGTTCAATCATATTTTTTTCATGATTTAGGATTTTCCTTAGTAAATTGAATGCTTGGTTTATTATTTCTTGATTTTAAAATTGGATATCTCTTGTGATTTATTTGGCTACGGATACAATTGATGATTTGATTTTATACTTAGGAAGCGAAAAAGAGCATGCTTTAGATATTTAAATAGACTTTTTAATGAAAATATTTTCCATGATAGCAAGATTGATTTCTAGATAATCATGAAGTAGTTGGGAAAAATTAATGATCATCAAGTCCATGTGGGTTCGATTTCGTTCTTATCAAACTATACTTTGGTACGATTCATACACTTGCGAGTACTTTAAACTTTCACAATAGCAAACACCATAGGTTAAAACTCTCTCTCAAAAAAACAAGGCAAAAGGCTAAAAAAGAAAATTTTAGCTGATACGCCAAATCACTCATCAGGGGCAGAACCAAGAATTTTTGCTTAGAGGCAAGACTAAACTATTATTTTGAATCAACATTCAAGTAAAAACTCAAAGCACTGCAAGAGCATTATATCTTTCTAAATCCTTTTGAGAATACAATTTTTCTTTTTTTTTTTAAGTTTGCAATACACATGTATAAAAAATATTCAAAGAAAGAGCTTAGCATCCTGACCTTAAAGTGGCAATGTGGCATATACTACAAGAGTAAAACATTTGGCATCAAATTTAGCTCCTCTTTTAAATAATCGAATGACTAAACATACCAATATAACAAGAAAATGTATTCATCAATGGATAATCAATTGGCTATATATATTAAAAATAAATAAAATAAAATAAAAAACTAAAATCATAAGCTACAAGATAAAATAAATGGAAATTGAACTGAAATATAAATAAAAAAAAGTTTTCAAAAAAAAAATATATATATATAAATAAATAAAAAAATATAAGAAAATTTTTGTGCCTCTCAAGATTTAAAACTATTTTCCCTTAAGTTCAATTTAGAACAAAGTTTTCAAACCCGGACCGTTTAATGAACCGTAAAATGGAAAGATTTAAGGTTTTTAAGGTCGGACCAAGGTTGAATCGTGGTCGAACCGTGATGACGTCATAATTAATTTAATAATTAATTAAAATATAAATAAATATATTATATTAATAAAGATTGAAAAATTGCCTAAAATAGTTCCAAATATTTGACCATTCAATCCAATAAACTTTTTTATTTTATTTTTATGGAACCCAATATAAAAGTTAATAGACATTTCCCATAAAATTAATTGGAAAAAAAAAAAAATAATAGACATTACCCCATGAAATAGTCAAATAGTTCCAAATTACCTAAAATGGTTCCAAATAGTTCGGCCAATTTGGTTACTAGTTTGTCTCCCAATAACTTTTGTTGACAGACCCAAGGCTCTAGTACTTTACCCATTCCCCCATGAAATTTTAAAAATAAAATATAAACTAAAGCTAGAAGCCTAGAAGAGTGTGAAATGAAAACATTATTTTGTCCACCGGATTAAAATTGAAGCCCAAGAATATAGCCTGTGGTTGACAGCCAAGTTGAGTAAATGAGAAGGCAAAAAACAAGAAATAACAAGAGAAGAGAGGAAGACAGAGAAGGCAAAAACGTAGAAATAACAGGAGAGAAGAGAAAATGAAGAATACTGAGACAGAGAAAGAACAAGAGAGAGCGATATAGAGAAGAAGAATGAGAAGAAACTATGATGTGATCTCAAGTCTCAACGTCTAACAGCATGTTTGAAGCTACAATAATGGAGATCTACTTCTGTAAGCTTGTAGATAATGTTTTTTTTTTTTTTTTAGTTCAGATTCAAAGGGTAGTAGGGAACCATGAGAAGCGGTCTGATCACGGTTCTCAGAACCATGAAGTCTGACCGCAGTTCGCACGGGTCCTTGTTTTTTGCACATAGAACGGTTCTTGAAGCTAAAAGAATTGCAAAAATGAACGGTTCGAGGTTTTTCCGGTCGAACCGTACAGTTCGGTCCGGGTTTCAAAACCTTGATTTAGAAAAATCTTTATTTAAAAAAAAAAAATGTAATTGAATAAGAATGTGACTATGAGGTTACTAAATTTTTTGAAGTCAATGAAGAGCGAGACTAGAAAAATTGCACCAAGATGAGACTTTTTTAGAATTGAGTGGTTGATGGCTGAAAAGTAAAGTACTGAGAAAAGGAAATTAATTGCTAGAGTTGAATGAAAAAAAGATAGTAAAAAGAAAATATAAAAAATAAAAAGGAAGTGTTGATTTGCTAGCCAAGTGTAGTAGCTATAATATGTGTTTGGGAAAGCAAATTTGACGCTTGAAAAAAATCTTGGGTGAGACGGGCGACTGCGCCCGTCTCACAAGATAACATCTCTGAGGCTTGAAAGGGACATGGACAGGTAGGGCCATGCCGTAAGGGAGGCGGGGCAAGCAATTTCCTTGATGGAGGGCCAGCTCATAAGAAAAAAAGGCATATTTGTAGGGGCCATGGCCCCCCTGTTATACACACAGTTCCGCCCTAGTCATTCATTCAAACAAGTAACGAAGATGTTTCCTAAAAAACAAGTAACTAAGATAGTATATACGTGCTAATTAAGTTGAAAGTCGTGCATATTTCTCTAGGTTTTTGTTTCCAAGTCCCCGGTTTGACCTTACTAATTGAAAAAGCATGGCTACCTCCAAGACTTGTGTTGAAGAAACTTTGTTTCCACATACGACACAAAACAAATAATGCAAAAATCTGTACAATCAACTTGGACATCGAACACCTAAGATAGAAAGAGAAAGAGTGTTTGGAGATAGAATTTGTGTGTTTTTTTGTGTGTGATGTATAACCCCTCTATAAATTAAGACTTGAAGGAGACCTCTAATTAATGAGAAATTATCAATTTGTATAATCATATAATACATCATTGCAAAAAAGAAGAAACTGTATAATACGACACAAAATTTCCTATCAAGTGCTTTTTGAAAATTAATACACCAAGAATTAAATGTGTATGTGTTTGTGTGGATAACTTCATTGGTTTTCCAAACAAGATGTCCAAAGAAGAAAAATAATTGCGAAATCTATCCGGATTTAGAAAAGGAACACTAACTGCATTATGTACAAGTAAATTTTAATTTGAATTTCAAGGTGTTATAATCAAAATGGAATAATTGTCTTTTGAATTGTGTTGTTAAAGATATGTTAGACATATTAGTCCAATGTAATAGGCATAAACCCATACTTATTTGTACTAGTAGTCTAGGATTTAGTCACCTATATATACTCGTGTAATGATTCATTGTAATATAGGTTATTGTACTACACTCTTATATAATGAAGATGTAGCCCTTAAAGGTTTCCTCTATAGACATAGGCCAACAAGACTGAACCATATAATCCTCGTAGCTCAATAAACGGTCACAAATCAAGCTTATAATGAGAAAGTTATGGGCTTTTTCGCATTTCAGATTTTTGTTGATATCACAATCTCAATCGATTGAACTAGGTGTCGAGCTTGCAATTGGAAATCTCAATTGGTCGAGCCAAGTGTTGAGCCAGTAGTTGAACTGACAAAAACTTTGTTTTGAACTGACAAAAACTTTGTTTTCTTACTTTGAACTTGATTCTTTTTTTATCTGAAGTTGGGTCTTTGTCTTGGACTATAAAATTCACCTTTAACACACTCAAGACTCACCAAAAATACTATAAGTGGATTACATTTGATCACGGTTTGCTAACCTAAAAATATGGACTCTACAATCTCCCTTTTTTGGCAATCCATGACAAAACCCAACTACAAGGAATGACCCAAGTTTACAAAGAACATCAATTCAATAACTCACCTTCATGTTGTCATGGCTTTATGTCCTTAAGGTCTTGTACTTGGTCGCATCAACACTACAACACCACTACTGAGCCACTATGATTCTTGGCCTTAATTGCTCTAACGTCAAACCTTAGACTAATAGACAAATAGGAGACTTGTCTTACACACAAGGTAGGATTGAGATGGGACTAATATTATACTGTTAATTTTCAACTTTGTTCAATACAAAACTACATCATCCTCTCCTTCACAACTCAATTTTGGCAAAGACTAACAAGACGACTGAATTAAACAAAGTTGAAAGTTAAAAGACTAAATTGAATGAAAGTGAAGTTAAATGATTGAGTTTTATTTTAGGCAATGTTAGAATATGCAATAATCTATAATTCATCCAATTTCTATTAAACTTCCGAAAAATCTAATGCATAATTGCATACTATAAGTGGTTCCACACTTCCACCATAGGGGGAGCTCCTGCAATCTATACTGATTCATTTATGATCACTTTACTACCTTGTTACCTACTCTGTGAACATGGGCTTACCGAACAGTTTTCAAATCTTTGGAGCTTTTGTAGCTGCCGACAACATGGTCCATGACCAATGGGCTACAAGAAATGTCCATAATGCATGGATTGTGGTCTCCTAGTCCAGCCTACAAAATCCACACATGCCGTCCTCCATTTAGGTCCTCTCACACAGATTTGTTTTTGTTGGTAGAGTCAGTGCAAACTCACCGAAGGAAAGGAAATGTTTTACTTTACCTTATCCAGCACTTTGCCACTTCATACGATGTCCCACAAACCATTGCTCATCCTCCACTTAAGCATTCACAGTACAGAGCTTCATGGGCTTTGTAAAAAGCCGAGTGGTACGAACTACAAACCAAGAAGCACCCCTTCTATCCAAAAGCTCACTCTCCTAAACTGACCAAGAATCACCCATTTTTCGGCTGCATCTCCGAAGAACATTGAGGTGGGGTATTATTTGGCCTTCGAAGTTTCGATCGAATCCAGTGAGTATTTGTCACCACTTAAGCCATGGATGTCCCAGTAACCTTTGTAATTGGCTACTAGTATGGTATATTGATGTTATTTATCAAAGTATAAAAAATTACACAAGTTCAATAGCTGCCTAACTACAGAACTAGCAATAGCCATCTCCTCAGCGTTATATATATAGTCCCAAAACATATTTGTTCATTTTGTTGTACGCTTGTACTCAAAATGAACAAATATTAGATAGCTGATTTCATATTTGTCCCAAAACTGCTGAGCAACTATATTCCTCCACCAAAAAATCACTGCCATATTAGTTATGAAACAATACCGGGACTATTAAGTGCATAAGTTTCATAACAACATTGGCAAGATGATAGAAAAAACTAATACTCTCCCTCCCCCCCCCCCCCCCCCCCCCCCCCCAAAAAAAAAAAAAAAAAACTAATACTCTAGAAGACAGAATAATCAAGCTTCGCTTAATCATTTAACACATCAAACTCAAAATCAAAGAACAGTATTGCTTTTGAATGATTCACAGTAGGGTCCACAGCCACCCTTTTATCCTTCTTGCTTCTGATTTATTAATCAATCACTCTTTTCACTATGATTAAGACCCTTTGATGGACTTTCATTCCTGGCATAAACAAAGACTAAGAGCATTAGCATTGGAGAATGCTAATGTCAAATCTAAGGGAAATTTGGAATTTTAAGCCCCAAAACTATCTACATTGGGGAATGCTAAACAGCAGTATTGCAAATTTTTTTGCAATACTGCTACAATGCAATTCTAAACATAGAATTGCACTATAGCAAATATTGTAAAAAAATAATAATATTTTATTATGTAGAGAGAAGGAGATGGGATAGAAAATATATAATTTTGAGATATATTATTTTATTATGTAGATATATTATTTTAATGAGTAAAAGAGAGAAGTAGAAGTTTGGGATATGAAAATATTGTAAAATTGTATGGTATAATGATAAAGTGGCTTTTTAGAATTGTAAAATAGAGTAGTATTGGAATTTTCCAATGCTAATACTCACGTGTTGGTAATCAAGTCTGCTACATGATATATATATATATATATATATATATATATATATATATATATATATATATATTTTTTTTTTTTAAGTAAAAAAATTACATGATCAAAGAATTATATTGAAAAAGAGAAGGAGCAAATAAAATCTACAACAAATTGCATACTATTTAAACAACGATCTTTAAATTCTACGTGAAATTTCACAGAATTAGCCCCTATAATATAACAGAACCGTAGATTGGTCTTCACAAGATTTATGCAACCAAAAATGATGACATCAATACTAAGACAGTCAATTAAGCAAACAAAAGCAAATTCATTAAAACTCCATTGTTTTACCTATTGTTGTTCTGCGTGGTAACAATCACATTGTCACCGTCAAGCAAAAGAAGACTCCTCGATACAAGTTGTGGCCTGAAATGACTAGGGAAGCTTGCGAATTTCAACCGTCTTGTGTATTTTATTTTCTGTGTCATACCTAATAGGACAGGTACAATCCGTATGACACTCCTCCATTAGAAACTTCTTGCAGTTCTTGGCAAACATTAAAGGCTTCCAATACTGAAAATTCCAAGCCACTACACTCAGGTCAATTTTATAAATCCAGAGTCCAATAACCCCCTTCCCCCATATTCTTTCATTAACCAAACAATACATCATTGAACATTCCCCTAGAAATCACTATAAAACAGAGGTGTCCTTCCAACACTTCCAACCAAGTCAGACAATGATTGGGTGTTTGAAGCCGCGTTGTAAAGACCTGGAATTTTTCAGTGGCAAGATTAAAAGCAACAATGCTCTTCAGCCCATCCTCAGCAACTACCCAATGCTCCATTATAACAAAAATTCATTCTTTTTATTTTGTAATATGCTACTCTTTTTGTTTTTTTGGAAAAATGCTAAAACTATAACAAATTTTACTAAAAAAATTTACAAACGATGTAGCAATAAATATGATTAGTGACACTTCAAGAAAATAATAAACAAGTATTTGAATATGAATGATATTAAGGATATTATAAATTTTACAACATGAAGCTTACAAAAATGTATCAACAATCACAGAAAGTAATTAAAAAATGCATTTAACTGGTTGTTGACATTCACATATCATATTAATTGTCACATAAATTTTTTTAAGGTTTCAAAGAAAAATTAATAATATTTTTAGCATTTTCATATCTAAATTATTTTGTGATTAGTACATACATATTTATAAGACTTATGTATTTATAGTTGTATTATCTTTAACATTACTCAATTCTTTGAGACTTCTTAAAAATAGAGGAAAAATATAAAACTATTTTTTTTCTCTTGTACCTCCAAAAAAAAATTTTCTTAAAAAAAAAAACAATTTTTGCCCCAAAATTTTGGGGGCCTTTCTCTAATAGGGGTCCCTACGGTGATGGCCTAAGTGGCATAGGCCTAGGGCCAGCCCTGCAATGATACCAAGTGGGGACATATTGACCACTCCTGTTTTGGCCTTTGATCTTCATTTTTTTTCCAAGACCTTGATTTAAGACTACCGCCTTGACTTCAAACTCCATTAAAGATGTGGGAGAGATTCTTAGCAATGAAAATTTTTGGATAATGAAAATTTGGCAGGAAGAGAAGGAAGTAGTTAGGACCATGCTTCAACTCTCTTCTTGTATAGTCCATATTTGTCTCACTTTTTAATATCTCTAATTTAGAGTGGATAAAAATAGTATGCATTCCTTTCTGGCAAAATCTAGACCGAAGCCACCGCAGCCCCTAGGAAACAAAAGAAGAAAATGATGCAGTGGAGGAAGACGCGTATGGAATCATTACGATTTTTTTTTTTTTTCTTTTTTTTCTCCTGAGAAGAGTTACGAAATTTATTTAGGAAGGTGAAGTGTGAGAGAAATAGGTAACAAAATTTATAATCATTTAAAAAAAACTTACTCTCTACTTGTTTTGGCATTAACATTTTTTGGAAAATGATTCATTTTTCAGAGTATTTCTTGGAAAATTATCTTATTTTCCGGTGTTTAGTAACAACCTTGAAAATGAGCTTGAGAATGTTTTCTAGTATTTGGTATTTACAGTTTTTATAACATTTCTTATATAATTTAAAACAAGTATAATATGTGTATTGTGTAAACTCACCTAATGTAATCAATATAAATAAATAATAATAATAAAAACCAAGAATGAATTTGGTTTTTAAACTAAAATTTTGACAACCGATACAATCAAAATTAGCTATCCAATTTTCATGATCTCAAATTCTCATCTTGCTCATATATATAAACAGTAACGTTCATAATATAAATATATATATATATAAACCATACTTCTCATAATTTAAAATAACCATTATAACCTTAAGTTCCATTTTTATATAATTCAAAATGCCACATAGGCCAAATAGTTTTATTGGCAAACTAATCCAGTACAGATAGTTTGATAAATATACCAAAAATTGTTATAGAACCGTTGACCGATCTATGAGGAGAAAAAAATACAAACCTTATTAAAGAATGGTGTTATAGAGAGGAGAACAAATAGGGAGAAAAAAAGAGAAGAAAAGTAGATAGAAAGAGAAGTCTGTGGGAAGAGAAGAGGACAGAAGGGGTGATAGTGAGGGTGTGAGAAGAGAGAAAAAACAAAGGGAGGAGAAGAAATGAGAGAGTTTATTTTGAGAAAGGCTAAATGAGCGAAATAAAATATTTTTTCCTAGGTCAGAAGAAGATAATATTTATAAAAGCTATGCAATGTGAGAGAGAGAGAGAGATTGTTTTCCAAAAAAAAAAAAAATTGGAAAACAACCTATATAAAATAAGCCTTATTTTTTATAAGAGTTTTCCATTGACTAAAGATAGTTTTCCATTGACCAATTTTTTTTATACTACCAAACATTGAAAAATGTGGAAAACTATCTTTATAGAAGATTTTTCAACGAAACAAACAGAACGTTAAAAGGCACAATAATTATACTTTTGTCAGTTTGTGGTCACTTCTATATGTAGGCCTAAGTTAAGAAGTTGGCCTAAGTACAACTTAATTGTTTGGCTTTAGACTTTATTATGATGTGAGGTGGAGTGTAAGCCTTAATCCACGAATTCATTATATGGTGGATATCTTATAATGTTTTACTCTCTTATTATCATATATATCTTATTAAAGTCTAAGCACAATAAGAATTCCATTTGAATCTAAATTCATCTCTAAATGTATGGTCTACTTTTGTGTTTAAGTTTCGATTTGAACTTTCTTCATTTTTTGTACCAAAAGACCCAATCATAATACTCTATATGAAAATTGAAATAACCACATAACTCATCTAATTAAGTTTTGTTTAATTTAAAACAAAATATTAGATCTCATCTTTAGTGACAGACATCATGTGTAAAAGAGCTATGGCTTTATGTGAGCAAAAACAACCCGAGCAATGAGAGGTCAAGATGATGTTCTCAGGGTGATCACCCTACCCACCTACTGCCAATATCATACCTCTAAATTATATTAGGAAAAAACATTATTTTAGTCCTTACATTTTGATATTACAATTAATTTGATCTCTACATTTTGGTAACAGTCAATTTGATTCTTGTTATTTTCAACATGCAGTCAATTTAGTTTCTATCATTAACTCACCAACAGAAAATGCATATGTGACAAACGGTATGCATTGTTGGCACACTTGGAGCTTATGTGGCAGCAAAAATAATAATAATGATTTTATATTAACTTTAAACAATGACACATTAGCATTTGAATAATAAATAAATAAATAAATTGATTTAATTATAAAGGAAAAAAAAAATCACGAATTCAGATTTGGATTCTGGAACACACAGATCTTGAATATGAACACAGAAGATATCCAACCTGAATCAAGCTCAGCAAATCATGAATTCAATTATTCAATCTTGGCGTATATGCACCACCGTGGCTTAACCATCTAGAATTTCTCTTTTCTGCAATGGTGCCAATCTCTCTTTCCCATCTCCATGTAGCAATCCACAGTCCAAAATCAACCATCTACAATCTACAACCAAATAACCCCAAATCCAAAAATATTCAATCAAGCAATCAATCCCAAATGGGTGGAGAGAGAGAGAGAAACTAGCATATATTCTGGAGAAAATGGGCAAATGCCCCTTTCAAAAAAACAATCCAGCATTTTGCCCAACTTCCCAAACTAATTAAGGAAATGCCCCTCTTTTGAAACTCAATTTTTTCAAAATCGAATTAAAAAAAAAAAAAAAAAAATATATATATATATATATATATATATATATATATATATATATATATATATATATATGAAGCCCTATAGTGGCATTTTAAGAAGCCTATAGTGACGTTTTAAGGACTTATAGTGGCATTTTTTAATTCGATTTCCCTAAAGTCGAGTTACATGCAATTTTTTTCCTTTTTTTTGCCTATAACTCGACTTTATGAAGATCGAGTTAAAAAACGCCATTATAGGTCCTTAAAATATCACTATAAGCTTCTTAAAAACGTCACTATAGGGCTTAACTCGATTTTGAGAAAATCGAGTTTCAAAAGAGGGGTATTTCCCTAATTAGTTTGGAAAGTGGGGCAAAATGTTGGATTGCTTTTTTTGAAAGGGGCAAAAGCCAAAATTTTCCATATATTCTTCTAAACAATTACACAAAGCCAAAGCCTCAACATTGAAATCTAAACTTATCCATTAGCATATACCCGTTACCCATTCTAAGGTCTTGGTGCTTCTTGTTCTTGACCACCAATAGTAGCAGCTTTGAATGTCATCAATGTTGTTGATGATGAAAGTAAAGAGGAAGAAGAGAGACCCACCAAGGCTTGAAGCTTTCTGTTGAAAGACCATATTGAGGAATTAGTCGAGTTGTTTGAGTTAATGAGTGATTTTTCCATGGTGGCTTTAGCAAAAGCCTTGGGTTCTTCTTTCATCTGGTAGTCTCAATTGGAGAAAAATTAGCTCTTCGTAGCTAGGAATAATTACTTGGGGGGGGGGGGGGGGCTGGGTTGTAGTAGAGATATACTAAAATATAATGCAACCAATTTTCATGTGATTCAAACCATGAAAATTGAAAACTACGACAATAATTTTTCAGTCCTTTGTATGGATACTCTATGTTTCTAGGTTGATATGGACTTGTTATGAGATAAACAGGTCAAATTTCATCTTGTTTGTTGATAGAGAATTCATATATTTATTTACGTGATCTTGGATCATGGTCTATCCCTTTAGATTGAATTCTTGAACATTTGGAGGGACGCTCATCAGACATTGAAGTATCAACATTTGTTTCTACAGATTACCTAAGTTTTGAATAACATACAACTTTTTCTTAAAAAATGCATTAATTGTTTGTCATTTGCTCATTATTTGGCACCTAATTTCAATCCCAAAAAAAATCAATTCAAAAATTGATAAACTAACTTCGAAAATAGATATAATAAATTATCATATAAAATTCGTTCTTACATAGTCTCGTGGCCCTCACCCCACCCGGACCCACTCAAGAGACAAATAACACAAAAGCCAAAAAGGCTGAGTCATAGAGTCAGTGGGTCAAGAATAAAGAATCCAATAACAATAAACACAAAAAGAAAAGTCAAATAAATATAAATTGCTTTACTGGCAAAAGATATCACATACACATACTTGATATTTCTATTATACTATTTAGTATTTATTTCAGTTCTAGAGAAAAAGAGAGAGAACTGAGATGAGAATGACTGAATGAGATACCTTGAGGAACTGAGGTGAGGGTTTTAGGATTTGAGGTTGAGTGATGAAGGCTAGGTGAGGTCAGTGGCTAGTGAAGATATAGTGTCACGGCGAGCTGGAGATGCGTGACCGCATGACGTGAGGACTTGGAATTCAGGCAGCATGAACTAAGGCCATCAAGCAGAGGGCAAAGGTGTGACTGCATGAAGACTAGGAATTTAGGCAGAAGTGTGAGGTGATTTTTGTTTGATTAGGATTAGGGATTTCAGATTTGGGGTTGGACTGGGCTGGAAGTGCCTTTAGTTTAAAGGAGAAGAATTTTGTATGATTAAGGATTTTGGACTGGCCAACTGGGTTGAATGTGGACAAATATTTTTGTTTTATTTGAAGTTGTATTGGACTGGTTGTTGAAAATAATTTGGGGGGGGGGGGGTGGGGGAGGGGATTTAATTCTTGGAGGGGCCTATGTCTTTGTTTTTTATATACTCTAAGGGAAAATTTAAAAATTTTGGGGGGGCCAAGGAGCTAAGTAGCTCCGCCCTCTTGATAATTTCTTAGAAATTTACCATTGTATCATGTGTAAATTTCAATGAGTATTTTCAATTCCTTATACAAGAAAGTTTCAAGTGGGTTTAGTTAGCCTAGAATCCTAACACGACATGAGTGACGAATTGAGATTTGCGTAGCTTGATTCGAGTTTGATATTTTCCAGATTCATCTTCAAAATTTGTGTTTTCCAGTAGATCTAAATTCATGATTTTTTTTTTCCTTAAAAAAAAAATTCATGCTATTTTTTTCTTTAAAATTGAATAAATTATTATTTTTTATTCAGGTGCTGCGGCATTTTTTATTAGTATTATTTTTGTTACCACGTAAGCTCCAAGTGTGTCAATAATGCACACCGTTTGCTATATGCATTTTCCGTTAGTGAGTAGGGATCAAATTGACCATGACACCAAAATATAGGGATCAAAATGATGTTTTCACCGTCATATTATTAGAGTCATCACTTTGTTTATTTAAGGAAAAAAAAAAAAAAAAAACACTAGGTAACCCAAAATTAATTAAATACATCTTTATTTCATTTGAAAAATTAATTAGATTACATGATTTTAGAATGAAAAACACAAATTACAATTTATTTCCTAGTCACATTCTAAGAAAAAATGGATAATTTTATTCCTAGTTACATTTTAAAAATGTAAGACTTATATAAAAAAAATAAAAATAAAAAGCCTAATCTAAAACTATTGATTAAGGTAAGAAGGATATGTTATGAAATGGGAAAGTGTCTGACACACTTTTTCTTGTGGGTTAATTAGAACTTAGAACAAGGATTATGAGCTAAGAAAAGACTTGAAGAGTTAATATGGAACTATAATTTAAATCCATACCGTAGGTCATCACATGAGAGTTGCATTCACGACCTGTCGTGGAAGATGTAACAAGATAGCGAATTGGCTTGAAGATCCCTAGCCATTCATTCTTTGAGCAAATTTTCCAATCTGAAGAGAAACCAATTGAGCATAACTCCTAGTGGAAAGAAGCAAGCAACTATTTACTATTTAGTTGTAGCAAAACAAACTGGGGAAATAATATATTGATTATAGTAATTAATACGGGGTATATGAATTATGAATAACATAAGATGAAAAGTACAAGGACGTAATTTCATCAATATCAGTAAGAGATGATATCACTGTATCGTGAAAAGCTTTATGGGATAATGAGATCACAAAATTCTATTTAATTATATAGAAATAATAAAGTCATGCCGAAACTGAAGAACCTTATCATGAATGGAAATAATAATGTCATGCCAAAACTGAAGAACCTTATCGTGGAGAGACAGTATGTGCACCAGATTTCAGCTCTAATGAAAGTTATTCTCATTAAAAAAAGAAAAAAAGAAGAGAGAGAGAGAGAGAGAGAGAGACAGTATGTGGAAATGTCCCCAAAAAAAAAAAAAATTTTGTGGAAATGTGGCATTGAGAATGGCATGATGATTCCCAATTGTCCTTGCAAAATCAAATATCAATTATTTAAAATGTCATGTTATTGAGTGTTCTTAGGTATCTTTAAAGAATTTTAACACAATTTTTATGAAAATTTTAAAAAAATTGTCATAACTTTTTTTTTTTTTTTTTTAAGAACAACTTTCTTAAAATGGTATATTAACAAATACCCTTAGTTCATCAGATAACATTTTCTTAATCTAAAAGACATGGAACAAATATTTATGCACCAACCTATGTAAAACTGTACAAGTGAAGACATGTCTAACAGCTTACCAATATATATATATATACACGCCCAATAGGGGGAAATTTAAAAAACTACGGAAAAAAAAAATAACAAATAGAAATAACTTTTCTTATATCTTTTCTCTTTTTCTTAAGTGCAATCATATACCCATGTGGCCATGTGCAATCACAGAAAGATCTTTTGCTATAGCTTTTCCTCTTTTTCTTTGGCTGAGTAACCTATTTGCAATCATAAACTCATAGTTGCTACCTGCACACATCATTCACACACCATAGAAGAAGTGGCATCAATTTATTTAAACTTAAAGCAAAAGATCATCTTAACAATAAATAAAATAGTTATGGGAAATTTTGTTCCACACATGTGCATTACATTGTCAAATATAAAACGTGATTTTAAGTAACAATTTTAGTTGATTTGGGCAATCACAATATGTGCAACCAAAACTGCCCAAAAGTTATTTAAATACAAAATAGATGTACGGTGGCTAATTTGGAAATGATAATCTAGACTTTCATAACAATGGGTTACCCAAAATAATAGATACTGCACAATTTATTAGCTCAAATATTTATAATTATGAATCACGATGTCAACCAAAACGCCACACATATATGAAATGACATACCTAGTGGTGGTCCCTTGTTTGTCTTTTTTTTGAGAAACAAGTGGCGGTCCTTGGTTGAAGGCAAAAAATTATATATATAATATTTTTATTATTTTTACTACGCTATAAATGAAATTTTTTTTAAAATTTATTTATTTGAGAAACACACGCCAGCAATAAGAAAGAACCCCCTAGAAAAGAAAAATAAGAAAGAAAAAAAGAAAAAGAAAAACCAAACAACGCCAGATTAACCGCCTCAAAACAATTCGCCCGATTTCGCTGACACCGCGCTCATCCGCGATCGCACGTCGCCTTCACCATCATCGGCTATCGCGATCGGAAATCGCTTGTTGCTCACAGTCTCCGCTTAATACCGATCTCATCCGCGTTAGCTCGTCCCCTTCACCATCATCGGCGATCGGCACGCTCGTTGTTCTCAGTCTCCGCTTAACACCGACCTCATCTGCCGATCTTTTGACTGGTATTCCCATTCAACTCTCTCTCTCTGTTTTGGACTATAGCTTATGAAATATGTGTTGTGAATTGTTGTTCGTCTTGAGTGGGGCCAAATTAATATATGATAAAGTTAAAGAGTAGAATTGTTTGCGTGCGAAGTAAGGAATTGGGTGCAATTTCTTTCCACGCAACCAATTCTTTTTACTTTTTTATTGAGATTAAAAACTGTTTTTTTACTGCTATCAATCTCTGTCTTTAAATTATTATTATATACTTTACTAGACAATGCAGTGACGTGGCAGTTGGATTGGGTGTTATTTTTTACGACAAATAATAGATGGTTAATTGTTATTAGTTGAAATTTGAATCTAACAAAATTTTTTTTTTTTTTTTGTCATAATAATAATAACCAATAACAATTACTTAGAATTTGTTGTGAAAATATTGTAAACATATCATTTTTTTAATTTTATTATTATTTATTTTTTGCATTGATTAGTGGAATTTTGACCGTAACCCAACACAAATTTTTCTTAATACAGTTACAAATACCAATAAGTTGATTTGAATTATAGGAAAAGCACTTTCCCCCAAGTGCAGTTCATTATAGGAAATGTTATGGTAACGGAAGACTTAAAAGGACATTTGTTAGTTTGTTAGTGAACCATTTTAGAAATATTTTCTAAGATGTTCTTTCAACAATTGTCTTAAAGAACATGTTATCAGGACCTATCATTTAAACCAACCAATTTCCCCTTCATGTTTGGAAATTGAAGTGTCACCAATGACCTTGTTAACTACTGAACCATTAGCATAGGTAATGAACTCAAAATTCCTAGGCTGGTTAGTATAAATCAAAACAACACAATTCGTCTGCGTTTGGTTGCTGAGAAAATGCTAGAGACAATGTAAACTGAGCAGGATATCACACAGGTCAAAAACCTTTCCTCACACTTCTCTTTTTCCTTCTAGAGAGAGAGGAACCTAAGGCTAGCCCATCATCAAAATACAAATTATTGCTTCTAGATTTTGAGCCCATAAGTGACAACTGCTGTATATTTGGATTCTTCTGAGAAAATGAATGATGATTTATATTTGGATTCTTCTAAGAAAATGAATGATGATTTGGAAGAGAGCTTCTTCAAATAGAGCAGATAAAGTTGCTCAACCTCTTTATTCTAGCTGGATAAACTTTAGAGTGAACTGAAAGCATGGAAAACGATGAGGGAGAAGAGGAGTCAGAGAGCAGGCGGGAATTGGAAAGGGAAAGAGCGAAAGAGGGAGAAACCCACGTACAAGCACAACACCATACATAGGGAGCCAATAGAAACTCACCTGCTGTCTGCTCTCTGCTCCTATCCCTTCCATCCTTGTTCGCCTCACTGAATCATGACACCTTGTCCTCTCTCTAGTAGAAATAGTGAGTTTTCCTGCTCTAACCCAATCAAACCATTTTGGCTTACATGTAATACCAACGGTGCAAACATCTGCCCAAAATAAACCAATAATCATCTGCTTTTCATGCTTTCTGTTAAGTTCAAAAGTTCAATTCACATTATCTCCTAATTTTTATGGGTGAGCCTTAAGTCACACTGAGGTTATAGTTCATAGAAAAGAGAAAAGTAACTAATCACGGGGACATAACGCACATAGGCACCACTAACTACTCATCTTGGCATTGAACCTCATTCAAACAGCTTGGTCATGGTAAAATATGTGCATACCTCATGGAACTTAAACAAATACTACTCCAAACACACAAAACTGATGTGATAAGAGGAGATGATATGAAGGAACTAAAACATCAAAATTTTCAACAATTAAACATGATCATATTTGAGTAAAACAATTAGGGTCCATTTGATTGGGGAGAAAGGTGGGAAGAGGGGAGAAAAGAGTGTTTGATTAAGGAGGGTAGGAGGGAGTGAAAATGGTGGGGTCCAAGATTTTTTTTCGCCAGGCCTACCATTTGGGGTGAATAAGTTTTCTCCCATTTTGGGGATAACATGGGGAGGAGGGAGTGGGTTTGATGGGAAATTACCCATCTTCTCTCTCCCCCCTATTCAACATTGCTTTCCTTTTCTTTTTTCTTTTTCCCCTGTATTACGTTTAAGTTGTTGGCTTTTTGTTTTTTTTTTTTTTTTTTTTTTACCCTTAGTTAACTCACGGAAGATTAGGGAGAGGCACTGTTTTCACCAGTGAGCAGTGTAATACAGTACACTCCATCATCACATCCCTCAATGCAAATTCTCAATCAACAATCAAAAGCCACCACCCAAAAGCCAAAAATCTAAATTACGAGGTAAAAAATCTAAATCACAATAAAAGGAAAGAAAAGGACCCTAAATCAGCTGAAATTTTTTAAGGATTAGATCCCACGATGCAAAATCTCAAACAACAACCAAAAAACTGCACATTATAGAAATGAAGAAAAATGCCTTCAACGAAGAAACTTTGATGGTATAAAATTCCTTAGCAACTTCATCAACTACAGAAACCAATGCCAAATAAGCCCATATATTAATCTATTTTAAGCCAACCAAAAAATTGTACATTAAATAGGCCGAAGAACGAAAATGTTGGGCAAGTACAAAATAGGGACTGAAACTTGTTCAAAGCAAAGCCACGATTTGTAAACTAGTGGCTCTGGTTGAATTGGTGACTTCTATCTTAAGCCAACCAAAAAACTGCACATTATAGAGAAGGCTGCTTCTAATTCCCTATCGTGAAAGCCCCTATAAAATCTCAAGTTCCAAATTCTATCATTTCTACCCTCCTGATGACACAAAAATCATAAATGCAAGCTACCTTGTCATTTGAACACGCATATAACTGGGGATAGAGCATTTTAAGTGGGTTATCTCCAACCCACCTATAATGCCAAAAAAGAATATGAGAACCATCGCCTAGCACTAAAGCCAAATGTTTGGAGAAACTCTCCCATCCTTCATTAATACCACGCCATACCACACCCATGGGCTCTTTTGTAGACTTTAGTATTCCGCCCCCCTTGACCCTCTCCATACTTAGTGGCAACAACCCTCTACCAAATATGGGTACCTTCTTGTCCATACCTCCATAGTCATTTCCTCAATAAAGCATGATTAAAGTGCACTAACTTCTTGATCCCCAACCCACCCATCTCTAGAGGTGAACAAACTTTATCCCAAGCTACCAAAGGATATTTGAAACACTACTCTGAAGACTCTCATTAAAAATTTCTTTGAATATGTTCCAACTTATCAGTCACAACTATAGGTATGGTAAACAAGGATAGGTAGTATGTAGGGAGACTTGAAAGGATACTATTCAACAAAGTAAGTCTACCATTCTTAGATAAATAAAGATGCTTCCAACCTGATAGTTTCTTTTCCATCTTCTCCAAAATAGGATTCTAAATGGATGTTGTCTTGAACGGAGTACCCAACAGAATTCCCAAGTATTTCATAGGCAAGCTACCCACCGTACACCATAGGATATTAGCCCCAAGGCCCTAGTGTTACCAACCTTCCCAACAGGGACAATCTCACACTTCCCCACATTAACTTTCAAACCTGTAAAAGCTTGAAAACAAGACAAAGCCAGCCTAATGAACAACAATCGTTCTCTAGAAGCATCACAAAACAAAATAGTATCATTTGCAAACAACAAGTGTGATAGAGTTAACTGGTCCCACATGAAAATCACGAATAAACAACTCTCCTCAGTTGTTTTAAAAATAACTGACTTAATACTTACATAACCAAAAGGAAAAGAAGAGGGGACAACAGATCACTTTGTCTCAACCCACGAGAGCTTCCAAAAAAATTTTAGGGGATCCATTCACAGGAACAAAGAAACAAATAGTAGTGATAAAAGCCTTGATACACCCCCTTTGTCTCACCCCAAAACCCATCCAACCGAACAAATAGAATAAGGCATCCCAATTCACATGATCATTGGCTTTTTCAATGTTCAACTTACAAACCCCGGTAGATGACACTTCAACATGCTATTTAGTCATTCATTAGCAATTAGCACTGAATCTAGTTTTTGAGACTCATAGATGAGACAGTCTAACATCACCCTCAATCTATTTGCCAACACCTTAGATAGTAGCTTGTACACAATATCGAATTAGTACTCATGTCTACCAATGATGAATTTAGAAGAAAATATCCAGACTTATGTGATTAAAACTAGGACTAACACAGCATCGGGTAATACATGTCATTTACATTCATCCAGAAGTGGGGGGGATATCAGAATTTAAAAAACAGTGACTCTCCCCTCTCTAGAAGTATCAGAATTCTACAAGTCAAGCCAAGCAAAATCCACAGTTTTTTTTTTTTTTTTTTTTAATAACAGTGTTAATCATGTGACAAGCCCTTGTGGTGAAGAGGCTTAACTTTTAATCTATAATGGGATTTTTGTTTTTAAATTTGTAATGTTAGTCACAGAATTGCCAAAAGAGGAAGGATTGTTAGGATTCTGATTGGCAACTCTCTTGTGATCCCAAGGAGAGTGTTTGAGAGATTGAAACCACAAAGTCTTCTTTCCAGTGAGTTTCACTATTGCAAATCTTGAGGAAGTTTATTGCAAATCTTATGGCTTAGGGGGTTAAATAAATAAATAAGGTTATGCAATTAATCTCCGCATTGGCCTATTTGGAATTTGGTAAGTTCATTTTGTTTTAAGCCATAGTTTTTGTATAATCTTATGCTTCATCTAGCAATTATTTGTACAGTTATTTTTTTACCTGGTTGTTTATAACAAATGCAATTGGATTTCAATCACCTTCTTTGTTTCTTCAATTTGTAAATTTTTTTGTAATTTTTACTTTTTGTAATAAAATTGATAGTGACTTTAGCATGATTCTAATCACATGATTCTTCTCTATCCCTCTTGTTGCTCTATTTGTTGCAGAAATTTTAATAGCCTGATGGCCTTGGGAAGAGCTATTTTGTTTTCAATTATAGTTCTGTGGGGTTTGGTATTATACCGTGAAACCACTTTGGCAGAGGAGTTTCTTGTTGGAGGTCCTAAAGGTTGGGCCGAAAACATTATTAATTGGCCTCCTAATGGAACAACCTTCCACGCTGGTGATGTACTCGGTGAGTTTGATCTCTTATTATCATTATTTTTTTGGCCCTAGAAGGTAAGCTCACCTGCAAAAGGGAAATTTGCTAGCAAACATGGAGATTGTTAGAATCTCAATTCTAACTCTAAGCTATGCGACTGATTTAAGGCAGCCAGACCTTATAGTAAGAGAGACGTAGAGAATAGAGGGAATAATGGGAATAATTAAAGAGAGAGAGAGAGAGAGAGAGAGCAAAGTAAGAGGAATTAGCATAAGCTGGTCAGTCTCATCATTATCTCTACTCATTGCGTGATTACACTTATATCCATATTCCAGCTGTTAATGCCATCACACCAACTAACAGGTCTAACAGCTTAACAACTTCCCTTACCAATATTCCAACTGTTAATGCAATCCATATTCCAACTGTTAACTCCTAACAACTATCTTTAACTGTCTAAAGCACATATAACAATATCAATCTGTTACAATGAGCTAATTACAATGCAAATCTATACTAGACTACATAGTAGTTGTTGCTGACAAGGCCAGTGAGCTTGGACTCTTAACAAAGCTCACCTCTCTGTGGGTGAGCCAGAGGTACCAACAAGCTAAGAAGTCTGTGGTAGATATGAACCATTATTACCGACAAATAATTGCATAGTTTTATCAATGAAAATTCTTTTTCTCACACTTCATTCTAATCTATCAAATTTCTTGGGAAACCTCTACAAGAAATCATTTCATGTATCATATTCTAGATTACTATAATAAAAATTATGTCCTACACATTTTGGTTGCACTTAATGACTTAGCGTAATTCTTACTGTGATATATAGAAAATGGAAGCATATGACTTTTGTTGCCTCTTTCTCATGCTTTCACATTAGTTTTTAAAATCTTACATTTTCCATTTCCACCAAATTTTTTAGTCAAAGTTAAATTTCTTTTTTTTTCAAATCATGAAATTAGATTCTTGAATCTCCAACTAAGATTCTAAATTTTCTCCTTGTTTCTATGTTACAGAGTTTGTATACGACCCAATGAAGTACAATGTGATTGTTGTAGACAAACATGGTTATGAAACATGCAAAGCACCAGTAAGTGCTTTTGAAAACAACAGTGGAAATGATCAACTTTATCTTGAGAAAGGAGCAAACTATTTTATTTGCACTAAACGTGGATGTTGTGAAAAAAACATGAAAATAGTGATCATTGCTGAGTAGGCAAATGGGAAACGAGATGACAAATAAGCTGTGTTACTTTTTAATGTAAATGGTTTTGACAAAAGTTAGTTTCTATTTTGACTTATTTTAAGATGCACATTTTAAGTTCTTTCTATGGAGCTCTCTCATCTCATCTAAATCTTACATTTTCCATTTCCACCAAATTTTTTAGTCAAAGTTAAATTTCTTTTTTTTTCAAATCATGAAATTAGATTCTTGAATCTCCAACTAAGATTCTAAATTTTCTCCTTGTTTCTATGTTACAGAGTTTGTATACGACCCAATGAAGTACAATGTGATTGTTGTAGACAAACATGGTTATGAAACATGCAAAGCACCAGTAAGTGCTTTTGAAAACAACAGTGGAAATGATCAACTTTATCTTGAGAAAGGAGCAAACTATTTTATTTGCACTAAACGTGGATGTTGTGAAAAAAACATGAAAATAGTGATCATTGCTGAGTAGGCAAACGGGAAACGAGATGACAAATAAGGTGTGTTACTTTTTAATGTAAATGGTTTTGACAAAAGTTAGTTTCTATTTTGACTTATTTTAAGATGAACATTTTAAGTTCTTTCTATGGAGCTCTCTCATCTAATTCTGTGATTTTTCTATTTTGGCATACTTGAATTGATTTGCTCATAAGACAGGCAATTTTGTTGTTTGTACTAGATATTATTTGGTACTCGTGTGCATCAAACATTTTGTTAGATGTACGGTCATAATCCAGTTCAACCCCCCTCTCCCGAAATATTGAAATAAATTGATGTCCATCTTCAATTTGATTGAAGTTAAGGTTTGCTAGATATATTTCCTTTTCTAATTTGAATTGCTTTTATGTACAAGATATGCTTTGACATGCTGAAAACCAATTGCAAATATATGGTTAAAAGTGTAAAGAAATTATATATTATGGTGTTGTCCAAGATGTACTTCCTCCTTTAGGGTCCACTTTGTGTTGGGTGCTTGTGGATGCCAAAGTCCAGCCCACACCAAAGTAGTGCTCCTTTAATGAGCTTATGTTTGTGTGGCTTACAAGCCACATGAAGTTGAACTCTCTTAGTTCAATTAGAATTAGGAAATAGTAAACAGTAGCGCTCTTTAAGAACTATAATTAAAGTTGTGTTAGGAACCCTAGTATCACAAGGAGTGTAAGGCGGCTGAAGCTTTTTTGTATATAAAAAGCATGTTGTGCACCATAAGATAGTTTGATAGCAGCAACAAGGTAGGTTTGCCGCACAAGAGAAAAGAGAGATCAACCAAGAGAGAGCCGCTTAGAGAAAAAGAAGACGGCCAAGAGAGAGTTGAGTGTGGAAAAGAAAATAGAAAAGAGAAAATAGAAATGAGAGATCAAAGTGAGACATACACAAGATATTATAATTGATTTGATAATAGTGAATTGATTTAGAGTTTGTTTCGCGATTTTTCCCTTCAAAGAGAGTTTTTCATGTAAATATTTGTATTCTTGTATGTGATTGTTATTTTGGATTGATAATATTTGTGATAATATTATTTGGGACCCAACAAGTAGTATCAAAGGATAGGTTTGAGTGGAAGCGATGGCCGGAGAAAAAGGCAAGGCTTCAAGAATTGAGAAGTTTAATGGAACAGACTTTGGGTTTTGGACAATACACATTGAAAATTATCTCTATGGGAAGAAACCTAATACTATGAAGGATGAAGAATGGAATCTTCTTGATAGACATGTACTGGGAGTTATTCAATTAACTCTATTAAGATTAGTTGTACACAATATTGTGATAAAGAAAACCACAGTGCATATAATGAAGGCTTTGTCTGGCATGTACATAAAGCCGTCGGCTAACAACAAGGTGCATCTGATGAAGAAGTTTAATTTGAAGAAGGCAAAAGACACTCCTATAGTACAACATCTGAATGAGTTCAATATGATCACAAATCAATTATCCTTAGTGGAAATTGAATTTGAGGATGAGATTTGTGCATTAATTCTTTTGGATTTTTTACCAAACAATTGTAAAGCCATGAGAATGGCGGTAAGTAATTCTACAGGGAAAAGCAAATTCAAATATGATAACATTCGAGATTTGATTTTAGGTGAAGAGGTTCGCAGGAGAGATGCGAATATGGACAATGCACAAGATCAAAGCTTTTGTCACAAAGAACAAGAGTAGAGGTAGAAGTAGAGGACCTAATGATTGAAAATTCAATGGTAGGTCAAAATCAAAAGAAGAATGCTTCTATTGTGGGAAAAATGGTCACATAAGAAGAAATTGTTGACATTGAAATAAAGAACAAAATGAAGGCAAAGATAAAAATAATGATAGTGAGAAACATACTACAAATGTTGTGATTGCTGAGGATGTTGTGTTGCTCTCTATTGAAGAGCAAAAATGTGAGCATGTTGCTAATAATGATGTTCAGTGGGTTGTTGATTCAGCAACCTCCCGCTATGTTATCCCTATTAAAGAGTTGTTTACCACGTACAGAGCAGGAGACTTTGGTACAGTGAAAGTGGGTAATTCCAGTTACTCAATAATTGTGAAAATTGGTGATGTGTGTATCAAAACCAATGTTGGTAGCACTGTGATATCGAAGAATGTGCAACATGTTCTAGATTTAAGGATGAATGTGTTTTCTACATTAGCTATGGATAGAGCGGGTTATTGTAACCAACTTGGTAATGGAAGATGGAAACTTACTAAGGGGTCATTGGTTGTTGCAAGAGGACATGCTTGTTATGGTATGTACAGGACTCATGTGAAGACTTGTAAGAAGAAGTTCAATGAGATTAAAGATTTTGAGAAACTCCAAAGATGAGAGTTGGGATTGATGGTAATGATGTCAAGAGAGTGAAATTCTCATTGCCTAATAGTGCTTCGGATGAGGAAGTAATATGTGATGAATATGAAAATTCTAAGGCTATATGGGATGATGATGAAGTGAAAGACCTTGGAGGTCTTGAGCAGGGGAGAAATATCCTCCACTAGAGAATGATGAACTTCACAATAAGAGGACTAATGGAGAATGTCAAATTGTTAGCTTCAAGAATAATTGGGCTTCTAATGAGGGGGAGCCAAGGGATTGGATTAGGAAATCCAAGATGAGATGAATTCTTTGAGAATGAAAGGTATTGACACTGATGAAGCGTTCTCAGTGCTAGTGTAATGAAGAAGGTCAAACCTTGTATTGGCTTCACTAGCATGGAATTGAATTGAAGAGATAGAATGCAGATCTCTTCCCATCGGTGTGCTAGAGAGGAATATTGTTGGGTGCACATGGACACCAAAGTCTAGCCCACATCAAAGTTTTGTTAGGAATCCTAGTATTACTAGGAGTGTAAGGCTGCTCAAGGTTTTTTTTTTTAAAAAAAAAAAAAAAAAAATAGAAAGCATGTGTGTGCACTATAAGATGGTGTGATAGCAGCAACAAGGTTTGCCAAACAAGGTTTGCTGCACAAGAGAAAAGAGAGAGTAGTCAAGAGGGAGCTGCTTAGAGAAAAAGAAGACAATCAAGAGAGAGTTGTGCATGGAGAAGAAAATAGAAAAGAGAGATCAAAGTGTTGCCACTTTTGAGAGAAATAATTAGTGCACGTGAGAGTAAAGAAAAAAAAAAGATTTTTCTTTAACCATGAAACATATATAAGAGATATTGTAATTGATTTGAAAATACTAAATTGATTTGGAATTAAGCTCGTGGTTTTTCCCTTCAAGGAAAATGAGTTTTTTGCGTAAATATTTTTGTTTTTGTGTGTGATTGTTATTTTAGATCGACAATATTTGTGATAATATTATTTGGAACCTAACACTTTGTTGGAGAATGGAAAAGTGTAAGAATATGAATAGATTTTAGTTATCTTGTAGTGTTTAGTAAAGGATCAAAAAGCAAAGAGATAGAAATTTGTTTTATTTGGTTAAGAAGAAAAATAAGAAAATAAAAAATGTAGATTATATAAATTTACTTTTATACCCCTAGTATTATGCTAGGATAAAACTTTTCTATCATTTATTTTTAATGATAGATAAAACTTTTCAATGACAACTTTTCTATCATTTATTTTTATATCCGTGAGTCTGTGGCAATTAAGGTTAAGAAAATTTAACCAACTAATTAATTGTCACATATTTTTTAAAATTTTCAAAAAGAAAATGTCATCTATATCTTTTTAGTTGATAGAGTTTAACTTAAACCCAATAAACAAATATTGGTTCTAGTTAGCTTAACAAGTAAAGTCTTTGATGGTTGAATAAGATATTAGGGGTTCAATCAGTCTACACCAAAAATCGATTTGTGTCTTAGTTTGATGATAAAAAGCTATTATCAAGAGTAGATGTTATAGGTTAAAACTCTCTATAAAAAAAAAAATAAATAAAAAAAAACCCAATAAATAGATGATCCATTCAAGTATTAATCTTTATTAAACTCTCTTATGTTTTTTTTTTTAAGCCAATTCTCATATTGTTTGTATTGTGGAAAATGAAAATCCATTCATCTTATGGTGCTTTTTTTTTTTTTTTTTTTAATATTTAATAAAGATGGATTGTTGTTGATAAGCTAGGAATTTTTTTTTTTTTTAGAATATTAAGTATTTTAACACACACACAAGGGAAAAGAGATAAACTAGGAAATTAAAAGTGACCAATACGTTCCAAACTGGGATTTGCCCTCCAATTTTGTTAGCTATACATATACCGTTCTTATTGTTGACAAATCTTCCTAGTGTTGTGTGATACCATTATACAATTACCACGTGAGCGATATTATGTAATTTTATCTTTTCTATTTTTTTCTTACATCATTAATGATCATTATTTATATATATATATATAGAAGTGGCCTACTATTATTCTTTTGGGATGGAATCTTAAATCATTAATTTTTATTTCATCATCAATACTATCTATAAGAAGATTCATTCTTTTTAAACTGAACTTTTATGTAGTTTAAAAAAATCCTCATTAATGAATGGTAACTTCTCTTAGAAATAAGGTCATAAATGTCAAATAACAAATTTTATTTTGAATTCAAAAAAGAGAGGTACTACGACTACAACATTTTTACAACAAATCATGGGTGGTTAGTTATTATTGGTTCAAATTTGAATTTAGCACTGAGATTATTTTTTTAACCCACCAATAACAACTAGTAACAATCTGCCACTTAGGATTTGTTGTAAAAATGTTGTAAAGTTGTTGTAGACATATCATTTCTCTTCAAAAAAATAACTCCTAAAATTTAGGATTTTTTTTCCTTTACTTTCATCTTTTTATTCCTTAAATTTAGCATTTTTTATTCATTTTTCATCCGAATAAAAATAAAACATCCCTAATTTAAAAAATAAAAAATAAAAAACTAAGAGAACTCTTAAAATTTTAGCCTTCTTTCTCCTCACATTCATCTTATTTTTCCTACCAAAACTTTTCTCTATATCACTACACCACTTTCAAACACGAGTTAAAAAAAGAAATTGTAGTTACTGACTATTTCTAAAGTTTATCTTTTTCATTTGTTTGAAAATAAAAAATATATTTCCAAATTATAATAATGCAAATTATTAATTTTTACTTTAAAAAAAAAAAAAAATAGAAGAGCCTCTAAGCACGCGCAACATGCGTGCTTAGAGGCTAGTATAGATATAGTAATACAAGTGGCCTACTACGATTCTTTCGGGATGGATTCTCTTGGGTTGGAATACTTGGATAGTGCACTTATTAGTGGCTTTGCTCAAAGGATTTGGATGCTTATAGTTGGTAATTTGCTTATTCGTCTCAGTATTAGATATGCCAATTAGGTAAATTATCCTTGATCTGTATCTCTAATCTTCATCATACAAAATCGACTTCTTTTTTATTTCTTATAATTAAGAAGGTGAAACCATAAGTATAAAAGAATTCTCTTACATATGTTTTGTTCTTTGTGGTATTTTACACCTTAAACCGCAATTTTAATTAGTACTAGCCAAACACTTAGTTTTTTCAAAAAGAATTTTTTAACATCATTTATCAAACACTCTGCTTCTTTAGAGCATCGGCACTGGGGAATGCTAATGCCAAATGTAAAGAGAATTTGGCATTTCAAGCCCCAAAATGCTTTGCATTAGGGAATACTAATGCCAAGTATTACAAATTTTTTTGCAATAGTACTACAGTGCAATTCTACATTTAGAACTGCACTATAGCACAATTCTAAAACAAAATAATATTTTTTTTATTCACATATCTGACTCTCTCTCTCACCGTGGTGTCTCTTCTCTGTTTCTCATCTCCTTCCTCTCTCCACAACAGCCTCTCTTTCTCATCACATCTCTCTCTCACGGTGGGCTATTCTGGCATGGGTCGTGGGTCTGGCATGGAGGTGAGACTAGGGAAGTCGAGATCGGTGTGGTATGGTGGCAATTTCTGGGTTTTTTAGGTCTAGATCAGCATGGTATAATCAGCGGCGTGTTTAAGCTTTTTCTGGCATGGTTTGCGGCATGGTTTCCTCTCAACAAGTGCAGGCAAGCCGAGTTGTACCTCCTATGGAAGTGCGAGACTAAGCGCCATATCTATGAGAAGTGCGAGTACAAGCTCGTCATGGAGTGAATGAAGTTTTGTGTTTCATTGAAGCCAAGTTGTGAAATTTAGGATTTTTTGTTTGTGGGTTTTGTTGATTGATGCATTTTTGGTTGATCTATGAAGTTTTTGGTGTTTGAGTTGATGGATTATTGTTGGATTTTGTTTGATTGATGCATTTTTTTTCTTGAACCTATTAAATGGTCTTAAAGAGAGCTAAAAATGAAGGCTCACCAGAAATGAAGGCTCCAGCGGAAGTTGCAGGTAGAAGAGAGCTAAAAATTAGAGAGAGGGGAGAGATGGGAGAGAAAAGATATAATTTTGGAATATATTATTTTAATGAGTAGAATAGGAAAATAAAAGTTTGGGATGCTGGAGGTATTGTAAAATGGTATGGTATAATGATAAAGTAGCTTTTTGGAATGGTAAAATAGAGTAAAATTGGAATTGTGGGATGCTAATGCTCTTAGAAGATCACAATTTTATATCGCAGTTTTTAAAACCACCATTTTCAAAAATCAAAATTTCAAAAAGTTGAATGAAACCCATTAAATGCAACACATTAGCTTCTCTAATTAAATTCAAACACTCAGTTGTTTTAAATTTAATTTTTTTGGAAAAGATAACACTATATGTGTTTTATTGGTCAATGCTACCAAGTATTTCAAGTTAATTGGGAAACCTAATGCACTACACCTAAACTATTGTAGCTAAGTTTTGCCTTTTTCAAAATAATCAAATTACCTCTAATGTTTGGCTAAATACGAGACAAGTAACATTTGTCAAAAATCACCAAACTTTCCAAGAAACCTCTAACATGACCAAAATATACTCCCAATCACTTAAAAAACCAAAATATTACTCTAACACAACCAAATTTAGTGATTTTGATGCTATTATGGCAACTTTAAAAGTTTGCAAGTATTTTAGTCATTCTAAAGGTTTTGAGGATGTTTGAATGAAGCTTTCAAGGATGTTTACGTCATTCTTGGTATTTTAGCACTATTTTTATTCATTTTAGTTTTTTTATTAAAATTTATTTTAGTCACTTTTAAAATTTTAAGGTTTTATGGGTATTTTACTTATTTTAGGGTTTCAAGGACATTTTGGTCCTTTTAAAAGTTTCTTAAGGGTATTTTAGTAATTTTATATGTTAATGAGGGTATTTTGGTCTTATTCGGGGCTATGGTATTTTCTCATTTTATAGATTATGTAATTTTTGAACATCCTTAACTTTCATGGCCAGTACATGTGACATCCTAGGTAGCATAAAACTAATTTTTTTATTTTGATTGTTAGCTACTTCATTTTTTTAATCACTTTGGATGGTATTGTCCAATATTACATTAGTACCATTCAATATGTTAAAAAAAAAAAAAAAAAAAACCAAATATGACATTGGTACTGATCAATGTAACATTGGGACACATCTCATTTTGCCTACCAACTTAAAAATGTGTTGTGTTTGTTATTGTTAGTTTTGCTTATTGCTTATTTCATCACATTTTTTTCCCTTTGGTTGTAGAGCCCTAGACAATTTTATACATCATCTTGGATATAAGTTTCCTGAGGTGTTGCAATCAAAGTAAGGATGTTTTATTGATTCTTTTGATACTGAAATTCTGGAAATGATCAAGTCCAGCAATTTGGATATAAGTTGTAGCCCACCCCCCCTTTATTTTATTATTTGATCCCTTTTTTTGTTTTGGTTTTTTTATTTTTTATTTTTATTTTTATTATGTGTTATTGGATTTCTTTTGTGTTGAGAACATTTCGATCACTTTTCAATATAGTGAATAATATTTTTAGATGATAGAATGCAAAGAGAATGGGATGTATCTAATCTAATGTATGGTAGAAGTAGGATGCAAGGATGCTATATAACTAATGTATACTTCAACTTACATTTTTATGATTCTTTTTCATTATTGTTTGCCAGTTTTATTTAAAGTAAAATATTTTTCCATTTTCAGGTGATTGTTTGTAGGTAAAATGTAGTCATACTTGTAATATATTTATAAAAAGTTGTAAAATGTATTACCTTTGAAATTTCGGTAAAATATTTTCCAAAAACAAACAATGGCTTCCCTTCCTTCATCTGGTGGCTAGGTCACTAGTCCAGTGGTCAAAAACATCCCTTTGATATTCCAATGTTTGGAAATTTTGCTTCGGTGACTTGTGCAGATGGTTAGGTGGATGAAGATGCCTCACCGGCAATCGGTGTTGGCAGTTTGATGGCTAGAGATGTCACATCGGCGACTGGTGTCGATGGTCCAATCACCAAAAATACCACTCTGACTATCAATTCCGGTGGTCTAGTCATTGGGCCTCTAGCACTAGCAACTTTGGTGGCGGAGCCATCGGTTTTGGTGGTTTGCTTGAAAATTTTACTTGTCAACAAAACACCTGAAAATATTTTACGTTCAAAAACATTTTACTTCAGAACAAATGCAACAAAAGGAAAGAAGAAAAGATGAGAATTCCATCTTTCCATTGTTTAGTTTGTAAAGGGAAGAGAAAGGCTTGTAAAACGGAGAGAAAGGAAAATGGTTAAGAATATATTAGTCATTTTACAATATAAAAATCAAATATATCTTAAGGGCACATTACAACTTATCTACCTATGATTTAGCAGAAATTTAAGTTACCTACTTATGGTTTGAAATTTAACACTTTACCTACCTAAGGTTAGTTTAGTTAGAGTTCTGTAACACACTTTTATTAAAAAAATGGCTAAATATGTAATTTTTCTCTACTTTTATATTTCTTTCCTCCGAAAACATAAAAAGCATAAAAATACAAGATCAAACAAGAATAAAAAGATTCTAATGAAACACTTATATCATGAGATTTCAAACTATAAGTAAGCAATTTAAATTTAGATCAAACCTTAAGTGAGTAAAATGTCAAATTTTAAACTACAAGTAGGCAACTTAAATTTTGGTCATACTACAGATGGATAAGTTGTAATTTACCCATATCTTAATCATGCTTTCTTGTTTCTCAAAAAAATAAAAAAATAAAATCATGCTTTCTCTCTTCACCCCATTTCCCCCTAATTTGGGCTGACACCAAAATGGTGGCCTCCACAAAAATTGAATGATTGAACCATTGCATCTCCTCCTTTTCTCCTCCCCTGTTTCAACCAAACAAGGGATTCTCTTATTTCAAGAGGGCTCCTCTCTTGTTTCGACTTTCAACCAAATGAGGGAAATCGGGTTTGTTTGTTAGTGTTGCTTAAACAATAGTTTTCGTTATTTAAACAACACAACACAACACGTATTTCTACAACACTTTTTCGCCGACACATATTTTCACAACACTTAAACAACGTTATTAGAACAACATTACCAAATGAGCCCCAAATCTTTTGAAAGAATCTAATGCCCCACATTCATGGCAATCTTTTGAGCTTTTAGTAACACAGTTGGGGTGATCTGTCATACATAAAATATAAAAAATATTTAAAAAAAAAAGCAGAAAACATAGTGGATTTGGGAGGTCCTATTGTTACCACAGTTTATTTGCTTTACATATTTCTCAAAAACAAAAAAGGTATTTTCTTTTTCTTTTTTTTTTTTTTTTAAAAAGGTATTTTCTTTATTTTTTATAATTTTATTTCAATATATCATTTTATTCCTCTTGTTTTTTCTCTTGTCATGGCAGATCTCCCTCACTTTTTTTTGTCCTCCCAGCTCTCATTTGTCACCAAACATTTTTTACCAGTTATACTCTCTACTCTATCATAGAAACTCTCTTCTATTGTCTCGCACAAGTAATAGCAACTCTCCTAGAAACTGGTTTATAGACTAGCTCATATCCATTAGTAACAAAAAGAGATGTTCTCATCATTTAGATACATTAGATTTAAGCTCTATATGCTCTGTATCTCACATATCTCTTGTTTATCTTAATCGCATTTTACTTGTTCTCTATACATGCCTAATATTCTACCTGCCTCGTGCTTAATAAAGTTTATTTGTTATGTGCAAGTATTTCAGGATACAAGGGTATATGGTTCAAGCGCTTCACAGCTTTTAGAGCCATCTCACAAGATACTCGCGAAACTCTCTGTTTGGCAAAAAGAAAAAAGTGTTTTACCAAATTCTTTACCCACACTATATATACCTTTATTACCCAGAAAATGTGAGGTGTGCTTTTTAGATAGAAAATCCTAGCAAATACACTTGAGAGTTAGAGATTGTTATACCTAAAATCTTCTACACATTTTCTCTTAGTTTTCCTCTACTCCTACCTTTCCATCTCTACATCCTTGAAAGGTTCTTAGCTCAAACACTTACCACACCCAATCTGAGTGTTGTGACAAGTTTTGGTGCTATTGGGAAGCATTGAAAGGAGCCATTAAGTGGCAAATGCAATTGGGCTGAATTGTGGGATTTAGAAAGCTAGTGAAGACAAGACTGCGAGAAATTCATAGGTAGCAAAAGCTTGGAGGGCTCAAATACATGGGGTAGACTAGATTTGGAAGGTCTTTTGTTATTTGTGTATTCTAACTTTATTCACTAGTGAATTGATTTCAACTTTGAGGGTCGTAAAGAGGTTTTTCACCAAGTTCTTCGGTTTCTTCTTCGATAACACGTTTTGATATTATCTTGTGTTTGCATCTCTCTTCCCTACTCTTTAAACTTTGCTTTTATTGTTCATTGTGGTTGGATATGGCTTAGAATAGTGTTATCAGTTTATTGCGCATATTTACTCTTATTCCGCACTTTGTTAAATTAGAGTAAAAGCAATCTAGTCATAATTTTTAATTTGGAGTCTGAACAAGCTCTAGTGTTTTCACACTAATTTGAGCTTTCAAAAGGACTATCACCTTTCACATCAATGGCCTCATCAATCACAACAGTAGCGGTGAAAGACATAAACTTACACTCCTGATCACTATCAGAATCTTGATTAGATCCTTCATCACTTAAAATGACAGCCATGTCCTTTCCTTTAGACCTCAAGTAAGTAAAACATTTAGATTTTATATGTCTATATCCTTGACAACCAAAACTTTGTTGACCTAAAGAATTGTTAGAGGATTGACCAACCTTTTCTTTTTTAGAATCTAATTTTTAAGGAAAATCATTCCTAGGTTGTTCAGTCTTCTTCAAATTCTTATAATCAACAAAATTTTTCTTTCTTGCCTTTTTATTATTGTTTTTCAAAAAGTTTCTGAATTGTTTAGCAAAATAAGCAATTTCAGTGGATGAGATTTCATTTGAATGCTCGAAAATGTGTGAAAACATGAGCTATTTAGATCTCCAAATTAAAATTACGGCTCGATTAATTTTACTCTAACTTAATACTAAGTGCGGAATAGAGTAAATGCGAGCAGATAAACAAACAAGCTACTCTAACCCATAATCATTATAACACAGTAGTAAAATGAAAGGTAAAAGAGTAGAGAAGAAGAATGCAAACACAAGATAACATGCCGATGTGTTATCGAAGAAGAAAACCAAAAAACTCGGCAAAAATCCTCTCCACCGCTCTCCAAGCGGTAATCGATCCACTAGACAATCAGTTGGGATACATGGGTTAGCAAGAGACCTTCCAAACCTAATGTACTCGATGTACCAATACCCTCCAAGCTCCTACTCCAACAAGGCTTCTCGGAATCGTGTCTTGTCTAACTCTTCGGATCCCGCAATATGCCCAATTGCATCCGCTAAAGCCTGACTTCTTCCAATGCTTCCTAGCAACACCAAAACCTCACTTGACACCCTAAAAGGGTGTGGTAAGTGTTTGGGCTATCAACCTCTCAATGGTATAGAAATGGAGAGGTTGGAGTTTAGGAAAATCCATAAGCAATTGTGTAGAGAAATGTGAGTATAATAATCTCTAACTCTTAAGGTTTGTGGTTAGGGTTTTCTCTCTAAAGCACTCCTCAATATCTGTGGGTAATGTGGGTATATATAGTGTGGGTACAAAAAATATGTATCAGATAGGACAATCTGGCAAAACATAATGTTTTGCGAGTGTCTTGCAGGAATGCCTTACCTGCGAGCTACTAGCGAAACACAGCTATCTCCATCTGTCTTGACTCTTTGCATTCTAGTCATATGCATGGCACATTCATCATTTTGCGGGATGCTTAGTCGCAAGCTACTCGCGAAAACTCTTCAATCTTCAATTTTCTTGAGTCTTCACATTCTCTCTCTCTCACACACAACCCTTATAATTAAATTCCACATTAAATACAGGGTACAAAAAATTGAACATAATTATAATCAAATTTGACATGGAATTAAAACCAACAAAAAATATAGTTGTAAATTACAACTTTACAATCTCCCCCTTTGGCTATTCCGTGACAAAACCCCTAAAACAGACTCTAGACTTAAACATAAGTTTGGGAACAGTGGCAAAACTCACTTACACCTAATCTAGAAGCTGTGAAGTACTTGCACGTATATACCTGTAACCTGAAACACTTACACACAAACAAAACTTTCATTAAGCTTATGAAAGTTGAATACATGGTACGTACATGAGCAAGTAAAGTACGATTAAGTTTGTAAACACTATAAAACATGTACGCATATCTTGATCAACAAGAACAATCATTAAAGAATGACTATAATGAACATTTAACTAGTAAATGCTCATCCGGACACGCAATGCAATTAAGATCACTCACAAGGATCAATTGCATGTCTAACACACAACCAATGCAAAATACACGAAGTATTTGCATCTAGGATACAAGATCCTACTACGGTACAAGTGAGAGGTACTAAAAAAATGCTACAAAGCATTGAGTTAAACACAACTACTGAATATAAACTGAAATTAAAAACAGAGTACTAAAGCTTTAAAAGAAAGCAATAAAAACTATAAACAAACAGTTATAAAAGTTAAAATAAATAATGTTAAAACGCCTGTATGAACCAATGTTTCTAAGCCTAAGCTATGCTCCCCCTAAACTGTGCAAGCTCCCCTTCAAAAATTTCTCTCCCTTTTTGACCTGAATGGCCAAAGAGGCTAGAACTGGTCGGACTCTAAATCTGAACCAGGGTCTACAGATAAATCCTCGATCTAAGAAGATAACACCGTGATCTGACCCTGAATGTATGCAAACTGGTCCGCAGTGTGCTGCACATGGGAGTCAAGCATGGCAAACATCTGGTCCACTCTAACTAGGAGGCGATCAAGTCTGTTTGGTCATGCTGGTGCTGAAGAAGATGGCTGAGCTGAAGTCTTTGGTGCAGAAGTGAATCTATCAATCTCCTCCTCTGTATCGCCACCCTTCTCCTCAACACGATCTCATGGTATTAAAACACGCCAATTCTAGAGCCTTTGATGTGGGCTGTGCTCTGAGTCACTGTATGTGTACCAATGGGATAGTCTCTTTGAACTACAGTGAGACCACTTAGAAGTTTGAGCCTTGACTTTGCAATGAGGACCATTATGAGTGAGGGGAATGGCATGACTGTTCTAGAGTTCTGCTTCTCTATGTTCTTCTTCAACAGATGGAAGATGTGTCCACATATATCTTTCTCCTTGTGAATAAAGAGATCGTACAAAAAAATTGTCCTTGGAGCGGACAATGTCGTGAGGTTGGTGACCGGATATAAGTTGTGGATCATCACATGAGCAAGAGTCCTCATTTCCAGACTGAATGGAATTATGTTCGTGGAGGTCTTCTTAAGTGTACCACCAAGAGTTAACACCATTTCCTCAGTAGAGTCCAAGCGATCCTCATATTGGACTGTGATTGGCTATAAGGGAAGACGAATCTCCAAAAATTCTTGTATGCTTTCCCTTGTAATCACAAACTCTTTATGTCTCACTCAGCAATCTATATGATCTCCTTCTACACTAGCATTAGAGAAAAATTCCTTTATGATCTCTAAGTATACAACTCCAACTGGATTCAGGAGCTTTGTCCACGTCCTTTCCTTGAACACTTCAGGAATGAAGGTGTCCTCAAGGGTATCCAATTTCACGACCCTTTCCATGATAATCGTCGCTCTTTTGTAGCAATCATTATACTTCAAATTTGCCTCAATAGACTTAAAATTATTAGAATTTGTGCGTGCATGCTTTAAGATTGGTCTCTTAAAGCTAAATGTTTGGTAGGAGACATCTGCACATACAAACAGAGAACATAGAAACCAGGTGCACAAACACAAAACAGAACACAACACTTGATTAGATTCAAGTTAGTTCCAAAACAGAAGTAAAACAACTTAAACAGAGCAAAACACACTCGAAACACCATGCTATAACAGCTAAAACATGTAAACATAAACACAATGCATGAAAATACGTGACTATGCATGTATGTGGATGTGCTGTGCATGTGTGTGCATGAGTTGATGCATGTCAGTGCAATAGGTGATGCATAATGTGTGCCTAGGAGGTGTATGGCATGACACAAAGTGGGAAAGTGTGTAAAACACACACTTATTAATCAAAACATGTCAAACATGTTCAATCAAGAGTAAACCCAAGCATTGGCACTCAGTTGAGTCCAATACATCACAAAAATGTCACATGGACATTCTGTCAAGCACAAAACATGCAACAGTGAACAACAACTATGAACAATGCTTGAACACATGTGAAAATGCCTCAATACATGTTTAAATTGCCACATGGGGCCAACACAGGTACAAACAAACCAAATGCGACTCAGCCCTTTTTCGAAAAATCCCCAAATTTTTAAAACCCTATCTTAATTTTTACATAATCCTAGACAAACATGAAGAAAATGTTTTAGAAAACACACCTTGAAGTTGAAGATGCAGAAAACAAGCTTGAAAATGTTGGGGTTTGAATGAAAAATGATTTTGGGTTGAAAGGTGTTCGAGAGAGGCAATGCGAGGTAAAAAACTAAGTGTTTGAAAAATTGTCACATCTACTATATAAAACTGAAAACACACATTTTTCGCAGGTTAGGCAGTCATGAGATTAGTCACGCGAAGCACAAAAGCTTTCGCGAGACGTTTTTAGTCGCAAAACAGTCGTGAGACAGCCGTGATAGCCTTCGTATGAAATTGAAATATGTCCAGTTTTTGCCTAAAAAGCATTTCGCGAGAAGGGTTTAGTAGCGAAATACCCGCATGACAGTAGCAAGACTTTCTGTATGAAACTAAAAAAAAAAAAATTTCCTTAAGCTGGTTTCGCGGGAAGCTCTAAGTCACAAGCTTCTCACAAAACAACCTCTGAACCAATTTTTAAAGAAAAACATAAAAAGCATTTTGAACAAAAACTAAAAAGCACGAAAGTATAAAATCACTTTCAAAAACATATAAAACACTCAAAAATCTTTTTGGGTTTGATCGACAAGTAATTGAGCATACACATCATATTTGAACATGTACAATCACACAAACAAGATAAGTATTAATTGAATCAAAGTCTTATGTGTTGTGGGTAAGTATCAAATGTGGAATAGTCCTTAGACCAGGATGAAGTTTCAAAGATCAATTCAATCAAGTCATACATAACCGGTACTAAGTCAAGAGGTCTATCTCAATTATAGAAATGAATATATATGACCTCCCACAAGAGAATGATTACAAAACTTAGAAGCTTTTCATTTGGCTTCTGCATAAATCATAACATTTGATCCTTTTTGGATAATACATCTCCTTTTTGAGATCGGTGCTTAAAATTTTTGATATTTCAACATTGAGAGTTAGCCTTTGGCTTTTTGAGCACCATACATTTCAATACAAAAGTCGCTTTCCCTTTTTCGTAGTCAAATACTAGTATGTGCGACAGGCTTTTGTAGCTCATAATCTCTTTTTCATTTTGAGATTTACATTTGGTGAGTTCTAATGCAAAAACATAAAAAATAAAGGTGGGAAGATATATAGGTACAAGTCTATGCAAATATCAAGACCATCAAGACTATTGATCAATCATTCATGATAAGCTTGAAGATCTATTTACAACAATCACATATAGTTTTTAAGACTTCTCCCACAAAGATATATGTGCATACATAACAAGTTAAGCTCATAAATGCACTACGCCATTAATATGAAGGTACTAGGCCAAACTCACATGTGATATACACAATACAAACGATCAAACTTTTTGAAGATTTTTCAATTTTTATGGGTTTTTAAATTTTTGAACATACTAAAAAACAGAACAAGTAAAGTAAGATCAATAAAATAAAATAAAAAGAACAAAACAAAAACTTGTAAAAAAAACATGCTAAAAATCGGAAGCAATTGACACACAATGAATTATGCATGTCATGATACATGAACCTATAACCCTAAACATCGGAAGTATTAATGCATGGGCATAGAGGGTGATCATGCATAAGAACCCTTCTTCACCCACTCTTTACGAGTATTTTGGGTGAGAGCCTTAGATGGCAAGGTATGACCAACATAACTTTCAAATCTCAGAGTGAAGCTAGCAAGGCACAGTGATATGTTTTTTAGCACTTCCATCACGTCTCCAATGAGATGTCCTTCATTGTCTCCCTTAGCTTGTGCTTCCCTTGGTCTTCTCCTTGAATTTTCTTGGCCACGCATAGAATTAGCCCTCTTGATTGCATGAAACTTGAAACAATTCAGCCTTGTGTATGTCCTTGTACTCCACAATGATGACACAAATGCTTTACTTAAGGCCCCCTTTGATTTTTAGGTAATGACTTCCCTTTTTCCTTTGATTTTGCACCAATGGTTCTCTTTACTACAGTAGGAGTCTCAATCTTAGGCTTCACTTCTTTAAGTTTCTCAACATTTTTGGCTTAAACGAACTTCACTTCCTTCTTGGGTTTGCTGCTCGAACTTCCTTCTCCGGTATAACCCAAACCAGTCTTATCATGTGAAGATTTTTTAGAAGATAGCACATTGTCAAGTTTCTTGGTGGGGATGCGCTCAACCTTGACATTTGCTTAAATAATTTCAAGTTCAAGAAACTTGATCTTAGAGTAAGCTACAACCAACTCTCCTTTGAGTCTTTCTTCTTCACACTTTGATTCCTAAAGTTGCACAAGTATACCCTTATGCTCTTCTTCAACCTTTTTCATAGCAAAGTTAGCAACTTTGGCGTATTTGCCACAATTTTCTAGCAGAGAATCATAGGCTTCTTGAAGGTTGTTCTCCCCTTCATTTTGGCATACGTCTTCATCTTTGGATTCTTCAATTTCCTCATCCTCAGAAATATTACCAAGTTCATCAATCAAATTGCTCAAATCATCTTTTGAATCAACCGAGGCAATAGCCATAAAAGCCCTATAATTCCCTTCACTATCACATTCTCCTTCAGTGTCTTAATTTGAGTTGTCAGAATCACTAAGGGTAGTGGCAAACACTTTACCCTTCCCTCTCAGGTAGTTAGGACACTCCTTCTTGAGATACCCATGGCCATTGCATTCGTAACACACAATTCCTTGAGGGGATTGAAACTCCTTCCCATCTTTCTTCTTAAACTCCTTCTTATCACCTTTAGAGGATGAAAACTTTCCTTTGCTGAAAGGCTTCCCATTGTTTTTCATCTTTAGAAAATTTTGAAAGTTCTTTGTAAATAATGCTACTTCCTTCTCCACATCATCCTCTTCGGAGGAGTCGTCCATTCTCTCGGTGATAGTTTTAAGAGCAAGAGATTTGCTCGATTTATGAGAAGGCAGTCTCAGCTCATATGTTTGGAGAAATCCAATTAGCTCTTGGATTTTGATCTCATCCAAGTCTTTAATCTCTTCTATAACTGTGACTATTGCTCGGAAGCTCTTTGGTAAAGACCTCAAAATCTTTCTCACCACCTTAGAATCCTCAATCTTCTCTCCGAGATTGAGCTTAGTAATTACAATTTCATTGAGCTTTCCATAGAATGAATCGAAAGCCTCATCATCCCCCATCTTCAGCTCTTCAAATCTGGTGGTAAGCATTTAGAGCTTCGTGTCCTTGACTTTCTTGGTACCCTCATAGGTAGTCTCAAGAATCGTCCAAGCTTCCTTGACTATCTCCACATGAGATATCCTGTGAAACTCATCAGGGGACACACCACAGAATATAGCATTAATGGCCTTACTATTCGCATTAGCTAATGCAAGAACTGCCTTGTCCCATTCAGACTTGGCTGTTGTGGGTTTAACATACCCATTCTCAACGGAATCCCATACGGACTCATTTATAGCACACAAGAAAGCCCTTATACGGACCTTCCAAAAGGCATAATTGCCCCTATCAAAGAATGGTGGGGCATTGAGAGATTGTGACCGGTCCATTACAAAGGGTCAAGGATCACACTCAGGTAATTTAACCACAGTGAGTGTACCTGCTCTAATACCAATTGAATGCTCAAAAATGTGTGAAAACACAAGAGCTATTTAGACTCCCAAATTAAAGTTACGACTCGATTGATTTTACTATAACTTAATACCAAGTGTGGAATATAGTAAATACGAGCAAATAAATAAACAAGCTACTCTAACCAATAATCATTATAACACAGCAGTAAAATGAAAGGTAAAAAGTAGGGAAGAAGAATGCAAACACAAGATAACACGCTGATGTGTTATCAAAGAGGAAATCGAAGAACAAGATGAAAAACCTCTCCGCCACCCTCCAAGCGGTAATCGATCCACTAGAAAATCAGTTGAGATACATGGGTTAGCAAAAAACCCTGTATGCCTAATCTACCCGATGTACCTAAACCTTCTAAACTCCTACTCCAACAAGGCTTCTCGGAACCGTGTCTTGTCTAGCTCTCCAAATCCCGCAATACACCCAATTGCATCCTCCAAAGCCTAGCTTCATCCAATACTTCCCAGCTGCACCAAAACCTCACTTAACACTCTAAAATGGTGTGGTAAGTGTTTGAGCTATTAACCTCTTAATGGTATGGAAATTGAGAGGTAGGAGTTGAGGAAAATTCACAAGCAATTGTGTAGAGAAATGTGGGTATAACAATCTCTAACTCTCATGATTTGTGGCTAGGGTTTTCTCTCTGAAGCACTCCTCAACATCTATGGGTAATGTGGGTATATATAGTGTAGGTACAAAAAGTGTGTATCAAATAGGATACTCTGGCAAAACAGAATATTTCGCGAGTGTCTTATGAGAAGGCCTTACCCACGAGCTACTTGCAAAACACAGCTGTCTCCATTTGTCTTGACTCTTTGCATTCCAGTCATGTGCAAGACACATGCATCATTTCGCGGAATGCTTAGTTGCGAGCTACCTGGGAAAACTCTTCAGTCTTCAATTGGCTTGAGTCTTCACATTCTCTCTCTCTCATACACAACCCTTACAATTAAATCCCATATTAAATACAGGATACACAAGATTGAATATAATTACAATCAAATTTGATACGGAATTAAAGCCAACAAAACATATAGTTGTAAATTACAACTTTACACATTATCAAACAAGCTTTCATCTACATCATCTATTGTTTTCGAGGCCATAGATTTTGACTTGTTGGTCTCAGGAAGGTCTTACTTATGGGTTTGAGGAGATCCTACAAGGTCATCAACTTGGATGATATCAACATCCTTACTTTTAGTGATGGCAGTTCCTTTGGGTCTAGAATCCTAAATTGGGGATCTTAAGATCTTTCTAACTATCTTATGTTGATCATAGACCTTACCTAGATTAAAAGCTGAGTTAACAATATCGAGTTTAGCATAGAATTCATCAAAAGATTCATCCTCATACATTTTTACACTCTCAAATTTGGAAGTTAGCTGTTACAGCTTGTTGATTTTATCAACCTTAGTTCCTTCATGCACAGTTTGAAAGATATTCCATCAGTCCATTCTACTATAGGTGTAGCAAGTTTGGTCCATCAAGTTTCTACAGATTAGCATACTTTATCATCAAGAGACTTTAAGAAGGATTTCATACTCACCTTCTAGTAGGCAAAATTATTCCAATCAAAGTGGGGAAGGGTCACAAAAGAGTGACCATGATCCATTACAATAGGGGTTAAGCATCAACTCAAGGTAAAAACTACCTAGACACAAGCTAACTCGCTCTGACACTACTTGTTAGTTTTCAGACCCTTGAAATACAATGTTTAACATGATTTAATTGCCAAGTTGCTACTTAAGTCAATTATGAAAATTTTAGGTTAAACATTCATCATACATATCATGTAGCAAAAAAGTAAAGAAGACACAAATATGAAGACTTAGGAAAACTAGTGAAACAATCCTGTTTTAAGGTGAAAAAACCTAGGGGACCAATCCAAAGATAAAGAGTCCACCATATCAAATAGAAGTTTACAATCAAGAATATTAAATTCATAGTAAGGGTCTGTTTGGATAGAACTTATTTTGCTGAAACTGAAAACTGAAAACTGAAAACACTATAGTAAAATAATTTTTAAATGTGTGAATAGTGCTGTGGGACCCATTTTTAATGAAAAAATTGATAAAAAAATAAAATTTGTGGGTTCGTGAATAGTGCACGGATGCACTGTTCACGGAAGACCGGTCAAAAGTTGCGGCTACTGTTCATGTACCGTACATGAACAGTATCGCCTGTTGGGGGAAAAGGCGTGAAAAAAAAAAAAAGGGGCGGGGGGGGAAACGTAGAAACGAAAAACGCAGCAAACGTGGATCCAAACGCACTCTAAACTTAACTTTAATTATCAAACCTAGCTCTGAAACCCTCAAACTTTTTTAATATAGATCTGCTCCAACATAAACCTCCAATCCATGCATTTGATCTTCAATACGCTTGATATCTAAAGCTTGGGTTGTAATTTTCTTCTACCGATACTTGTAGTATGTGAATGACCTCCGATAAGTGCTTGAAAGAGTAGAAGGCACAAAACCTCTAAAAATCTCAACAAAGTAGCTCTCTAAGACTTGAAAAACGTGTATTAAGGTTTTCCTTATATACCAAGTAAATCTGGACTGAAACCCTAAATGTTTAATGAGCTGTTGGGTTTCAAATAAAATTTTGCAGATCGCATCTCGATTGATCGAGCTATTCTCTCGATCGATCAAGCTCTTCAGATTTTCACTTCTTGAACTTGCACCTTATACGTTCTTGAATTCTGACTCGCAGTACTTTGAAAAATGTTTAATACACATCATAGACACTAAGAGCATTATTATCAGATGTTTAATAAATATGTCATTTTAACACATCAAAAAGGCTACTTTATTATTTTAACAGACCATTTTACAATTCACCGTACATCACATCTTTTATTCTTCAATTCTATACATTAAAATAATATATACAAATATTAAAATAACGTTAAAAAACTAGCAATATAAAAAAATACAAAATAAAAAACTCATTTCAACAACTCACCGCCACCCCCACCACAAGCCTCCCCCCATAACCAACCATTGTTACAAACCCATCACCATAACCCACAACTCACCATTGTTACAAACCCACCACCATAACCCACAACCCACTGTTGTTACCAAAAAAAACCCAAAAAACAAAACCAAAATAAGCCGAACCACATGCAGTAAACATAAACCCAACAAACCACATTACCACCGGCCAAAACCACCACTAATCACCATTACCTCAAAACACCAAACCTATAAAACTACAATCCAATTTCTCAAACCAAATCCAATCCTGCAAATCAACCATAAAAAATCCAAATAAATAAGGGGATTTGGATCTTAGTGAGATCGAGCAAATTTCAACAGAGACAGGTTGCTTGGTGAGCGGCATCGACAGAGGCGAAGTGAGCTGCTTGGTGAGTAGCAAGCGGCGTTTGTAGAGGCGAGTGGCAAAGTCAAGGCGAGCGGGTGGAGAGATCACTATGGTGGATTGTGAGAGAGGCTTGCTTGGCAAACGACATGCGAAGGCAAAACGAGCTGCTTGGCGAGTAGCAAGCGGCATTGGCGAAGGTGAGCAGTGTTGGGTTCGGAGGAGAGGCAAGTTTCTTGGCGAGTGGCGGAGGCGAGTTGCTGGCGAGCGGCAGAGGCAAGGCGAGGCGAGGCGAGCAGGTGGAGAGATCACTGTGGTGGATTATGAGAGAGGCTTGCTTAGTGAGTGACATCGGCGAAGGCAAAGTGAGCTGCTAAGTGAGTAGCAAGCGGTATTGGCGGAGGTGAGCAACGTTGGGGTCGGAGGAGAGGTGAGCTGCTGGTGAGCGGTGAAGGTGAGGCGTTCGGGTGGAGAGATTACTATGGAGGATTGTGAGAGAGGCTTGCTTGGCGAGCAACATTGGCGGAGGCAAAGCGAGCTGCTTGGCAAGTAGCAAGTAGCGTTGGTGGAGGCGAGTTGCTGGCGAGCGGTAAAGGCGAGGCGGGTGGGAGGAGAGATCACTATGGCGGATTGTGAGAGAGGCTTGCTTGGCAAGCAACATCAGTGAAGGCAAAGCAAGCTGCTTAGTGAGTAGCAAGCGACATTGGTGGAGGCGAGCAGCGTTGGGGTTTGAGGAGAGGTGAGCTGCTTGGCGAGTGGCGGAGGCAAGCTGCTGGCGAGCGACGGTGGCAAGGTGGGTGGGTGGAGAGATTATTGTGGCAGATTGTGAGAGAGGCTTGCTTGGCGAGCAACATTGGAGGAGGCGAAGTGAGCTGCTTGGTGAGTAGCAAGCAGCATTGGCAGAGGCGAGCAATGTTGGCATTAGAGGAAAGGCGAGCTGCTTGGCGAGCAACGGAGGCGAGGCAGGTGGATGGAGAGATCACTGTGACGAATTGTGAGAGAGAGCGAGAGGGAAAAGAAGGGTTGAGAGAAAAGAGAGGTGGACAATTGAGAGAGAGAAACATGAGAGGAGAGAGAAAAAAAGGAGATTAAAATAATGAGAGGAGAGAGAAAAATAATAAAAAATTAATTTTTTCATATAGCATTCTTGTCCATAACATTCTAAAGTTAGTTTGTACTGTTTACTTATGCTAAATATTTTGGCATTTAGAACACCTCATGTGAGAGGATTTTTGGTGTTTGGAGTGTCAAATGCCAAATGTCAAAATGCCAAATATTTGACATTTGGCACACCTGATAGGAATGCTCTAAGATATATTCCTAAACAGGTTTATGTACACGGTTTGCCAACAAATAAATCATTTAGACCCTAAATTTATACATAAATATTTAGAATCTAACAGTAACAACTTTTGAATTTTTCTTTATAGCATAAGATCTTTAGATTTCGTTTAGAAACAACTTATTTAGTTAAAACTGAGAACTTTTTGTTAAAAATACTGTAAATAAAGCTAAAATGTAATTAAAATAGTACAATGAAACTCATAATAATACCAAAAAGTGCAATGGAACCATTGAATAGTAGTAAAAATAAATTAAATAGTAAAAAAAAAAAAAAAAAAACTAGCTTTTAAAGCCAATATCAAATGCAACCTTAGTATCGCTATGAGATCAGAATCCTATAAGATCCTAATTTTAAGATTTGGATCGGGATCTCACGTGAATTTCATTTTAATAGAGATCCTAATGAGGTCCTTGACGTTTTAGGGATGTACGATCTTGGGATCTTAAGTAATAATAACTTTGGTTACATAATCCTCACATTCTTTTGTTAAATCATGTTTTTCATATTGTTCTCACCTTCCTTTCTCTCACTGTGCCTCTTGATTATTTTAGTTAGACTCTGATCCATCATATTTTTTTATGCTCTATCTTAAACAGAGATGATCTACAACATGTGTAGTGGTTCACAGAGTGGCCAACTGATAAATTTATTTGGACCCAGATGCCAGGAGCGAGCTAATAATAAGCAAAAAGAGACCAACGACGACCAAGTTTTTTTTTTTTTTTTTTTTTTTTTTGGGGTAATTGAAAATTCAATATACCTATAATTTTTTTTTTCTCAAAATCCAGCAGAGGCATGGCCCCCCTGGTCAAAGAGTTGCTCCATCCCTTTATCCTCAAGTTCTTTTCCTCACAATGAAATAAAAAAAATACTTTCGTCCTTAGGTCAAGCCATCACACAAGTTCTCCAACGTTTATTATGTTTTTAACTTTTCAAAAATTCCCTTAATAGCGATACTAAAAAAATTATCTTATAAATTAAATAAAATAAAATAAAAAAAGCTTAGTCTTTGACCCCTTCCAAGATTTTGAATATATATGTATATATATGGTTGGGTTCAAGTTACACCTAGTGTAACTCTAAGCAATGTTACACCATTCAATTTTTTTAATTGAATGCAAATTTTAACAAATTTACCGTTAGATTACATTATATTCGTATATTCTCCATACTTGCAAAATTTCAAAGCGATAAAAAATTAATAGCCATATCATCAATAAATTTTTTAAATTCAAGTTTTTGTAGTTTAAAATAATGCATAAAAGATGAGTTTATAGATTAAATGATAAATAACATCTAATTGACATGAAAATTGGCATAATTGTTAAAAATATATAGAACATGTAATTCAATGGTGGGATTTCTAAAATATGAATTCTATAACAAGTTATTGTATGATGTAATATTGATTAGAATTACACCAAGTGTAACTTGAACTCAACCCCTATATATATATATATTCTTTTAGAAGATAATCATGACTTCAAAATCTAAATAAATATTACTAAACAATTGCAATTGCAATCACAAAACACAAGGGCGGAGCTAAGAATTTTATTTTGGGGAGGAGAGGTTAAACTATCTCGTAGTAAGTCACAATCCAAGAAAAACTCAAAATGCTACATATATGCTTTTGTGCATTGGTTTAATCAATGTAATTCTTATTAGCACTTAACAAAACTAAATGACCAATTAAGTATCTTAAGTTCATTTTCCCTTCTAAGTTTCTCTTAGTCCTTTTAACAAACCATAAGTTCAAAACATTGAAGAAATTAAATATAAATATAACAACTACATCTATAACAAGATATAATATTTTTAGAAATTAAAAAATAACAAAATCCTTATAAGCCAATATGAAATTATATATAAAAATACAAGATGACTTTCACATTTGGTTGTTTGAGTAGAATAGAAGCTAAAAATGAAATTTTGAATAAAGCTTATCAATTGGTTTAATATAAAAAAAATAAAAAATAAAAAATAAAATAAAAAGGAAAAGAATATTCTAGTACTTCTCAAGATCTTAAAGTCGTTTTTGCTAATTCCAACTTCCAAATAAGCTCAGCACTCTTTTTTGAGACAAAATTATAAATTTTATGCAAAAAAAAGCAAGAATACAAAGCCAAAAGAACGGCCACAACAAAATAGAGCCAAAAAAAAAAAAACAAAAATTTAGGGTAAGAAAAACAACAACAAGTATATTCAATAACAGAGAGCAACATTTACTAGCAAATAGCCACAAACGCGAACAACAATATCAGCTTATAACATAGAGCAATATAAAAATAATAAAAAGCAATATCAGCTCACACTAAATCAAGAAAAATATATTGAAACTTGAAAATTGAAAAAGTAAAACTTCTAATCAAATTAATGGTCTAACATGTGAAAGAGTTTCTACTGTAAAGACAAATAATAAATAAGAGAAAATATTAAAAAATTAAAAGCAAGTTACGAAGGAACAGGACAAACGGGGCCAGATAATTTTACATGTGGAGCCAGTTATAAGAAAAGTGGTTCAAGAATGCAATTTTACCTGCTCTAAATTCTTTTTTTTTTTTTTTTAACTTTTGGCCCTTCAGTCATCAACGTAGCTCCGCCCCTGACAAAACACAACCCTAAACTTCACAACCTCAAAGATCCAAACCGTTTCTCCCAAAATATAAAATCTGAATATATTAAAAAACAAAATTACCCTGACGCTGCCATCTGCAACCTAAGCTTGCAAGTAGGACTTCGATCAGTCATCAATCACCAGTCCAGTTTGAGTGGTTAGCGATACCGTAGCCGCAACAGCCAACAACAAATCAGCCTCCACTCGACATGTGTGGTTTTTTTTTTTTTTGATAAAAACGGCAGAATTTTATTAGAAAATTGAGAAACCAAATTCAAGGGAACACAAGATCCAGTAGGGAAACCACCGGGTACTTGAGCTTTAATTCTTCAGATCTAGACAGACCTCCAGAATTGAAAAAGAAACTCTGGAAATTGCTTGGTAATTTTGTGGGACTTTCTTATGGGATTCCGTCCCAAACCCTACGATGGTGACACTTAGGAAAAAATCCACTATATTTCGAAAATATGAATCCTTTCTCGCACATGAGAATGCCCCCACACAGAGAATGCATATTTCCAAAACGTATAATACGCTCTCTCCTGATACTAGAGGTTTTGAGGGACAACTTTTCAAAAGGTTCGTCGACACAAATGGACCCACCCACGTGAAAGATGGAAACTTTGAAATCTGGTTTTCTCAGGATTTGTTTCAATAAAATCTGTCACATCATCTAGTCTTTTATTATACGGTGAGAAAAACTTTTATTTTTTTCCCTTTAAGCTATGCTAGTGCCACACGTGCCACTTTATGTGGGCACAAGCATAATTCTTTCTCTTTCCATCTTTGAAATGCTTGTCCTTTCTCACCCCACATTTGGTGGAATCGGGTTTAAATACTTCTCCTTTCTCGGCCCCACAGTTGGTGGATTCGGGTATATGCTTTTCTTTTCTCAAAGTTGGTGGATTCCATTAAGGAAAAATTTGGGACCACGAAAATTTTCATAATTTTTTACTATAATTGTAACGTAATAGAGTGATTGATAAAAAAAAAAAAATAATAGATTCATATATAAGTGATAGTTAATCATTCATAATTTATCACATCAGAGTTGTAGCAAAAATATTGTAAAATAATTCATGATTTTAGAACTACTCTTCCATTGATTGTAAAAGAAGAGAAGCATATGGGAAGGAAAAAGGAAAGTGAAAAAATTAATTGGACTTATTTGGTTAGGTGGATTGGCAAAAGAAAATTTGGTAAGTTGCATGTGTTTTTTCCTCATACTTGTTGAAATATTTTTTTCCCCAAATTAAAGAAAAACTAAAGGTATGTTTGGTAAGTATTTTTTCTCCTTATTTTCTATTTTCAAAAAAAAATTTCTATTTTTTAAACTAAAACACTTGTTTGGCAACCCAAAATTGGCAGTAAACAAAAATTGTTCTCAAAACTCAATTTGTAAAGGAAACTGAAAACATGCAAAAGATTGTTTTCAGTTTCTAATTTTCAAAAGTCAATGAAAACATGTTTAATGAATCTGATGATGCACAGAAAATCAGTAAGCTGAATGCTTCAAGCTTCAATGTGCTAGTGATCGCTTGAAAGGCCTGAAAAGAAAAAGACACAAGATCAAAAGAGACCGGGTTGAACCGGTTAAGAACCCTCTGACACTTAAGTTAGTTTTTCCTCTAGAACTCAAGAATTCTAACTTTTTGGGAGTAGTGAAAACTTACTTTCATTTGATGTGGACGAGTCCTTATATAGTGAGCTTTGGAGTGGTTTCTTGTTTAGTAACTTTCCAAATATTTGTGGAAGTTAGAAAGTTCTGACTTAACTTCCACAACTGCTATAGAAGTTAGAATATTCAATCTTATCTTCTATAACTGTCATTGGAAGTTAAGTACTTAGTAGGAAGTTATAGCGATAAATGAAAATTTCACTTATAATTCGGAATAGTAGAATGTGGTCTAGATTATAAGTTTTTAGATATAAACTTATTCTGAAAATCTCTAAGTGTCGAGGGGTCATCTATTAGGGGCTTCCCTCATAGACAACCTTCATGCTCATGGATGACCTCCTGAGTAAGGAGGACCTTCTCATGCTGGGTTAATATTTTTGGCTCTGGACGACACTATGGACGAATTGGAGATAGTCAAATTTAGTTAACTATCAGAATCTATCTCATTTAATGAGTTAGTATGAAAGTTCAAATCTTAGTAAAAACATATTTTAATATTTTCTATTTTTTTATTCAAAAACTATCATTTTAATTTGAACTAACCAAACATGTTTTTGATATAAAAATGATAAGAAAATTGTTTTTTTTTTTAATATTTCCAAAAACAAGTTTTTGAAAATGAAAAACAAAAACTGTTATCAAATATAATCTAAGGAGAGAAACCAGATGAAGAAAAAGACGAAAAAACCATGACCATCTATTTCAGTTTTTCTTCTTTGATGTCTTCTCTCTCTCCTCTTTTTTTTTTTTTTTTTTTTTTGTTTGATTTTTGTCTATTTCTGTTATACTTATGACCCATCTATTTTTTTTTTCCTTCTCAATCTTTTCTTTTTTCTTTTTTCTTTTTTAATAATATTGATGTCTCTTACACAATTTTTTAATTAAATAAGTCTTATTTTTTGTTATTATAGGGACATGATTGTAAACTTATACCAACTTTATTTTTTATCTTCTCATTTTTCTTCTCAACTAAACAAATGAGTTTTTCATTTCTCTACTTTTCCATCTCCCAACTAAACACATATGAGAGAACACTAAATGACATCTATCCTCCCACTTTTTTTTTTTTAATCTCTTTCCCATTTTCTATCCTCTCACTTTTACATCCTTCCAACCAAATAAACGTTAATGAAACCTATAAAGCTAAGAACATTTGTATCAGTATGTGTATAATAGAAAAATGTGTCAAATCAACACATTTAACCTCTATAGTCACTCACATCAGTCAAGCTAAATATATATAAATTTGCAAAGTTGTTACAATATGTAAATAAATATATACACAATTAATGTTTATATATCATTTTTTTTCTCTAGCCTTTTGTCTTATCAAATTCCTCTCTCTCTCTCTCTCTCTCTCTAAAGATAATAATAAACAAAGAATAAAAAATGACAATTTAAAAGAAAATATAATGTAAAATAAATATTTTGTGGGTGTTTTTGAAAAGTAATAGTATAAAATATAAAAAATAGGTTATTACACTAAAATAAACAAATTTTTTTGCACAAGCTCGTGTCAATGGTCTTGGAGCACTCGCATAAATGCTTCTTAGAGCACTTGCATAAGTGCTTTTATAATAGAAAAATAACCACATTTTATTCAATTAAGTTCAAAATTCACACATATCAAGTCATGAAAAGTTGTGTAAAAATACATGGTTATTACAGTAACCGTGTAAATTTACACTGACACTATTTATTTTCTAAGGATGAAGAAAGAGTGTGGATAGTAGTTGTTGTGTGTGAAGAAAGGTAAACAAAAATTTAATTTAAAGAATTTTATATTTTAATGATATATAATGTAAATTAAATAATTTGACATGATCTTTTGAAAAAAAAATCTAAAATAGAAAAAATAAATTCTTACACTAAAATAAACAAGAATTCTTATAGAAGCAGATACGAATACTGATGAGTACTGATCTCGTCAGTCGATTATCTCAAATGGATTCGACACCCGCGCAGGCAGTAGGGTCAATTCCTCTAACGTGGTCACTGGTGTGGTGCCTGCCATAATGACTCTGATGCCCAAGTTAGAATGGGGAAAAGTATATTAAAAGAAAATGGACAAGGTTGTATCAGTGTATATTTCTTGTACCTTTTGTTGATGATGTGAAGGCCTTATATAGGTTTCTTTGGCTTCTAGCCATTGTGGGTAGTCAATGCTACAGTAGTAACGCCTTTGCCTAGTAATGAGGCTTTAATGGGCTCCAACAGTTTACCAGTCTGGCTTGGTAACCGCTTAGAGTGTTTACTCGTATTGGATGACCCTGTGTCCCCGTCAGGCGTGACTGATCCTTTTACTCATCAATGTTCGTTCGTCATAGTTGCTTCATCTAGGATGTCCGTATGTTCGTCAGTACTATCAATTGTCCCCCAGCTTCTATGGTTGTTACGACATGTCACGACGATCATAGAAGATGAAAGGTTTTCCTGAGCTGTCCACGACTCTTGGGGTTTCGCTCTGAATTAAATGCATAGTGGTGGCGCTACACGCGATGTGGCCATCTGGTGCATGGTGATTGGAGGTGTTTACTGCGTGACCCTTGGGCTTCCCGCCGTTTTCCAGTTTTTGGGATTGAAATCCTTCACTTCCCCATTTCTTCAATCATTTCTATTTCTGAACTTTTGCCTTCTTTCTTCCTGTTCATTTGCGCCACCGCTCCAACTCTGCTCCGATTGTCGTTCTGCGTATCTTTTCCGTTTACGCTGCATACTTCAACGGTACATTCTTCTTTTCCTCTCTCTGTTTCTTTTTCTTCATAATTTGTCTGTAAATTTCTGATCTTTCTCTTTTTCTTTTTCCTTGTTTGTATTGCTGTTGTTTGTTTTATGGGTTTTTAGGATTTAAACCCTTCCCCCACCTTTTTCTCTAGTTTTTCATGGTTAGTGGTTCCGAGGTTAGAGCGACTTGGCCCCCTGTGTCTTTTTTCTTTGCTTGTTTAGGGGCTGCTTTGGGTGTCTCCGGTGACTTCCTCCCTTTGGTTAGGGATTTCATTTTTGCGGGTTGCGGTTTAAGTTTGGTTATAGGAGAGTTGTCTCCGATTTTGGGTCAGTCCCTTGCTTGGTTTGAGGGGGAAACTAGGAGGATGGCAGAAGTACGATCTAGTGAGCTAGAAACCGGGTTGTCGTCTAGCGGCGACCCTGAAGGGGGGGATACAGCTGTCTTTGCCCCTCGAGTAGTTAGGGCTTTTCACGCCCTTGAGGAAGTATGTGGGCTGGACGACGAGACCATGGGTAGGTTCAAGGATAGGTTCCAGTTCCCAGAGCGTGTCCATGTTCGTCGACCCATTAACGAGGATAGGGCCTGTCATTTCTTTCCTGGTGAAATATGCTTCTACGAGGCAGCTTTTACCTGCGGGCTTAAGCTCCCCATCCACCCCTTCATAATGGAGCTGTTAGGTTTCTTCGGTATTGCTCTTGGGCAACTTATGCCCAATTCGTGGAGGATTGTGGTCAACTATATGGAAATATGGTTGGCCGCAAACGAGGATATGATCAAAGTTAGTGAGCTCGTCCACCTTTACCGTCTGAAGGAGTCCAAAGAATATGGGTATTATGAACTTGTTCCTTGGGCGAGGAGAGCTAGGATTGTGAGGGGTCTACCCTTGTCATTCAGGTACTGGAAGTCCCGTTTCTTTTTCATGTCCGGGGACAACTTTGAGACCCCCGCCAGCGAGGCTTGGGGTGACGTCCCAAGGTTACTCCGTTGATGGGGAACCCCACACTTAGGTGCGTCAACATTCTCCATCGTTTGTTGGTTTCTGTTTTTGTCTTAATTGGTTGTCCATAACCTCCCTCTTTTTCCTTGTGCAGTGAAGAGACGACCCAAGCTGAAGAGCAAATACCAGGGTCATGTGGAGAAGGCGATTGAGTACGCCAAGACGATAGAAAGCTAGGAAGACCTGGTGGATCCTTGCACTCTCGCATTTTATTGTTTAGGCTCAGACCCTTCTCCGTACGTGTTGCGACTTATTGACATTGAGGGAAAAAAGAGTAAGTCTTAGGTTCATCAGTGCTGCACATTTTTCCTTTGTGTTTACCTGGATAATTATTGATAAGTGTTTACTTCTTGCAGAAATGACGACAAAATTTAACAAGGATATGTATGCGAGGATGAGGAGCAAGAAGGACGAGCCCTTATCTGCCCTAGGGACTAAGTCCATCCGTATCACGGACAGGGGCATTCCGATCCTTGTGGCGCTCCCGTCTTCTCCTACTTCTGCTCCAGCGAGGGTGGCGTCACCAACTCCGTCAGTGGAAGAGCTTCCTCCCCGCAACAAAAGGCTGAGAGTTGGGGAGAAGCAGAAAGAGAAGGTTGACTCCGGGCCTTCTAGTGTCTGGGATGACGCTGGAGTCTCTGTGGCGAGAGCTTAAGATACCTTCAGCGTAGACGAGCTTAAGGTGTTCTTGGGAGTGCCAGCAGATGACATTGCGAGGCGTCATCTTCATAAGCTCATACAGGTAACTGTGTAATTTCACTCCTTGTATGCTTCTCCCTATCTCCTTTTTTTTTTTTTTTTTTTTTCTTTTTAAGTGTGTACCCCTTTTATTTTTATACAGGTGCTAGGTGAGAGTCTCCACATTACTTCGGAGTACCTGGCCTCAGAGGCTAAGGTTGAATCTGCACGATCTCATGCATCGTCCTTGGAGGCAGAAAACTTGAAGCTGAGGAAGGAACTCATTGTTGCTATGGACGATGCCAACCAAGCTAAGGAGTAGCTGAGGACTCTGACTGATGAGCTTAGGGTTGAGCGGGAGTTAACCAAGGAGAAGGATGAGCAAATCGCTGCTGCCAGGGAGAGGGCAAAAGGGCTCGCAGCCAAGGCCGTTGAGGGATTCCAGCAGACCGACGAGTATAACACTGTACTCTTCAGTTGGTACTTCAAAGGGTTCGAGCTTCTAAGAAGGTATTTCATAAAGCACCCCTCTGGGGTGGACTTGGAGAAGCTTGACTTGGAGGAGGTTGATAAAGAAATGGCTACTAACGAGGCCGCTCAATCATCTGCTGCTGAAACTGATGCCCCTGAGAATGCCCCTGAGTCTAGCAGTGCTGCAGCTGACACCTGAACTTGCTGTCGAAGAAAAATATTTCCTTCTTTTGCCTTTTTTGTTTTTTTGTTTTTTTTTTTTTTTTTTTTTTGGTGCCTATGTTTTAGGGCTTTTTGTAAATTTGGCTTCGGAACTATTTGCCCTTAATTTTGGGACAACACTATTTGCCCAGTTTTTATGGGTTGTTGACAATGGTAATTGCCCATGTTTTAGGGTCTTATTTAAATCTATTAGTTTGTACTTACTTGTGTTTGTGAATGCTCCTTCTGCTGGCTTTTGTTACGCTTCCCCCCACTTGGCTGAGTGTATGGCTTCCCTTTGAAGAGGAATTTTAAGCATTTTTCATTTTCTGACTATATACGTACTTTGAGGATTTTGGCTAAGTGTACTAGTTCGTCAGTAGCATACACTTGTCAAGGATGAATATCGTTACTTAGCCATTTTCTTTTTGAACCTGCACATATTTAAAGGATTTTGTAGAACGGATGGGTCCGTCAGTAACGCATATCCGCAAGGCGGAATTTTATCACTTAGCCATTTTTGTTTCATTGACTTACACCTATTTAAAGGATTTTGTCTAGTGAATGGCTTTGTCAGTAACGTACATCCGTCAAGGCGGAATCTTGTTACTTAGCTATTTTTGTTTCACTGACTTACACCTATTTAAAGGATGTTGTCTAGTGAATGGCTTCGTCAGTAACGTACATTCGTCAGGGCGGAATCTTGTTACTTAGCTATTTTTGTTTCACTGACTTACACCTATTTAAAGGATTTTGTCTAATAAATGGCTTCATCAATAACGTACATCCGTCAGGGCGGAATCTTGTTACTTGGCCTTTTGGTTTTATTAGTGGCTGGATCTGTTTGTACAAAGACATCAAAAGAGAAACTTGTTTATTGATTTCAAGAAAGAACAAATTCATCTAATACATTTACTGGAGGTACTTCTTCAAGTTTTCGATGTTCCATGGGCGAGGGAGCTTTTGTCCATCTAGAGTTTCCAGGTGGTAACTGCCTCGTCGAGAGTAGTGGACGACTCTATAGGGTCTTTCCCACGTGGGCCCGAGCTTTCCTTGGTTTGGGTCTTTTGTTGCTGCTAAAACTTTGCGCAGGATGAGGTCTCCTATATTGAGCTGTCTTAGCTTCACTTTCTTATTGTAGTATTCGGCCATCTTCTATTGGTATTTTGCCATTCTGCTGGAAGCCTTGTCTCTTACTTCGTCCAGGCAGTCCAGGTTAAGTCGTAGCTTCTCGTCATTTCCCTCTTAGCTGAACGCCGCCCGTCTGGTGCTGGTTACTCCTACTTCGACAGGGATCACTGCTTCAGTTCCGTAAGTGAGCCTGAAGGAGGTTTCTCTTGTTGGGGTCCTGGCTGTTGTCCTGTATGCCCAAAGGATGTTGGGCAGCTCTTCTAGCCAGGCGCCCTTCACATCGTCCAGCTTGGTCTTAATAATCTTGAGCAGTGTTCGATTTGTCACTTTCGTCTGTCCGTTTGCCTGGGGTGCCCTAGTGACGAGAATTGGTTCTTGATGCCCAGGCCTGAACAAAAGTCCCTAAAGGCTTGGCTGTCGAACTGTCGTCCGTTATCTGAAATGATCGTTAGTGGAATCCCGAACCTGCAGATTATATTCTTCCAAACAAAACTCTGAATCCTGGCTTCCGTGATCGTTGCTAGAGCTTTTGCCTCAACCCATTTAGTGAAATAATCAATAGCAACTAGTAAAAATTTTACTTGGCCTTTACCTTGAGGTAGTGGGCTGACGATGTCGATTCCCCATTGTGAAAATGGCGAGGGGATGTTATCGTCGTCAGTTTCTCAGCTGGAAGTCTCTGAACGTTCCCGAACCGTTGGCACTTGTCACATCACTTGACGAGCTCTACAGGGTCTGCCTGCATGGTGGGCCAAAAGTAACCTGTCTGGATAACCTTACTTACCAGTGATTTGGGACCAGCATGATCTCCATAAACCCCTTCATGGATTTCTTCAAGAATGTATTTGGCTTCGTCCTGGTCAACACACTTCAAATATGGCATGGAGAAGCCTCTTTTGTACAGAGTGTCATTAAGAATCGTGAATCTTGCAGCCCTTTTCCTTATCTTCCTGGCCTCATTTGTGTCTTGGGGGAGGTGCCCATCCAGGAGGAATGATATGATCGGTGTCATCCAGCTATTTGTGCTCTGTATCGTAAGCGTAGGAGCTTCTTCGATGCTGGGATGTTTCTGTACTTCCATTGGTAAATTATTGCTCAGCCCTCCCTCTTCTTACGATGCTAGCTTCGAGATTTCATTGGCTAGTGCGTTTTGGTTCCTTGGGACTTGTATACACTCCACCTTGTCAAACTCCCTCGTCAGGTGCCTTGTCAGCCTGAGGTATTTCTGCATTCTTTCTTCTTTCACTTCGTACTCCCCTTTGATTTGTTCGACCACCAGCTTCGAATCACTCTGGATCAATAAGTTCTTCACTCCAAGCGCCTTCTCAAGTCTTAATCCCGTTAATATACCTTCGTACTCAGCTTCGTTGTTGGTAGCCGGGAATCTCAGCTGAACTTCATATTTGAGGATTTCTCCATCGGGGGTGGTTATGACGACCCCTACTCCGCCCCTTTTTTGAGCTGATGAACCGTCAGTTTGAATCGTCCATCGTTTAGCATCGTTGGTCGGGTTATCTTCGTTTGGAAAGGTGAACTCGGCGATGAAATCTGCCAAAGCCTGTGCTTTGATGGTCGTTCTGGGAAGCTACTCAATATCAAACTGGCTAAGCTCGATTGCCCACTGGATCATTCTACCCGCTGCCTCGGGTTTGTTTATGGATTTTTTTATGGGTTGGTCCATCATTACCAGGATAGGGTTAGCCTGGAAATACTGCCTTAGCTTGCGTGAGGCTACTATTAATGCGAACGCGATCTTCTCTATTCTTGGGTAATTGGACTCAGCCCCCTGGAAGGCTTGGTTGACGTAGTAGACTGGGAGTTGTTCCTTGGCTTCTTCTCGAATCAAGGCTGCACTCACTGCTGTAGTTGATACGGCTAAGTATAAGTATAAGTTTTCCCCTTCTTTCGACGGATTTAGGAGGGGCGAATTACTTAGATAACGCTTTAAGTCCTGGAACGCTGCTTCACACTCGTCAGTCCAGGCGAAAGCTTGCTTCAATGTTTTGAAGAACGGGAGGCACTTATCTGTTGCTCTAGAGACGAACCTGTTAAGAGCTGCAATCCTGCCGATGAGCTTTTGAACTTCTTTGACGGTCCGGGGTGAAACCATATTGATTATGGCCTGGACCTTCTCCAGTTTTGCTTCTATCCCCCTCTGGGAAACCATGAAACCTAAGAACTTGCCTGAAGCTACCCCAAAAACACACTTACTAGGGTTCAACTTCATCTGGTACTGTTTGAGGGTGGTGAATGTTTCCCTAAGGTTGTCCAGGTGGGCAAGCTCTTCTTTGCTCTTGACGAGCATGTCATCCACGTATACTTCCATGTTTTTTCCGATTTGTTTGTTGAACATCTTGTTTACCAATCTTTGATAAGTAGCTCATGCATTCTTTAGTCCGAAAGGCATTACCTTATAGCAATAGAATCCTTGGCTTGTGATGAAAGCGGTTTTCTCCTGGTCTTCTTCATCCATTTTTATCTGGTTGTACCCTGAAAAGGCATCCATGAACGTCAGTAACTCGTGCCCGGCTATAGAATCCACGAGTTGGTCGATTCGGGGCAGTGGGAAACTATCCTTCGGGCATACTTTGTTCAGGCCCGTGAAATCCATGCACATTCTCCACTTTCCATTTGCCTTCTTTACAAGGACGACATTAGCAAGCCAGTCAGGGTAGTAAACTTCGCGGATGAAGCCTGCCGTCAGTAGCTTGGTAACTTCTTCCGCAATAGCTTGGTCTCGTTCAGGGGCGAAAGCTCTTCGCCTCTGTTGGATAGGCTTTCTCTCTGGATCCACGTTCAACTTATGCTGGATGATCTTTGGGGATATGCCCGACATGTCCTCATGGCTCCATGCGAAGATGTCTAGGTTTTCTTTAAGGAATTCGATGAGCCTGGTCCTCATCTCAGGGCTTAGCGTTGTCCCTATTCTTGTCGTCTTGGCAGTCCCATCTTCAACTAGTGCTATTGTTTCCAAGGCTTCTACTTTATTCTCTTCCTCTCCAATTATCCATGTGTGGTTCTCCCTCGTGGCCAGGACGGCCTGATAGCATTCTCTGGCTAAAATTTGGTCTCCTCTTACCTCGTCGACTCCGTTATCTATTGGGAACTTTACTTTCATACAATAGGTGGACGTGGCTGCCTTCCATCTGTTGAGTGTAGGTCTTCCAATGATTACATTGTAGGACGAGGGGCAGTCTACCACTAGAAAGTCTAGCTAACGGGTCAATTGCCTCGGTTGAGTCCCCACAGTTACTATCAACGTCACTATGCCCCTGGGATAGACCCTGTCTCCACTGAAGCAGACGAGAAGGAATTCAAATGGGCACAGTCTTTTTGGGTCCAGCTTTAGTTACTGAAAGGCAGGGAGGTAGATGATGTCTGCAAAGCTCCCATTGTCTACGAGGATTCTTTTAGTGTTGAACCCTTCTATGTTTAACATTATAACCAATGGGTCATTGTGGGGCTGTTTCACTCCTCTGGTATCTGCTTCATTGAAGGACATGTCTTGGTCTGTCCGTCTATGTTTGAGTGGTGGTACCATATGGACGCTGTTCACCTGTCTTTGGCATGCTTTCTTGAGGGACCTGAATGACCCTCCAGTGATGGGACCCCCTGCAATCGTCTTTATCTCCCTGATTATATCCTGGGGGGGTTGGTGTGGATGATCGTCAGTCTTGGAAGAGAATTCACGCTGACTCTTGCTGCCCCCCTTGAAGTTACTGTACTCCCCCTTCTTCACATATTTCTATAACTTTCCCTTTCGTATCAGCTCTTCTATCTGCTCTTTTAGGTCCTGGCAATCTTCAGTGTAATGGCCATGATCCTTGTGGAAACGGCAGTATTTATTCTTATTGCGAATGTGGGGTGACGAATGAAGGGGCCTCGGCCATTTGAGGTAGTGCTCATCCTTAATCTGCATTAGGATCTTATCAACAAGCATAACAAGGGGAGTGAATTTTACCGTTCGGGTGCTTTTGTCATCCCTCAGTCTATTCTTGTCAGTGGTCCTATGATCGGGACGCTCCCTCTTTTTCCCTCTACGTTCGTCATCCTTCCTTCCTTTGTCTCTTGGCTACTCGTCATCCCTTATAGCTGCCGCTGCATCCTCAGCATTTATATACTTCTGTGCTTTCAAGAGCATCTCTGCCATTATCCTTGGGGGATTCTTCGCGAGTGAGGCCACGAGATCTCTGGATCTCAATCCTGCCTTGAAGGTTGTCAACTGTACTTTGTCGTCGGCGTCGTCCACTTCCAAGGTTTCGCTAGTGAAGCACTTCACATATGACCTCAGGGTCTCCTTTTCTCCCTGCCTAATAGTGAGCAGGTGATCCGCTAGCCTCTTAGGACGTTGTCCCCCGATGAAGTGGCATAGGAAGGCATTGCTCAGCTGCTCAAAACTATCTATTGACGATGTTGGCAACCTGGTGAATCATTCTCTCACAGCTCCTTTGAGAGTGGTGGGAAAAGAACGACATAGTATTTCGTCAGGGGGCTGTTGGAGGCCCAACGTCTTCTTAAAGGTGTTAAGGTGATCCTGAAGGTCCTTGAGCCCGTCAAACGACTCAAGTTGAGGCAACTAGAATTTGGACGGTACTAGACATTCCAGGACCGTCGTAATGAATGGTAAATCTGTTGCTTTAACCAGTTTATCCACACTTCGCTCTGTTTTCTCTTTGATAACGCTTCTTAACTCATCCATATCCTTCCTCATCTCTAGAAAGGAGGTCTGAATTCTGATCATCTGGAGAGACAGGCCTTTGGTGGTCACTTCTTCGCTGACTATTCCCTTCGTCTTCTGGGTTGCCCTTAGACCGATTCTCCTCTTGTTGGAGCAATAGTTTCATTTCTTGGTTTTGTCTGGTAAGTTCTTCCACGGTGGCCGCAAGTGCTTGGACTTGCTGAGCCAGGGCTGTAGGATCTTGGTTGGACTCCGTTTTGAGTATCGAAAATAATGGGGATTATTTCCTTGAATCTCGATACAGAAAAACGTTCCCCACAGACGGCACCAAACTGATGAGTACTGATCTCGGCAGTCGATTATCTCAAATGGATCCGACACCCATGCAGGCAGTAGGGTCAATTCCTCTAACGTGGTCACCAGTGTGGTGCCTACCACAACGTCTCCGAAGCCTAAGTTAGAATGGGGAAAAGTATATTAAAAGAAAATGGACAGGGTTGTATTAGTGTATATTTCTTGTACCTTTTGTTGATGATGTGAAGGCCTTATATAGGTTGCTCTGGCTTCTAGCCGTTGTGGGTAGTCAATGCTATAGTTGTAACGCCTTTGCCTAGTAATGGGGCTTTAATGGGCTCTAATGGTTTGCCAGTCTGGCTTGGTAACCACCTAGAGTGTTTACTCGTATTGGATGACCCTGTATCCCCGTCAGGCGTGACTGATCCTTTTACTCGTCAATGTTCGTTCGTCATAGTTGCTTCATCTAGGACGTCTGTATGTTCGTCAGTACTATCAAATACTATTAGCATTAAAGAGGTATTCACCTTTACAAATGAAGAAATGCAATTCTCTTGGGCATTTTTTTAAAGAGAATTTGAGCACAAAATTTTTTTGTCCTCCAATCTCCAGAACACTAATATTCATAAAGTCGCATCCTATTAAAAACAAAAAGATTTGCCATAACATTAGTAGCAGCGTTGACATTACTCTTGGCAAAATATGTTTGGGGTGAGTCTCAAATTACATTGCAAAAAAAAAGATATATATTATTTATACTACTATTTAGGGTTTCCCCTGATTGGGATTCTTATTTCGTAGTTCAAAAATACCCTTGTATCCTACATTTAAACCAAAAAAAAAAAAACTGGAGGATAACCCTATAAAAATACATATTTTAACTCCCTATGTAAAAATACAACACTGCTCCTGTTAAATTACTAATTGTCCCGAAAGTTTAAACTATTGGGATATGGTAAATTTAATTATTTAATCACATACTTCTAACACTCCCCCTCACATGGGGTCGAAACTACCTTTTAATAAGTGAAACCCAACACATGGAAATTTAAATGGAAGGTAAACTTGAGAATAACCCTGTAAAAATACATTTTTTAACTCCCCACGTAAAAATACAACACTGTTCCTGTTAAATTACCGATTGTCTCAAAAGTTTAAGCTATTAAGATATAGTAAATTTAATTATTTAATCACATACTTTTAACTCTCCCCCTCACATGGGGCCGAAACTACTTTTTAGTAAGTGAAACCCAACACATGGGAATTTAAATGGAAGGTAGAGTGGAGGAGACAAAGATCAAACTCAGGATCTCATGCTCTGATACCATGTCAAATTACCGATTGTTCCAAAAGTTTAAACTATTGGAATATGGTAAATTTAATTATTTAACCATATACTTCTAACAGTTCCCATATTTGTCTACATGCATGTTAACTTTTGGTGTTCTTAGGCTTAGCAATAATGGACTTCAATTTGCTGCTGATATATGAAGGTTTTTTTTTTTTTTTTTTTTTTTTTAAAGATTTTTCTATCGTTTTTATAGACTTTTCTATCTTAATACACCTTTGGGATGTACTAATATTTGGTTTGCAAAATTGTAGTGGGTTATATTTAACTTAATACGCCTTTCTATCTTAATGCTTTTCTAAGAGTGCTGAAGGTGCTCTGTTAGATGGGTCAAGTCATACCATCATCTCAAACTCCCCAAACATCAATGATTCCAAAGGATTGGATGGACATTTAGATGCATCTAAATTGATCGGGGACATTAGTAAGAGAAATAACCCCAATTGAAAACAAAATCAATTATGAAGGGTCAAAATGAAATTCTAAATAGTTTAAAATAACTCAAACTTAAGGACTCAAAAGAATGCTATAATCATTAATTTAACTCATGTGCATGCTCAAAGGCTCTCATTTTGTTTTGTTTTTTTTTGTTTTTTTTTTTTGTTTTCTCTAATGGTTAATGATTTCGATTCATCATATTTTGAGGTTGTTACATTTTCCAATCACAAAAATACCTAGTAGGGTGATGAGATTTATGAAATTTAGACAAAAAAATTATATCACCTACAAACACATAAATCTTACCACACCCTTATGTATTTTTATGATTAGAAAATGTAACAATTCCAAATTATAATTAATTGAAATCATTAAACTTTAGAAAAAAAAAAAAGACTCTTTGAGCATGTGTGAGTGCGTGCTCAAAGGCACTAGTACCAATAATTAAATAGGGAAAAGTTATTGAATGCCCTTAGTGCATGGGTTTATGAAGTATTTTTAGAAAAACGTTTATGGGGAAAAAAAGAACTTAATTTTTTTTTTAAATATTTTCAATAAAACTGATATCAAAACTTTTTAAAAATGGTTTATTAACAATTGCCCAAAGGAGAACCCTAATTTACATATCCATTATTTTTTGGGTGTAGTTATACTAATAATTAATCATTAGGTTTTGGGTATTGCGTACAACTTTTGTTATTATTTTGTAATTATTGTGGTGGGCCTTTTTGTGTTCTGGTTTGGACTGTTCCTACCGTACTGTGGCCCAATAGTTTTGGGGTAGGAGAGTCGGGACTGACTTAACTGAAACCCACCTTAAGCCAACTTATGTACAAGCCAAGACCCTTTTGCAAAGATCTTGATCACATGTCCACAGTAGGGGATGCTGTCATAAAAAAACGTTATGACAGGATAGATATAATATAACATGATAACAAAAGAGGTATTCTAACTAAAGCGCTCGTTGCCAACCAAAGATAATATCTAAACAACTTTGCAACAGGAAAAACGCGATAAAATAAAAATGGCAGAAATAAGTTTGCAACAATGACAAGAATATTGTTAATGTTTAAATAATCATGATATAATAGGGAAAGGGGATTTGTCTACTAAACTTGGCTCCTTAGCAGATTTAAGTCCTAGAAGGGAACAATCTCCAATATGGGCAATCTCACAGGGAAATCCTGCCATAGAAATTGCCCACTTTGAAAGAATGGCCCTAAGTGACTTAATCTTAAATCCTTTAATACTTTAACTTGCTACAGAGTAGGCTATTGAGAGGGAGATGAGGGAGTAGCTTATTGGTGCATGCCCTATCACACTCTTGCTTTTCTCACTTTGCTTCCTACTCTCTTATTTTCTTTCTTTTTTGTTTATCCTCTCTGTTTTTCTATGCTTTCTATTCCTCTCTTCATTCTATATTCCTTGCTATTCTTCCTTGTTCTCCCATTGTTGTTTATTGTACACAGCCAAGGCCTTTTTATACTGCCTGCCATAATAAGATTTATAGTTTTACCCCTCAACTACTTTTGGCTAGGTGTGGGTGTCCTTCTTGGGCCACCCACTGGTCTGCAGGCTGACTAGCCACCAACACTACCTTATGCTGGCTATGCCACGTTCCATGCCCAAACAAAGGGAGTTTCGTTTTATTTTCTTACTTTTCATGGCATTCCCATCCAGATAAGGGTTGAGTATTCTCTTTTACTAGCTCCTATGGTATGCACTTAGTGATTTCAGCTCATCTTTCCCTCTTTTGGGTGGTATGTCATCCCAGCAGGACATTTCCCCCAAAAGAGCTTATGCGAGAATCCCATAATAGACTTCCCCCTTCTCCAGACCATACCTTCTCTTACCTCTGACCCATGGCCCACTGCCCTTGTATTGGCTGGGTACAAGTGGGTGGTGTCTGAGCCTTGTGCGTGCTCCACTCTCATATAAGTCCATGGCTTGCCTGTTGTTCATGCGTTTTCCATTGCCTACAGGTTTGGTTGGTCTTGTTGCCTATTCTACTACTTATTTTTTAACCCTTTATGGCGTGGATGAGTCATTGGTTCTTCATTCCTTGCATCTTGCTTTTTCTTTGGGCTAACTATTGCTTGGGTATAGGCCTTTTCTTCTTTAGTTCAACCCTTGTATCTTTTTACTTTTGGTTTGTAGGTCAATTGGTATTCTTGCCACGCTGCTGTATTGCTTCTGCCGTGGTACTGCTTAACTTGTGCTTGTTGGACCCCCTTTGGGCTTGCCATGTATTATTCCTTCTCTTAGTTCATGTCACCTAGTATTTCTACTAGGTCAGTTCTCATATCATCTAGGGCTTCCTCGACCTATTTTATTCGTTTGGGGCATCCTCGGCCCGCTTCATTCCTTTGGGCATCCTTGGCCCATCTCATTCTTACATTCCCATGGGCTTTTACTAAATCTTTTGGGCTTCCTTGGCCTAATTACCATATCCTTTACTTTTGGGGGTTTTTAAACCTTTAAGCCAATCTCATTTACTATTCCTTTCTTTGGGCTCCTCCGGCCCATCTTTGCATGCTTTCTACTTCTTATGATTCCCATGGGCTTACGACTTCATTCTCTAGGCTCCCTTAGGCCCATTTTCTTTCTTTAGGGCCCCTTTTACTATTTTATAGGCCTGTGGACCATTATTCCTACCATTAGGGTTTAATGGTTCTTTCTTACTTTGCTAACTTGTTATGACATATGTGAATCATGTTAGGAACATATGTCAATATAGAATTGGCTAATCCTTTGACAAAACGCCTTTACTTGTAATTGGGTAGATCTAGGATGTGTTTAATACTTCAAGGAACAAGGTTTCAAGTTTAAGTGTTAAAGCCATGCAAATCTGTCTAAGAATCAAGTGAAGAAGTGCTGGATTTTAAAGCTCGACAGCTAATATCTATCGAGGTTTAAAAGGCTGTTCAAGCCCGATGCTTGACAGTTGCTCAACAAATAAGGTATCTATCGAGATTTAAGAAACTCAGATTTTCAGTTCTGATTTTCATCCAATCCATGAATAGATGTTTGGGCTTTCTTTTCTCAAAACTCTAAACATATATAAGGATTATTTTAAGGGCCGTCAAAGGTTGCACGAGTGTGAAGCAAAGTTTTTGTTCATGTAAATTGTGACCAAAGACAGAATTGTCCCTAGTTCATCTTTCTCTTGAAGAAGCTCCTGGGTTTGTACGCCGTAGGGTTTTGTAACCAAGGAGTTTCGTGATCTTCATCGTGTTGATGAATTGAAGAACTTTGCAGCCAACATCTTTCTCTAGTTTGTGAGTAAGTTGTGTATAGGGATCCACGCATCAGATTGGTTAGTCACGTACTGAGAGCCATGCATTAAAAAGAGATATTGTCATTACAGAACAAGTCCAATTGGGTATTGGGGTAAGGGTTCAACTGTAGGTTGGTATAAGGTACTGAGATTCCTTTACTTGTAACTGCTTGTTGTGATAATAGTGGATTCTCGAGAGTGGTGACCTTAAAATCACTTGGTGAGGTTTTTACCGTGTAGGTTTTCGTCATTTGTAAAAAAATCATTGTGTCAATTTATTTTTCGCTGCATATTTTTTTAATTGGTGATTTATTTGTGCTGCCACGCATATTTGTATGTTAATCTGATTAATTAATCGACTTGGTTAATTAATTGGTTAATTCATCACAAGGGGTCAATATATTCTTGGCCTATCAAGTGGTATCAAAGCAAGCATACTCTAATTAGGTTTTAATTTTTGCTGTGTGATCCATTGACCCCTGTTTGTTATGGATAGAGGACAGTCTCTTATTATACCTCATTTATTTGATGGCACTAACTATGCATACAGAAAAGTACGCATGAGAGTTTTCTTGTAGTCCTTAGATGAGAAAGTGTGGCAAGTTATGGAGATAGATTGGACTAAGCCAAAGGAAGTGTCGGACAATTGGGATGATGCTAAGATCAAGGCGGCAAATTTTAATAGCAGGGCATTGAATGCATTATTCAGTGCAGTCACGAATTAGAAGTTCAAGAAGATATCCTCTACTGAAACTGTGAAGGAAGCATGGACCATCCTCCAGACAACCTATGAAGGAACCAAGGCTGTCAAGGATTCAAGGCTTTAGAGGCTCACTACTAGCTTTGAGGAGAAAGAAATTGGAGGAGGATGATTCATTCGATGAGTTCTATGCCAAGTTCAAGGACATAGTGAACTTAGCCTTTAATCTTGGGGAAACCGTTCCCGACCCTAAGATTTTTAGAAAAGTGCTTAGATCTCTACCCGAGAGATTTCATGCCAAGATCACTGCGATTGAGGAATCAAAGGATATTGACAAATTCCTTTGATAGAGCTTGTTGGCAATCTGTAGACCTATGAGTTGGGTTTGTCTAGGATCGAGAAATCGAGCAAGAGCAAGAGCATGGCATTGAAGGCCAAAAGTAGTGACACTGATGAGTCTTTAGATGATGAAGATTCTAAGATGAAATCCTATATCACGAGGCAGTTCAAAAAGTTTATGAAGAATGCCAATGCGAAAGGATTTGACAAGGACCGAAAGCAATCTAGTTCTTCATAATTCATAAGCTAAGATAAAGGGAAGAAGGATGCTAGGGATGGCGGTCAGTACACTGTTCCCTCAGGACCAAAATGCTTTAGGTATCAAGGCTTCGGTCACATGAAACAAGAGTGCCCTACGTATCTTAAGACCATTGGGAAGAGCAAGGCACTTATTGTTACTTTAAGCGACACTGAGCCTGAAGATGATTCGGACAATGAGGATGACGGAATCCTAAATGCCTTCACTGCCACTATAAATCCTACTGAGGGGATTGTTGAAGATATGGATGATGAAGAGGACTTGGTGGACTTTAAGTTCAAGAAAATGGATGATCAAGATGATATCCATATAGCTTATGAGAAATTGTACAAGGTTTCTGAAAAGCATGAGAAACTATATAGGCTGGCCACCAAGAAGCTCAGTAATGTGGAGCTTGATCGAGAAGAGATTTCCACAAAGTTTGATGAAGCCAATCAGACTATTGGAGCACTGAGGTTTGAGAATCATTTCTTGGGTGAGAAGTCCAAGAAGTTTGAAGCGAAGCTGTTTCAAGTCAAAGCTCAGTTGGAAAGGACTTCAAGTGCAAAGCTTGATGAAATGCTTAGCCTTCAGAAATCTGCTTCCGATCGAACTGGTTTAGGGTATGATTTCTCTTCTCCTAATATTGCTTCTTCTAGCACTACTATTTTTGTTTCTCCTACTAATAATGTTGAATCTGAGAACACTGATGTCAAAACTATTTTAGCTAGTGAGAACATAGACAAAGGTAAATCTATCTTAGGAGCACCCTTAAGTTGGATAAGAAAGAGACTAAAAACCTTAGGGCTAAGAAGGGAAACACTCAAAAGCCTAAACAGAAGAAACAACATCTCTGTCATTACTATGGAGTAATTGGACATACTCGACCTGATTGCTATAAGTGGTTAGCCACTCAACAGAGTAATAGTATGATCTCATCGGGAAACCAGAATTAGTTTCTGTCCTTTCTTGATCCTTTTTGAGATCTACTCAAAGCCCTCATCTTCCTTTCGAACTTGAATAGTTTCAATTCTTCCCCCTCACCACCGAATCAAGGGTTTGCAAAACGGAAAGGTTCCTCAAGGTGTGGAAGAAAAAGGCTCGAAGTGATTCAATCACTTTTCTCTCTCTCCCTTTATTTTTTGTTGCATTACTTGTGTATTTTGCTTTTTGTTTTGAGTCAGTCTAGTTCTTATGCTTTGCCTTGTTTAACAAGTTTTTATTTGTTTGTTTCCAATTTTGCTTTATTTATTTATTTTTTTAAAAAATTTGAAAAATCAGAAAAATACAAAAACAATGTGTGTTTGTGTACATTGGTATTTGTGTACCTTAGATGGCCATTGAAATAAAGTTTTCTAAACTTTGTATCATTTGTAGCTTAGATGAGCATCTCTATGCACAAATAAGCAAGTGAGCTTTGTGGCTCGTGTTTGTGATGAGTAAGATTAAATAATCTCTTGTACTTAACACTTGTATCACTCTTTTTGATGGGAAGGACTAGAAAATCCTATGAGAAAGGCATAAATAATCATCTCACCACTGTTGCTTGCTAATCATGAAATGTCATCTGTTTGCTTCGGCATAGCAAAAGTACAATGTCAAAAGCTTAACATAATTGGGTATTTGTTTTCTCTCTTATATGCCCATGCATAATATGCTTAATAAAAGAAAACTATGCAAAGAAAAATAAAAGCAAAAAGAATAAAAAATGATTTATATATGATTGCAAGCGTGTCTTCTAGGAGATGTGGGAGTTATAGGATGTACCTCAAAGGTAATAGTCCCCATCAAGTAGTTATGATTGTGTGTGAGTTAAAGTGATTTTCTAATATCTCAAATCATTATAACATGTAGACACTTAAGCAATCTTGCGATGTTTTTCACACACAAGATGCAATATTTTTTGCTATTCTTGATACATGTGCAGGTACAATGTGATTTTGCCATCACAAGGAATACATGTGTTAATGTATGCTCACTAAACTTCTTAACTTGTTTTTGAAATATAAAATTGGTTAGACTTGTTTAGTGTGTGTGTGTGTGTGTTGGATCTAAATGCTTATCATTTTTCTTGTTGAGAGATGATCTTGAGAGCTCAAAATGTTGTTTGGATCTTTGGATGAGTAGCATGTTTGATTGCATTCATGTCTATGTTTTTCTCTTCTTCGAAAAATTGTTTTTAAGCAATTTCGACAGCTTCTCAATACCACTCGATAGCTAGGCTATCTATCGAGTTCTTTTTTTTTTTTTTTTTTTTTTGAGTAACATCTATCAATCGAGTTCTTTAGCTTCCTTTCTTGGTAGCTATTATCGGAATTTCGATCCATCGAGGGTTTTGAGATTTCTGCTCAATAGATTCTCAAAAGATGATCGATCCATCGAGGAAGTTTCTATATGCTCTATAGATGCTCGATAGCTTCTCAATCAACCGAGCCCCTATTGCTGTGGACACCTTTTGATAACTCCTTGATAGCTGCTCGATAGCTATTTCTTGCTTTTTAATTCTCGACAACTCTCAATCCATCGAGAAACTGGGATTTCTATATATAGGGTCTGCACAACATTTCTCTCATTTCTCCTCGATCTCTCTCGATAGTTTCTAACTTCTCTCCTTCCTAAACACCTCTCCCTCACTCCAAATCACTTCCCCACTCTCTCTTCAGTCTCAAGATCACTTCCTTTCTCTGGTATGATTTTTTCTCACTCCTTTATCATGTATTCCATATTTTGTGACCTAAATTTTGGGGTTTATTAAAAAATTTGGGGTTTTTCAAGTTTAATGAGGTTTTTACAAAAGTTTTGGTATGGGTTTTTGTTCAAGTGATTTCAAATCATCATGCATTACATCTCATGTGCATTTTAACTATATTTTCACGCATTATAGATGTGTGTTATATATGTTGAATTACTGTGTGCTGTTAGATTTGGATTGGGCTAAGCCCATGATGCTTTTAATATTGCATGTCACATGTTTATGCATTTTTCATGCATACGTACCTTCATTTCTTTATATTCTTATATTGATTTGTGTTGGTGCTCTTCTGTCTCTTTCTCTCTCTCTCTCTCTCTCTCTCTCTCTCTACATGTTAGCTTGCTCTATGGCACCTAAGCGTAAATCTGCTCAATCCCAGAGCCCTCTTTGTTTCGGGGCATCTTCTTCTGATTCTACTCCTTCATATGTCAAGTTCCATGATGATAAAGCCCGAAAGGACTTTTCGGAGAACTTTTCATGACGAGGCATTCATTCGGAACGCCAAGTCATCCTATCAAATTTCTCCGATATTGACCTTCCCATTGTCAACTACAGTAGGGGTTGGAAGTCACTGTGTGGCGTCCCAATCACATGCCCTTTTGTGATCATATAGGAGTTTTACTCCATGCACGGATTTGATTATTCTATACCTCATTTCTTCACTCGTGTTTGGGGTATGCGCATAGTAGTCACTTCGGATCTTATATTTGAGGTGTTACAGGTACCGAGGGTAGCTCATCTTGACTACCCCGACTGTGATCGTCTGAGAACTATGTCCAAAGATGAACTCATGTCTTTATTCTGTGAGATGCCTTCTTCTTGGGGTGATCGTCAAAACACCCGTTGCTTGACCTTTGCTAAAGGTCTGAGATTCCTTAATATGGTGACGACATTCGTCCTCCATCCATTGTCTTACTATAACTTTATCACAGAGCCTCTTGCTCGATTTTTGTTATCCCTCTTAGAGGACATTTCAATCAACTTCCATTCTCACTTCATCCTATCCCTTATAGATGTCTATAGGGATACAGCGATCAGTGATAAGCTCATTTTTCCTTCGGCTATCATGCAGATCATTCGCCATTGTTCTATCTTCTGTCCCGAGTCTGATCACTTCTTTGTCATGGGTGCCATTAATGCTGCTACCGTTAGACAGAGTGATGCTTAGCTTTACCCGAGGCAAACACTCCTCCAGCTTCTTAAACTCCATCCACATTCGCTCCTTCTTCTTCTGTGGGTGGAGTGACTCTTGAAGCCATCATGGCATAGCTTATGCGCATGGATGCTTGCCTTGACACTCTCATTGATGAGTTATGTCAGGTGAACACACGTGTTAGTCGTATCACACGATGATAGTGATGATGGCTCTGGTAGTGATGATATTGATGAAGACGATGGTGCTAGCTCTTCCAACGATGATGAGATGACTGCTTGAGTCACTTACCCTTTGTCATTTGTGACAAAAATGGGGAGTAGTTTTGGGGATGAAAGTGGTCATGTATTTAGGGGGAGAGTTAGCATATGAGATTTTTATTAGGAGGAGTGTTTTTCTTTTTGAGGGATGTAGTGAGGACTTGTGTATTTTTTTTCCTTTCTTCATTTATAGATACATTGTTCTTACTTTGTGATAGCAAACCTTGTATTCATTATTGATGTTTTATATATGATGAGGTTGTTATTACAGTTCTTTCACCTATCTCTACATGTGTTGTTTCTTTTCTTTCTTTATGCACATGCTTCTTATATATTGTAATCAATCTTTTATTTCTATTTCACATTAAGATGCCTTGATGAGTTTTGTTTAAAGTGTTTCAGAAATACAGGTTGTCAAAGTCTTCTTGCCATGAACTCTCTTCTTGCAAAGTTTTTCAAGAGTTTGTGTTAGGATAGATTTTATTGTATTCAATAAGTGAATATGAGTTGAGTGATTTATGACTTCTCTCATATGTTCATTTGTTTGTTATGGTTTTGTCATGGATTGCCAAAGGGGGAGATTGTTAGGACATATGTGAATCATGTTAGGAACATATGTCAATATAGAATTGACTAATCCTTTAACAAAACTCACTTTACTTATAATTGGGTAGATTTAGAATGTGTTTAATACTTCAAGGAACAAGGTTTCAAGTTCAAATGTTAAAGCCATGCAAATCTGTTCAAGAATCAAGTGAAGAAGTGCTGGATTTTAAAACTCGACAGCTAGTATCTATTGAGGTTTAAAATGCTATTCAAGCCCGATGCTTGATAGCTGCTCAACAGATAGGGTATCTATCGAGATTTAAGAAACTCAGATTTTCACTTCTGATTTTAATCCAATCCGTGAATAGATGGTTGGGCTTTCTTTCAACATAACCTTAAACATATATAAGGATTATTTTAAGGGCCGTCAAAGGTTGTGGGAATGTGAAGCAAAGTTTTTGTTCATGCAAATTGTGACCAGAGACAAAATTTGCCCTAGTTCATCTTTCTCTTGAAGAATCTGCTGTATTTGTATGCCATAGGGTTTTGTAACCAAGGAGATTCGTGATCTTCATCATGTTGATGAATTGAAGAACTTTGTAGCCAATATCTTTCTCAAGTTGGTGAGTAAGTCGTGTACTCGGATCCATGCATCAGATTAATTAGTCACGTACTGAGAGCCGTGCATTAAAAGGAGAGATTGTCACTACAGAACAAGTCCAATTAGGTATTGGGGTAAGGGTTCAACTGTAGGTTGGTATAAAGTACTGAGATTCCTTTACTTGTAACCGCTTGTTGTGATAATAGTGGATTTTCGGGAGTGGTGACCTTAAAATCACCCGATGGGGTTTTTGCCATATAGGTTTTCCCCATTCGTAAACAAATCATCGTGTCAATTTATTTTCTATTGCATATTTTCTTAGTTGGTGATTTGTTTGTGCTGCCATGCATATTGTATGTTAATCTAATTAATTAATCAACTTGGCTAATTAATTGGTTAATTCATCACAAGGGGTCAATACATTCTTGGCCTATCATAACTCTTCTTCCTTCACCCCTTTTTATATTGTTGGGCTTCTTCTTGTTATTGGGTCTTCTTGCCAAGGTGGGCATCAACAATTATCTATATTACTCTTTAAGGAGCTTCCCTTATTTGGGATGAGCATTTTGTTAATTCAAAAATACCCCTATACCCTTAGATTTAAGTAGAGACAAAACTAAAAGCCAATCCTATAAAAATACATCTCTAACTCTCATTAAAACATTGCCTACAAAATAGGACCACTCTTTATTCAAATATTTGAAATACTCCAACTTCCCATATTACTTCAATTAACAAGTCCATGTTTTCAATTTTTTTAACTCTTTTTTTTTTTTTTTTTAACCTTTATCAAGTCATTTTTTTTCTTTTTTCCATTTTTTTATTTGCATTTTCCTTACTCCTAATCTCACTTTTTTGTTTTTATTTTCAATTCTCGTCTTCTTTATTTTAATTTTTTTTAATTAAAAAAGACATTTCTACTATAAAATAACTACTATAACTTCTCATCCATAAATTTAAAAACTAATTTTTATTTTTATTTTTTCTAACTACAACTAAGTAGCTGAAGCAAAATATAAATAAATGTCTTCTCTTCCCTCCCCTTTGTTTCTCTTTGAGGTATAAGTTGTTAGGTTCTAAGACTTTAGGAACTAAATGTATTAGAACCTCAATTTGTAATGTATTGGCAAACCATTGGAGTCTAGATTTAGGCTGCTCAAAGTGTCTTTATTTGTAAAGTTGGAATCGAGTGATTGCAGGATTTACTAGTCTAAATCTGCAAGGCTCGATCGATCAAAAATTAGACTCGATCGATCGAACCTCATGCAGATTATTTTTTCTGCAGAATTTCCAACTCAGCCTAAGCCTGGTGTGATGTGTAGGGTTTTATGTTTTACTCCATGTATAAAAGGAAAAACCCTAGCTACGTTTTAGATGTCTTTGATGTGCTGTGTGTTGAATCTCTTGTGAGGTCTAGAGGTTCTTACCTTCATACACACTTAAGGTTATCAAGATCAAGATTCATGTTAAGAGTTAGGTGATCATTTCAGTTGCTGCATAAAGAACCTAAAAAAGTCACAAGTGGGAGTAATTATGGTTGCTGTGGATTAAAGAAAAAAGTAGTTCGTGGACTCGAAGCTATCATGTGGTCATGGTAGTAAGTTTTCTACTCAAGGTAGCAATAGGATTTTAGTGGTCTAAGTTCTACTGTAAAAACTTCAATTCTTTCATAGTGGATCTGTTTTATCTTGAAGATAGCTAGGTTAAATCCTCCCCGGATTTTTTACCGGTTTGGTTTTCCTGGGTTATCGTATTGTGTGTCCTTTATATTTCCGCATTATTTACATGATATGATTTGATTGTGTTAACCTAGATCTGACTAATTTATCAAAGTAATCACTTGGCTAAATAACTAGGTTAAACAACTTGTGTTTTACGGGGTCTAAAAACATAAGCAAAGGTAATTTTCTTAATATTCAATCTTCTTTTATGTTTTCTTTCTCACATGTTTGTATGTCTGCCTTTATTTTACCCAAGTTTATAGTTCTAACAAGATTTTCCTTAATTCTTTTTAGGTGTTCAAACTTCAAATTCTCTTCTACACTAGAATTGGTGTATATTTCAAATGGTCGTCTATACTATCTATAACGAGTTTCCCCTCAACGATCTAGACTTTTCTGAAGGTCAAAATTACCTCATCCAGTAACCAATGATTTCTCCTACAAATGTTTTAGGAACAAGGTTAATAATATCAAAAAACCTTCCCAAAAATTTTTCTTTCTTGAACTAAACTTTTATGTGTTTCAAAAATACCCCTACACTCTAAGTTTAAACATAACAAAACTTGAGGACAGCATGATAAAAATAAGTCTCTAACTCCACCCAGAACTTTGCCTACAAAATATGAATGCTCGAAAATGTGTGAAAACACAAGAGCTATTTAGACCCCCAACTTAAAGTTATGGCTTAATTAATTTTACTCTAACTTAATACTAAGTGCAAAATAGAGTAAATGCGAGTGGATAAACAAACAAGCTACTCTAACCCATAAACATTATAATACAACAGTAAAATGAAAGGTAAAAGGGTAGGGAATAAGAATGCAAATACAAGATAACATGTCGATGTGTTATCGAAGAGGAAACTGAAGAACTCGCGAAAAACCTCTTCGTCGCCTTCCAAGCGGTAATTAATCCAGTAGTCAATTAGTTGGGATACATCGGTTAGCAAGAGACCCTCAAAGACTAATATACCTAATGTACCTAAGCCCTCTAAGCTCCTACTCCAACAAGGCTTCTCGGAACCGTGTCTTGTCTAGCTCTCCAGATCCCGCAACAAGCTCCATGTTGCATCTGCCATCCTTGGCTTCTTCCAATGCTTCCCAGCAATACCAAAACCTCATTGAACACTTTGAAAGGGTATGGTAAGTGTTTAGGCTATCAACTTCTCAATGGTATGGAAATGAAGAGGTAGGAGTTGAGGAAAATCCACTAGCAATTGTGTAAAGAAATGTGGGTATAACAATCTCTAACTCTCAAGGTTTGTGGCTAGGGTTTTTTCTCTGAAACACTCCTTAACATCTGTGGGTAATGTGGGTATATATAGTGTGGGTACAGAAAGTGTGTATCAGATACCACAGTCTGGCAAAACAGAATGTTTCGTGAGTAGCTTGCGGGTGCGAATGTCTCGCGGGAAGGCCTTACCCGCAAGCTACTCACAAAACACAGCTGTCTCTATCTATCTCGACTCTTTGCATTCCAGTCATGTGCAGGGCACATGCATCATTTCACGGGATGCTTAGTCGCGAGCTACCCATAAAAACTCTTCTGTCTTCAATTGCTTGAATCTTTACACTCTCTTTTTATCACACAACCCTTACAATTAAATCCCACAATAAATACAGGGTGCAAAAGATTGAATAAAATCACAATAAAATTTGGCACTGAATTAAAGCCAACAAAACATATAGTTGTAAATTACAACTTTACAATCTCCCTTTTAGCTATTCCGTGAAAAAACCCCTAAAACAGACTCTAGACTTAAACGTGAGTTTGGGAACAGTGGCGAAACTCACTCACACCTAATTTAAAAGCTGTGAAGCACTTGCACGTATATACCTGTAACTTGAAACACTTGCACACAAACAAAATTTTCATTAAGCTTATGACAAGTTGAATACATGGTATGTACATGAGCAAGTAAAGTGTGATCAAGTTTGTAAACACTATAAAACATGTAAGCATATCTTAATCATACAAGAACAGTCATTAAAGAATGACTACAATGAACATTTAACTAGTAAATGCTCATTCGGACATGCAATGCAATGAAGACCAAACACAATGATCAATTGCATGTCCAACACATAACCAATGCAAAATATATGAAGTATATGCATTTAGGATACAAGATCCTACTAGGGTACAAGTGTTAGGTACTTAAGACTGAAAGTTCAAATAGTTTAAAATACACTATGAACGTTTAGACCCCCCAAATTAAAATTACCAATTCAAGCTTTATGACAAACACAAAGTGTGTGGAAAATGAACACAAGCTATAAATAGAATTGATAAACAATCTAAGCCAATTTAAAATCACATCCACAGCAGAAAATAAAAGGCAAAGATAAGGGAAGAGAGATGCAAACACAAGGACAACACAATGATGTATTATCGAAGAGGAAATCGAAGCCCTTAGCGTAAAACCTCTCTGCCGCCTTCCAAGCGATAAGTAATCCACTAGAAAATGTAATTGGGATACATGAACAGCAATAGACCCTCAAAGCCTAATCTACCCAATGTACCTAAGCCCTCCAAGCTTCTTGCTCCAACGAGGTTGCGCCGAACCTATTTCTTTTCTAGCTTCCCGGATTCCGCTACTTGACTATAGCCTCAACTAATGTGAAATTGGATCCTTTCTAATTGCTTCCTAAAGCACCAAACAGCACTCTCATAGAAATGGATATGGTGAGAAAAGGTTTTGGTAATGAGCCTCTCAAGGATTTGACAATGGAGAGGAAGACAGTAGAGGAATTTGAAGAGTTTCTTAGGTAAAGATTGTGGATGAGTCAATCTTGTTTTCTCTAGGGTTTCTCTCTCAAAATTCTCTCTGGAAGCTCTCTCTAAATCATGGGTATAAGGTTATATATATAGTAAGCTGAGAAGGAATGTGAAAAGTCATATTTTGCCAAACAGGGTGTTCTGGCAACTTAACCTCGCGACTGGGTTGAGTCGTGAGTTCAAGCCGCGAGCAAATGGCCTGGCCAGCTTAGGACTTTTGTTCTGTAGTGAACAGCTAGTGCGATGCTTCAGCTTCTGGCATGCTTGGCACGTGTGCATCAATCTAGCGGCTTGCAGTCGTGAGCCACCCGCGAGATCCAGCCGTGAGTCCCTGCTTCTTTGCACACACTTGAGCAATTCTTCACACTCTTTCACACAGTACCCTTACATGATTCCCACCTAAATACAAGGTTACTAATTGTTAAAATACAAGAAAATTTGGCACGGAATAAAGCCAACAAGATGGTTGATTAAATTCAACCTTACAATCTCCCCCTTTGGCTATTCCATGACAAAACCCTAAAACAGACTCTAGACTTAACATGTGAGTTGGGAACAGTTGAACATAACTCACTCACACCTAATTCTAGAAACTGTGAAGCTCTTGAATCATATGAACATGAATCTCTTGAAACACAACAATACACCATTATCATTGTATGCAGAAAAGCATGAAATGCATATGAAGCAAGCATGATGTGATCAAGCAAAGATGGAGTTAAGAAACAAATCATGGCTTGATCAAACAAGCAATCACTACAAGGTAGTGACCACAATGCTCATTCACACTTGGAATGAACACTTGGACATACAAGCTAATAAGCTCAATGCAAATCACTTGCATGCCCAACACTCAACCAATGCATAATATACTAAGTATATGCATCTAGGAACAATCCCACAAGGGCACAAGAGTGATAGTAATTAAAAGGAAAATGCATGACATTTAGTTAGAAGTACTGAATAAACAATGCATAAAAGCTGCTTAAAGCATGGTACACACCATAAAGCCTACAAACTATGCATAAAACACAACCCGAAAAGCTTACAAAAGCAACATGGGTACAAACACATTATATACTGAAAAACATCATCAATATATAAAATATACCAAAGTTTCAAAAACATCCATGAGTTATAAGTTTAAAAACAAACATTACCCATAATCACAGTGTAACAAACCCAACCCATAATAACAACAATAATCCAAAACACAAAAACTATAACCATAAACAAAAAACAGTAAAGATGGCTATAAATATATGTGAGCACACAACTCCCCCTTTCAATATGCACACTTCTTCTCATTCTTGTGCTGCTCTCCCCCTAACTATGTACTATTGCTCTCCCCATTTTTGGCACGAATAGCTAAAGGCTTTCTTTGAGCTTCTGTTAAATAGCATCCAGTTGTGTCTCAATAGGTTTGAGACGCATCTGAGTTTGATTGTGAAAGGAGTGAAGAAGCCGTTCTAACTCGGATATCTGATGAGCCACATTTGTAATCAAGTGGCTTTGCTTGGCTGTTTGAAACCCAAGAGGAATGGATGAAGTGCCAGTTGATTGGGCAGGTGTAACTGGAACATGAACATATGGACTTTCATATGTGGATTGCTCACTCTTAGGAGTTCTAGAAGAATGACTCTTGCTTGCTTAGAGAGTGATCATAGAAATTGGACGCGGATGGATTATCATTTTTCCATTTGAGGGAGGATTAATACCTTCACGAAGAATGAACTTCAGAATGAGACTGCAAAATGGAATACATCCACGTGCTACTGATCGAGCCGCAATCTTCCTTATGGTTTGAAAGATGTGGGCACAGATGTCAATGGACACTCCTGTAATTAGATCACATAGGAATTGAGCTTTTCCGAGATTGATGAAAGTTGTGTTGGACAGTGGATAAATATTGGAAAACATGATTAGCTTCAAAGTAGTCAACTCAGGTGCAAACTTGGCAGTACTTATAGATGTGCCTTTACTAGAGACTTCATGGTCAGGTCCAAGAACTTGTAGAATGTCGTGAATCTTTGGAGTTCTATCATCATAGGGAGTTAGATTCACATTCTGAGGTCTTGTGATGTGGAGAATTTCGGCTATGGAGTTTGGGTTGATGATAAATTCCTTTCCTCTCACCCAGCAAATCAGTTCAACTCCAAGGTCACTAATATTGGAGTAGCATTCTTTGACTAGTTCATCCATTGGGTCTTCAAAATTTCCGAATAAGGCTACCCAATCTCTTGATTCAAAGATCCGAGGGACAAAAGTGGTCTTCAAAGTGTTGAACTCAACCACACGTTCCACTATAGGAGATGCCAAGTCAAAGATGCTTGAGTAGATGTGTGAGTTAGGAGGAGTTCTAAACCTCTCACAATTAAAGTCTTTAGATGATTGAGATGATAGTTGAGTCCATTTAGCAATCGAAGTTGATTGATCACTGGGCACAATGTTTTTGCCTTTAGGAGAACGACGAGTCATCTGCAAAAAACCAATCACACAGCAAAGAGCCAAATGCAATACCACAAGGCACACACATCAGTTTGATTAGATTCAAGTATAAGAATGTGAAACATGTAGATTTCACTCAATCACAAAAACAAGAATCAGGTTAGAGACAAGTAGTCATAAGCAACATGGACACGATAAGTGGAATAGGCAAGCAATTATGGAGATGAACATTAATATCTCAGAATCAAGTGGCCACTGAGCATTACAAGGATTCAAATGACAAATAATGTGGTAGAATACCATAAACATGATCTGAATGAAACAACCACTATCATGAAACAGTGCACAGACCCCAGACATCATATAAACATTAGTAGTAAAGTCAAAAACACTAACTCTCAAACAATGAACAATCGCCAAGATAAAGCAAACCCTTGAACGAGTATGACATTTGACAAAATCATAATGACACCAATACACTCATAGAAACAAGAAAAGCAGACTCAAAACATGGAAAATGAAGTGAGACAGAGAAAACCCATACCTTTTCTTGAAGATTGGAGAAGAATGATGTAGAAATGGAATTTGAGGAGTGTTTGGGTCAGTTTCAGTTGAGAAAGAAATGGGGAAGACAGTGAACAGTCACAAAAATTTGAGGGAAAAAACTGAAAAAGTTTTAAAAACTGTCTTCGAAATGCAGAACACGCGTTTTTCGCGACTGAAACAAGTCACTGGTAAGTCGCCAGGGCAAGCCGCCAAAACACTCAAAGACAAAATTGTGAAAAAATTTTCAAAGTGTTTTTTGCGACTGGAAGGTCTACCCGCGAGGGAGTTACGAGCTGAGCCGTGAAAATCTTTGTGTACCCCTCGCGACTGGACCTTTTACTCGCGAACAAGTCACCAAAATCAACACGCGAGCTCGCAGCTGTAGCATGCGACTTGGATGACCCTCGACTGAATCGCCAAAACAGGACAACACTGTTTTTTGAAATTTTTCAGTTTTTGTAAAAACATAGTACTTTCCAAAAACACCTAAAACACTCAAAAATCTTTTTGTGTTTGAATCAACAAAGATTGAGTATGTGAAAACACATTTTAACAAGTACAATCACACAAATGAATATGGCATTCATTGAACATAAGCTTGTGTGTTGTGTGTGGATATCAACAATGAGATAATCCTTAGTCTAATGTGAAACTTCAATGATCAATTCAACTAAGGCATACACAATTAGCACTAGATCATGTGACCCATCTCAGTTATAGAAGCATGCATATATGACCTCCCACAAGACTTGATAACATAACTTGGAGCTTTACATTTGACTCCATTTCTTTTTTTTTGGACATAACATTAGATCTTTTTGAAACAATTACATCTCATTGTGAGAATGACTTTTGATATTTCTCCTTGATGGGATAGCCTTTGGCCTTTTGAACAATCATACACTTTATTTTTGGTCACTTTCCCTTTTTCCTAGTCAAATGCTAGTATGTGCGACAGGCTTTTGAAACTCAATATCTCTTTTCATTTGGAGATTTACATTTGGAGAGCTCTTTTTAGCAAAAACAAAAAAAAAATAAAGAGTGGGAAGATATATAGGCACAAGTCTATGCATGTGTCAAGATCAACAAAAACCATTCACTAATCATTCATGACAAGTTTGAAGATCTATTTACAACAGTTACATAGATTTCAAGATTTCTTCCACAGTGATAAGAGTGCAAAGGAACAAGCTACACTCGTAAATGCATAAAGCCGTTAGCACAAAGGTACAAGGCAAAACAAGTTTTGAGACAAAACTCAACAATGTCAATCAAACTTTTGATTTTCTACTTTTTATGTGGTTTTTGGATTTTTGACACATAAGAATGAAAAGATTGATCAAAAGCAATATTGAAGACAATTTGTATGAAAGAATGCAAAAACAAACAAACAAATTTCAAATCACATAATCAATAAGCAAACAACCAAACAAAGTCACAAAACACAGGAAGTATTGATGCATGGACATGTTGTAATGCTTATGCATGAGTATCCTTTTTCACCCGCACGTCACTTGCATTTTGGTGAATGCCTTATAGGATTAGGTACGGGAGTTAGGGCTTTCAAACCTTTGTGTGAAGCTTTCCAAACAGTTGGTAAATGCCCCAATCATCTTCATCACGTCCATTATTCCGGGATCACCACTTCAACCTCTTGACGGTTCACCAACCCAATTTCTCCCGTCATTTCTAGGTCCTTGAGACCTTGGAGCACTTGCATTATTCATTGCTCTCAGCTTTTGACAATTTGGTCGAGTGTGCCCTTGAAGTTCGCAGTGGTGACACACATAGTTTAATCTAGGACTTCTTTGTGATCAGGGAGGAGACTTGGCTCGGGATTCAGACTTGCCCACAGATTGCTTATGAGAGTTGTTCAACATCCGTTTGTCATCCACATTCCTCTTTTCCTCCATCTTGGGCTTCTCAGCTGTAGGACTAACTTCAATTTGCTCTTTGGCCTTTATAAACTTCACTTCTTTGGTGACACTGCCTGATGAACTACTTCCTTCGGTATATCCCAAACTGGACTTGTTTGAGAATTGTTTTTGAGATGAAATGACATCATTTAGCTTCTTGGTGGAGACCCTCTCTACCTTGGCATTGGCTTGCACAACCTCTTGCTCAAGAAATCTCACTTTTAGGTAAGCTTCTAATAACTCACCATTCAGCTTCTCTATCTCACACTTAGCTTCCTTATGACATATTAGAAGAATCCTATAGTCCTCCTTGGCTTTCTTCATCTTCTTCACAATTGCCTTGGCCACACGTGCATACTCTCCTGATTTTTCAAGAAGAGAATTATAATTCTCTTGAAGACAGGCTGCATTCTCATCTTCTTCAACATCCGACTCTTCCACAATTCCTATGGATTCTTCATCACTATGTTCCCCAAGTTCTTGCACAAGAAAATTCAAGTCCTTCGAAGACTCGACATGAGCAATAGCCATAAATGCAGAGTAATTTCCTTCTCCATCATAGCTCTCATCAGAATCATAATTTGAAGAGTCCGAGTCACTAAATGTTGTGGCATACACCTTGCCCTTCGATTTCAAATAATTCGGACATTCTTTCTTAAAGTGTCCATGCCTGTTGCATTCAAAACAAGTGACACCTTGTGTAGATTGGGATTCTTTTCCATCTTTTTTTTTGAATTTCCTTTTCTCCCTTCCTGAACTTTGGAATTTCCTTTTATCACCAAATTTACCACTGTTATTGAACTTGAAAAATTTTCGGAAATTCTTTGCAAGATAGGCAACGTCCTTCTCAACTGCATCATCATCTGAAGAGTCATGAACATCCACCCTTTCATTTACAGTCTTGAGAGCAAGGGATTTGCTCTTTCTTTGATTGGGCAATGACAATTCTTAGGTCTGAAGAGAACCAATCAGCTCTTGGACTTTGATATCATCAAAGTCCTTGCTCTTTTCAATTGCTGTCACCTTGGCACGAAAGCTTTCCGGCAATGACTGGAGGATCTTCCTTACTATTTTAGAATCCTCCGTTTTCTCCCCCAAATTGAATTTGCTAACAACTACTTCATTCAGGTTGCTATAGAAAGAGTCAAAGGACTCATCCTCACTCATTTTAAGCTCCTCGAACTGAGTGGTCAGCATTTGCAACTTAGTGTCTTTCACTTTCTTTGTTCCTTCATAGGTGGTTTCCAATATCTCCCATGCTTCTTTGGCAATAGTAATGTGTGAAATCCTGTGAAATTCATCAGGAGAAACACCACAGAAAATTGCATTCAAGGCTTTACTGTTAGCATTAGCTGCCACAAGGGTTGCTTTATCCCAAGTGGATTTAGCAGCCTCCGGCCTAGTCCAACCTGCTTCTACGGCATCCCAAACAGTATCATCAATTGAACACAAGAATGCCCTCATCCGGACTTTTCAAAAGGCATAATTGTTTCCACCAAAAAATGGTGGAACATCCAAAGATTGAGACCGGTCCATCTTAATACGGGGTCAAGGATCGCACTAAGGTGTTTAAACCACAAAGAGTGCACCCGCTCTAATACAAATTGAAAGTTCAAATAGTGTAAAATACACTATGAACCTTTAGACCCCCCAAATTAAAATTACCAATTCAAGCCTTATGACAAACACAAAGTGTGTGGAAAATGAACACAAGCTATAAATAGAATTGATAAACAATCTAAGCCAATTTAAAAGTGGTAAGTAATCCAAGCGGTAAGTAATCCACTAGAAAATGTAGTTGGGATACATGAACAGCAATAGACCCTCCAAGCCTAATTTACCTAATGTACCTAAGCCATTCAAGCTTCTTGCTCCAATGAGGTTACGCCGAACCTATTTCTTTCTAACTTCATGGATTCTGCTACTTGACCATAGCATCAACCAATGTGAAATTGGTTCCTTCCTAACTGCTTCCCGAAGCACCAAACAGCCTTCTCACAGAAATGGATATGGTAAAAAAATGTTTTGGTAATGAGCCTCTCAAGGATTTGACAATGGAGAGGAAGAAAGTAGAGGAATTTGAAGAGTCTTTTAGGTAAAGATTGTGGATGAGTCAATCTTGTTTTCTCTAGGGTTTTTTTCTCAAAATTCTCTTTGGAAGCTCTCTCTAAATCGTGGGTATAAAGTTATATATATAGTAGGGTGAGAAGGAACGTGAAAAGTCATATTTTGCCAAACAGGGTGTTCTAGCGACTTAACCTCGCGACTGGGTTGAGTCGTAAGTTCAAGCTGCGAGCAAACGACCTGGCTAGCCTGAGACTTCTGTACTGTAGTGAACAGCTGGCGTGACGCTTTAGCTTTTGCTATGCTTGGCACATGTGCTTCATTCTGGCGACTTGCAGCCGCGAGCCACCCACGAGATCCAGCTGCGAGTCCCTGCTTCTTTGCACACACTTAAGCAATTCTTCACACGCTCTCACACACTACTCTTACATGATTCCCACCTAAGTATAGGATTACTAATTGCTAAAATACAAGCAAATTTGGCACGGAATAAAGCCAACAAGATGGTTGATTAAATTCAACCTTACAAAGACATATTAGCAATATCTTAAAAGCACCAAAAAAAAAAATGCTACAAAGCATTGAGATAAACATAACTACTAGTGAAATATAACCAAAAACATTAAAAATATACTAAAGTTTTAAACAAAAGCATTAAAAACTATGAACCAAAAAAATGATGTGTGTCAGTTTTTCTGTCCTTTTGAGCTCATAGAACTCCCCCTTTCTCTATGCACACTTTCCTTCTAGTGATGCCCTCCCTTTTACTGAATGCTATCATCAAATCTATACAGTCTATACACAGAGATTGCTCTCCCCCTTTTTGGCACGAATAGCTAAAGGCTCTCCTCTAACTTGCATTAAATCTCATCTAGCTGTGTCTCAATGGCAGTGAAATGCATTTGAACCTAGTTGTTTATGGAGTAGATGGCATTTGCAAGTCCTAAAACACGCTCATGTAAATTTTCAACCAGAATAGTGAATCGGTCGGCGTGAGAACTAGATTATGCTGGCTGAGTGCTAGCTGTCTGAGGCTCAGGAATGTGATGAGATATAGTCTTGGTATGTCCAGGAGTAGAGTGAACAGCTAAGCCATGACCTGAGTAATTAACATGTTGCACAGATTCACTCTTTGGTGTTGTGGACAAATTTTTCTTTTTCCTCCCAACAAAAGAATGACTTTTGCTCTTTTGAAGAGAGGTTATGGAGATTGGGCGATAACGAATTATGAACTTTCCATCTTTTGGTGGACGAACACCTTCATGTATTATGATTTTCATGAGAAGACTGCAGAAGGGAAGGCACACTCGTGCTGCTATTTTTCCAATAGTTTGGAAGATATAAGCACAAATGTCAATCAGAGTTCTTGTGATGAGATCACACAAGAATTGTGCTCTTCCAAGATTTATGAATCCCGTGTTGGAGAGTGGATATAGATTAGAGAACATGATGAACGTGAGAGTTTTTAGATCAGGTTTGAAATTTGCTGTTCCAATGGATATGCCTTTGGCTGAGACCTCATGTTCATCTTTAAGAATTTTAAGAATATCTAACACTTGGGGAAGTCAGTCATCATATGGAGAACTATCCACATTTTTGGGTTGAGTGATGCGAAGGATCTTTGCAAGGTAGTCCGGAGTAATGATAAACTTCTTTCCTCGAACCCAACACCTTAGTTCTACTCTAGTGAATCTAGCATTTGAGTAAAACTCCTTAACCAATTTATCAATCGGATCCTCAAAGTTTCCAAATAAATCCGCCCAATCTTTGTCTGCAAAAATCCTAGGGATAAAGGTGGATCCCAAGGTGTCAAACTAGATAATCTGCTCCACCATAGTGGGAGCGTCCTGAAAAGTGCTGGAGAAAGTTTGAGAGTCCAGAGGAGTCGTGAATCTCTCGCTGTTGGAGACTTTAGACTAATGTCGTGTCCTTTTTGAAACTGGTGATGATGTAAGATCAATCACAGGTTCTTTAACTCGAGAGGAGGGCGAGACATCTGCAGAAATAGATTCACAACAAAAAGGAACAAGTGCAAAAACATAGAACATAACACAAAACTTGATTAGATTTAAGTTAGTTCTAAAACAAAAAGTAAAACAACTTAAAACAGAGTATAATCAGCTTAAAACAGAGCAAACAGACTTAAAACAGCATGCTGTAAGTGTTAAAACATGTAAACAGAAGCATAATGCATGAAGTACATGTGTGTGCATGTGCTGTGCATATGCTGATGCAAGTGAGTGAAGTAGGAGGTGCATGGGATGTGCTTAGAGGATGCCTAGTGTGTGCATGGCATGGCATTGAGGCACAACTTAGGCAAAGTGTGTAGAACACACATTCATTGACCAAAACATGTTAAACATGGGCAATTAGGAGTAAACCAAAGCAAAGGGACTCACTTGAGTCCAATTCAACATAAGAATGTCACCAGGACATTCTGTCAAACACCTAACATGCAACAAAACACAACACCTATGGAAAATGCATGAACATGATGAAATTTGCCTCAATACGTGTTTAGAATGCCTCATGGGGCCAACACAGATACAAACACAGCAAATGGGACTCAGCCCAATAAAAATTTTGAAAAAATTTGTACAAAAATAAGAACCCAACCCAGTTTTCAAAAATCCCCAAATTTCAAAACCCTAAGCTAAAATTTGCATAATCTAAGTAGAAAAGATGAAATGAGTGTTAAAAACACATACCTTGAAGTAATTTTGCAGAGATTTTTGTTTGAAAATGATGGGATTTTAGTGAAAAATGATTTTGGGTTGAGAGGGGTTCGAGAGAGGCAGTGCGAGGGAAAAACAAAGTGTTTGAAAAATTGTCACATCTGCTACATAAAAACTAAAAACACGTGTTTTTCGTGGGTTAGGCAGTCGCAATATTAGTCGTAAGACACAATGAAGTTTTCACGAGAAGATTTTAGTCGTGAAACAGTTGCGATAGCCTCTGTATGAAATTGAAAATTTTCCAGTTTTTGCCTAAAAACATTTCGCGAGAAGGGTTTAGTCGCGAAATACTCGGAAGGCAGTAGCAAGACTCTCTGTATGAAAATGTGACTTTTTAATTTCCCTTAAGCACATTTCGCAGGAAGCTCTAAGTCGCGAGCTTCTCATGAAACAGCCTTTAAACCAAGTTTTGAAGAAAAACATAAAAATGCATTTTGAAAAAAAACTGAAAGCATGAAAGTATAAAATCACTTTCAAAAACATATAAAACACTCAAAAATCTTTTTGGGTTTGATCAACATGTGATTGAGCATACACATCACATTTGAACTTGTACAATCACACAAATGAGATAAGCATTAATTGAATCAAAGTCTTGTGTGTTGTGGGTGAGTATCAAATGTGGAATAGTCCTTAGACCAGAGTGAAGCTTCAATGATTAATTCAATCAAGTCATACACAACTGGTACTCAGTCAAGTGGACTATCTCAATTATACAAATGTGCATATATGACCTTCCACAAGAGAATGATTACAAAACTTAGACGCTTTTCATTTGGCTTTTGCATAAATCATAACATTTGATTCTTTTTGGATAATACATCTCTTTTTGAGATCGGTGCTTGAAATTTATGATGTTTAAACATTGAGAGTTAGCCTTTGTCTTTTTGAGCACCATACATTTCAATACAAGAGTCACATTCCCTTTTTCCTGGTCAAATACTAGTATGTGCGACAAGTTTTTGCAGCTCTTAATCTCTTTTTCATTTGGAGATTTACATTTGGTGAGCTCTATTGCAAAAAAAATAAAGGTGGGAAGATATATAGGCACAAGTCTATGCAAGTATCAAGACCATCAAGACTATTAACCAATCATTTAGGACAAGCTTGAAAATCTATTTACAACAATCACCCATAGTTTTCAAGATTTTTCCCACAAAGATATATGTGCATACATAACAAGCTTAGCTCGGAAATGCACTACGCTATTAGTATGAAGGTATTAGGCCAAACTCACATGTGATATACACAACACAAGCGATCAAACTTTTTAAAGATTTTTGAATTTTTATGGGTTTTTGAATTTTTGAACACACTCAAAAACAGAACAAGTGAAGTAAGATCAACAAAAACAAGTATAAAACAAAACTTGTAAAAGAAACATGCTATAAACCGGAAGCAATGCATGACATGATGCATGAACCTATGAGCCTAAACATTGGAAGTATTAATGCATGGACATAGGAAGTGATCATGCATAAGTACCCTTCTGTACCCACACTTTACGAGTGTTTTGGGTGAGAGCCTTAGATGGCGGGGTACGACTAACATAACTTTCAAACCTCGGAGTGAAATTAGCAAGGCATAGGGATATGCTTTTCAGCATTTCCATCATATCACCAATGAGATGTCCTTCACTATTTCCCTTAGCTTGTGCTCCCCTTGGTCTTCTCCTTGAAGTTTCTTGATCACGCATTGAATTAGCCTTTTTGAGTGCATGAAGCTTGAACCAATTTGGCCTTGTGTGTCCTTGAGCACATTATGATGACACAAATGCTTTACTTAAGGCCCCCTTTGATTTTTGGGTAATGACTTCCCTTTTTTACTTTGGTTTTGCACCAACGGTTCTCTTAACTATAGTAGGGTTCTTAGTCTCAGGCTTCACTTCTTTAAGTTTCTCATTATTCTTGGTTGATACGAACTGTATTTCCTTCTTGGGTTTGCTGTTAGAACTTCCTTCTTCGGTATAACCCAAACCGGTCTTATCATGTGAAGATTTCTGAGAAGATAGCACATTGTCAAGTTTCTTGGTGGAGATGCGCTCAACCTTGACATTTGCTTGAATGATTTCAAGTTCAAGAAACTTGATCTTAGAATAAGCTGCAACCAACTTTCCTTTGAGTCTTTCTTCTTCACACTTTGATTCCTTAAGTTGCACAAGTATACCCTTACGCTCTTCTTTAACCTTTTTCATCTTTTTCACAGCAAGGTTAGCAACTTTGGCGTATTTGCCACAATCTTCTAGCAGAGAATCATAGGCTTCTTGAAGGTTGTTCTCCCCTTCATTTTGGCATACGTATTCATCTTCGGATTCTTCAATTTCCTCATCCTCAGAAATATTACCAAGTTCATCAACCAAATTGCTCAAATCATCTTTTAACTCAACTAAGGCAATAGCCACAAAAGCCCTATAATTCCCTTCACTGTCACATTCTCCTTCGGTGTCTGAATTTGAGCAGTCAGAATCACTAAGGGTAGTGGCAAACACTTTACCCTTCCCTCTTAGGTAGTTAGGACACTCCTTCTTAAGATGCCCATGGCCATTGCATTCATAACACGCAATTCCTTGAGGGGATTGAAACTCCTTCCCATCTTTCTTCTTAAACTCTTTCCTATCACCCTTCGAGGATGAAAACTTTCCTTTGCTGAAAGGCTTCCCACTGTTTTTCATCTTTAGAAATTTTTGGAAGCTCTTTGCAAGGAATGCTTCTTCCTTCTCCACATCATCCTCTTTGGAGGAGTCGTCCATTCTCTCGGTGATAGTTTTAAGAGCAAGAGATTTGCTTGATTTATGAGAAGGCAGTCCCAGCTCATATGTTTGGAGAGATCCAATTAGCTCTTGGATTTTGATCTCATCCAAGTCTTTACTCCCTTCTATAGCTGTGAATTTTGCTCGGAAACTGTCCAGTAAAGACCTCAAAATCTTTCTCACCACCTGAGAATCTTCAATCTTCTCTCCGAGATTGAGCTTAGCAATTACAATTTCACTGAGCTTTCCATAGAAAGAATCGAAAGCCTTATCATCTCCAATCTTAAGCTCTTTAAATCTGGTGGTAAGCATTTAGAGCTTCATGTCCTTGACATTCTTGGTAACCTCATAGGTAGTCTCAAGAATCGTCCAAGCTTTCTTGGCTGTCTCCACATGCGATATCCTGTGAAACTCATTAAGGGACACACCACGGAATATAGCATTAATGAACTTATTATTCGCATTAGCTAATGCAAGAGTTGCCTTGTCCCATTCAGACTTAGCTGTTGTGGGTTTAACATACCCATTCTCAATGGAATCACATACGGACTCATCTATAGCACACAAGAAAGCCCTCATTCGAACCTTCCAAAAGGAAAAATTTCCCCCATCAAAGAATGGTAAAGCATTAAGAGATTGTGACTGGTCCATCACAAAGGGTCAAGGATCACACTCAGGTTATTAAACCACAACGAGTGTACCCACTTTGATACCAATTGAATGCTCGAAAATGTGTGAAAACACAAGAGCTATTTAGACCCTCAAATTAAAGTTACGACTTAATTGATTTTACTCTAACTTAATATTAAGTGCAGAATAGGGTAAATGCGAGCAGATAAACAAACAAGCTACTCTAACCCATAAACATTATAATACAGCAGTAAAATGAAAGGTAAAGGAGTAGGGAAGAAGAATCCAAATACAAGATAACATGCCAATGTGTTATCGAAGAGGAAATCAAAGAACTCGGCGAAAAACCTCTCCGTCACCCTCCAAGCGGTAATCGATCCACTAGACAATCAGTAAGGATACATGGGTTAGCAAGAAACTCTCCAAGCCTAATCTACCCGATGTACCTAAGCCCTCCAAACTCCTACTCCAATAAGGCTTCTCGGAACCGTGTCTTATCTAGCTCTCCAAATCCCACAACAGGCCCCATGTTGCATCTGCCATCCTTGGCTTCTTTCAATGCTTCCTAGTAGCACCAAAACCTCACTGAACACTCTGAAATGGTGTGGTAAGTGTTTGAACTATCAACCTCTCAATGGTATGGAAATGGAGAGGTAGGAGTTGAGGAAAATCCACAAGCAATTGTGTAGAGAAATGTGGGTATAACAATCTCTAACTCTCAAGGTTTATGGCAAGGGTTTTCTCTCTAAAGCACTCCTCAACATCTGTGGATAATTTGGATATATATGGTGTAGGTACAGAAAGTGTGTATCAGATAGCACAGTCTGGCAAAACAGAATGTTTCGTGAGTGTCTCATGGGAAGGTCTTACCCGCGAGCTACTTGCAAAATATAGTTGTCTCCATCTGTCTTGACTCTTCACATTCCAATCATGTGCAGGGCACATGCATCATTTCACGGGATGCTTAGTCACGAGCTACCCGCGAAAACTCTTCTGTCTTCATTTGCTTGAGTCTTCACACACTCTCTCTCTATCACACATCCCTTACAATTAAATCCCCCAATAAATGCAGGGTACAAAAGATTGAATAAAATTACAATCAAATTTGGCATGAAATTAAAGGCAAAAAAATATATAGTTGTAAATTACAAATTTACAAAATAGAACTAGTTTCTTACTAACCCATGTCTTTAAAACAACTCCACTTAAAAAATAAAGTCACCATGTTTCACCTTTTTTTTTTTTTTTTTTTTTTTACTTTATCAACAAAACTTACTGTAAAGTTGTGATTTACAACTATGTTTTATGTTAACTTTATTCCATGACAAAAAGTGTTGTAATTGCTTTAATTTTGTTTCTATATTTTGTGGGATTTTACTGTATTGGTTTTAATATTAAGTTGATGAAGAATTGAGCATGAATTGAAGAACAAGTGAATTTCTCAAAAAGCTCGCGAGAAGCTAACCCGCAAAAGAACCACATGAGAAGCACATGCTGGAAGCTGAAGAGTCATGCTAGGCTGTTGATTTTGCGAGTGTATTGTGGGTACGGCCTTCCCGTGGGGTACTTGCAAAACATTCTACTTGGAGGATTTTTAAGTATGACTTTCTTACCCTTCACGTATACTATATATACTCTCATTACCCACATAAATTGTAAGGAGGCAATTCAAGGAGAAAAACCCTAGATAAGTTTTCTACAGCATAACACACCCATCTTTTTAAGAGAGAGCTACTCATCCTTAGTGAGAAATGATTCTAGCCTCTTCTCTTTCCCTCTCCCATTGTCATACCTTGAAATGAGATTTGTACCTAAACACAACCCACACATTTTCAAAGTGTAGTGAGTGTTTTGGGGATTTACCAAAAGAAGTTGGTGAGGCTTTGTGGATGTAATCGGACGTATTGTGAGATCCGAAAAGCTAGAGAAGACATGATTCTGAGAAGTCCGTTGGTAGCAGGAGCTTGGAGGGCTCAAGTACATTAGGTAGACTAGGCTTGGAGGGTCTTTTGTTATTCGAGTACTCCAACTTTATTCTCTAGTGGATCGATTTACCGCTTGGAAGGCAGTGGAGAGATTTTTCGCTGAATTCTTTGGTTTCCTCTTCGATAACACGTCTTGGTGTTATCTTGTGGTTGCATCTCTCTTCCCTTACTTTTGTGTTTTACTTTTATCGTTTGTTTTTCTTGTTTATGTACTGGAGTAGTTATCGATTTATTGCACTTCATTTACTCTTGTTCCACAGTTAGATAAGTTAGAGTAAAAGAAATCTAGCTGTAATTTTTAATTGGGGGTCTAAACAAGCTCTTGTGTATTCACACAAATTCAAGCTTTCAATTGGTATCATAGTGGGTACACTTGTTTTGGTTTCATTACCTAAGTGTGATTCTCGACCCCTTGTGTGTATTGCCATGGATAGTGCTCTATATGCTTCTATGGATGTTGTTGATTGTAACATGCCATATGTTTGTGAAAATGCCTTTATGAGTATTTATCCACATGATTGTGATGCCATGTTACTTGAATCTTTGGGTGTTGTTGATATTTCTAACAACAAACTCTTGAAGAATGAGGCTAAGAAGTTTCATAAGAATTTGAGCAAGTTTTGTTGTGAAAAGGATTATTTGATTGCTAAGCTTAGTGAATCCAGTGAATTGGTTGAAAAGTATAAGAAGCTTATTGAAAATTCTCTTGAAAAGTTGAAAGAGTTTGAATGTTTGAATATGGACTTGGATGCTAAACTTGTTTTGTCTAACAAACTAGTTGATAAGCTAAAATGTGAAAATGAATCTCTTAAGATACATGCCAAGTGTTTGATTGCTGAACCTATTGCTAAAAATGATGAAAATATTTGTTGCAATCATGTTGTGGTACCCGATTGTATGCCTGTTGTGTGTTCTACCTCAAAGGACAAATTGGTGTACATTCCTCTACACAAAAGAAATCAAAAGGTGGAGAGAAATGTTCTTAAGCCTAAGCCTCTGTTTAGGTCCCATCCTAGAGATTTTAGTGGATATAAGTTTGTTTCCACTTGTCACCGTGGTGGTGTGATTGATCACATAAGACCTTAATATCCAAAGTTGAAGAGAGAACAAAACTATGTTGCTAGATCTCTTCCCAAAAAGCCTAGTGGATCTAAACACATTGTTTGTCACCATTGTGGTGCCATTGGTCATCTTAGACCTCATTGCTCTAAGTTTCAAGCTCTTTAAAGAATTAAAAGAAAAGAGAAACTTGAGCTTCTTGGAAGTTGTGTTTTGCAAGCTAGACCGGTTTTGGGGGAAAATGGTAAGTTGTTGAAGAAAGTTTTTAATGTTCTTACCTCCTTGTCTATGTGCATCTCCAGTTCTCATTCTTCCAATCCTCGTCTCACTTCTCATAAGACACTCATTCCAAACAATCGTTTTGTTTGGATAAAGAAGGGTTCCTATGGTTGAGCTTATGTTTTTTTCGTCCTTGATCTAATTCTTTCGATCTTTGTAGGACCCTTTATGCATTAGATACTTCATCGTCATGCATTTGTGCATCATGCATCTCTTTATATGCATTTTTTTTTTTGTTTTTTATCTTACTATTATGTCTTTTTTTTTTGTGTGTAAAAATCCAAAACCACATAAAAAGTAAAAAATTCAAAAAGTTTGATTGTATATGTTTGAGCACATTTCACATGTGAGTTTGGCCTAGTACCATCGTACTAATAGCGTAGTGCATTTATGAGATTAGCTTGTCCTATATGCAAGTTTGGCCTAGTACCTTCGTACTAATGGCGTAGTGCATTTATGAGATTAGCTTGTCCTATATGCACATATATCTTTGTGGAAAAAATATTGACATCTATGTGTGATTGTTGTAAATCGATCTTCAAGCTTGTCATGAATGATTAGTCAATAGTCTTGATGGTTTTGATATATGCATAGACTTGTACCTATATATCTTCCCACACTTTTATTTTTTTGGTTTATAGCTCAACAAATGTCAAATCTCAAAAAGAGATAATGAGCAATAAAAGCCGTCGCACATACTAGTATTTGACTAGGAAAAAGGAAAAACGATTTGTATTGAAATGTATGGTGCCTAAAAAGCCAAAGGCTTATTCTCAAAATTGAAATATCAAAATTTCAGGTATCGATCTCAAAATGAGATGTATTTTTCATAAATAATCAAAAGTTATAAGTTTGAAAGAAGCCAAAAGTAAAGCTTCAAAGATATGTAATCATTTTATTGTGGGAGGTCATATATGTTCATCTCTATAATTGAGATAGACCACTTAACTTAGTACTAATTTTGTATGACTTGATTGAATTGATCATTGAAACTTCACTCTAGACTAAGGACTTTTCCACATTTGATACACACACACAGCACACAAGTCTAATGTTCAATGAATGCCTATTTCATTTGTGTGTTTGTACATGTTCAAATGTGATGTGTGTGTGCTCAACCATATGTGGATCAAACCAAAAGGATTTTTGTTCTTTTTGTTTGTTTTTGGAAGTGATTTGTATCACTCATGTTTTTCAAAGTTTTTCAAGTTGTTTTTGTGTGAAAAACATGTTTTTTGGGTGTTTTTGTGACCTATTTCATGTGTAAGCTCAGTTGTGAGTTAAATGGTCTAATTCTCAAGTTTTTCAACTTTGGACAAAGGGTTTTGCGATTGTTTCACGAGTAAGGCTTACCAGCGAAATTTCGCGGGAAGCTTACTAGCAAAATTACCAGTGAAAATTTCTAGATTAGCTTTTTAAAGGGTATTTCGTGGGACATTTGTTTTAAACGTCTCCCATCTTCTCCTAAACCCCTATTTTAATACTTCAACATTAAAACCCAACTAATTTCAAGTGTTTTACATTCCATAAACATTTCTAAGGTAATCTTTAACTCTTTTCATTGATTTTTATCCTTAGATTATGTTTTTAGGGGTTTTATGTTCATAGTTGGGATTTTTGCAAATGGGGATTGGAAAGCTTAATTTTTGTCAATCTTTTTGATTGGGTTTTGTTTTAAATGTTGATTTGCTTTGGATATTGGCCCCTTGCGGCAAAAATAACATGTACTTAGGCAAGATTTTCATATGTTCATGCATTGTTTAACATATATGTGTAGTGTGTGCATTCTAAGTGTTTGATAAAATGCCCAAATGACATTTTTCTAGTTGTTTTGGACTCCGATGAGTACCAATTTTTGAGGATCACCATAATTATTCATGTTTTGATCATTGGTTGTGAATTTTACACATTCTTGCTCACGCAATGGTCATGCATCTCACATGCACACTAGATGCGCTTTTACTGCACACACTCTAACACTTGACATGTTTTTGCATTCACTTATGTTAGTTAAGTCTTTTTAAACCTTTTAGCACTAATATCATGTTCTTGTGTCTTTGTCATGCCTTGGTCTATACTTTGTTCCATCATCCTTAGCATGTCATGTTTACTTTACACTTTGTAGCATCTTTTAGATGTTTTTGTCTTTCATTTGAGTTTCATTTTCTCATTCATCTTGCATCCCTCGTGCATCATCTTTTACTCTTGTTCATATTTCTTTTCTTTCCCTCCTTCCTCTTGATTTATTTGTCTATTCGTGACAAAAAGGGGGAGAGTATACCAGAGTGTATCATCATTTCTATATAACTCATGTGCACATTTTCAGGGGGAGATATTCTATCTCGTACACATTCGTAGGGGGAAAAAGCCATAAGAGAGATGCATATACTAAGGGGAGAAGACATTCTTTTATGAGAAAACCTTGTTTTGTCTTATTTTACCTTTTGCTTTTTCTCGTTGCTTTATGGTGCTTTGAGTTATGTTTAGTATTTATACTTGTTGCTTTCAACACATCATGCTTATGTGTTGAACATGCATACATCCTTATGTTATTGTGCTTTATTGGTTGCATGTTCAGATGATCATTTGCTTTGCTATATGATCATTGTAGTCATTTCCTTATGACTGTCATGTGTTTGATCAAGTTGCTCATATGTTTCACATCATACTTACTTGAATGCTCTTTTACTTGTTACATTATACTTGTCCTTTTATCACTTGATTTACTTTGAGGGTTTAATGTGTTTTGTGCAAGTGTTTCAGGTTACAGGTATACATGTTCCAAGTTCATCATAGGTTTTAAATTTAGATGTGAGTGAGTTTTTCCATTGTTCCAAAACTCACGTTTAAGTCTAGAGTCTGTTATAGGGTGTTTTGTCACAGAATAGCCAAAAGAGGAGATTGTAAAGTTATGATTTACAACTATGTTTTATGTTGGCTTTATTCCATGATAAAATGTGTTGTAATTGCTTTAATTTTGTTCCTTGTATTTTGTGGGATTTTATTGTATTGGGTTTAGGATTAAGTTGGTGAAGAATAGAGCATGAATTGAAGAACAAATGGATTTCACGAGAAGCTCGCGAGAAGCTAACCCGCGAAAGAGCCACGTGAGAAGCGCATGTTGGAAGCTGAAGAGTCGTGCCAGGCTGTTGATTTCGCAAGTTTCTCACAGGCAAGGCCTTCCCACGGGGTACTTGTGAAACATTCTACCTGGAGGATTTTTAAGTGTGACTTTCTTACCCTTCACCAATACTATATGTACCCTCATTACCCACATAAATTGTAAGGAGGCAATTCAGAGAGAAAAACCCTAGAAAGGTTTTCTACAACACAACACATCCATCTTTTTGAGAGAGAGCTACTCATCTTTAGTGAGAAATCATTCTAGCCTCTTTTCCTTCCCTCTCCTATTATCATACCTTGAGAGGAGATTTGTATCCAAACACAACCCACACCTTTTCAAAGTGTAGTGAGTGTTTTGGAGCTTGAGAATCTTTGGGATTTGTCAAAAGAAGCCGGTGAGGCTTCGTGGATGCAATTAAGCGTATTGCGGGATCTAGAAAGCTAGAGAAGACATGACTCCGAGAAGTCCGTTGGTTGTAGGATCTTGGAGGGCTTAAGTATAATGGGTAGACTAGGCTTGGAGGGTCTTTTGTTATTTGTGTACTCCAACTTTATTCTCTAGTGGATCAATTTACCGCTTAGAGGGCAGCGTATAGGTTTTACGCCGAACTTTTTGGTTTCCTCTTTGATAACATGTCTTGGTGTTATCTTATGGTTGCATCTCTCTTCCCTTACTTTTGTGCTTTACTTTTATTGTTTGTTTTTCTTATTTATGCACTAGAGTAGTTATCGGTTTATTGCACTTCATTTACTCTTGTTTCGTAGTTAGATAAGTTAAAGTAAAAGCAATCTAGCTGTAATTTTTAATTGGGGGGTCTAAACAAGCTCTTGTATATTCACACAAATTCGAGCTTTCACTTACCAATTTCTTTTCTCTCTCTCTCTCTCTCTCTCTCTCTCTCTCACACACACACACACACACACATAATTTTAAATTTTCATTTTATCACGTTTATGGTTTTTTTCTTTTTAACTCTCAAATCTCATTTTCTTTATTTTGAACTTGAAGAAATACAATTTATCATGTTTATGGTTTTTTATAAACAAAATACAATTTATAAACATACTTAAATCTCCTTTTCCATTTTTTTTCATTAACGAAGAATTATGACTAAACCCAAAATAAAAAAAGAGCATCATTGTGTGTGTAAAGCGCATGTGATGAGGATAATTTTGTATATTGAAATACAAAGAAAGAACAATCAATGCAATATAAAAATATAAAAATTATTTTAATTAAAAAAAGAGTGGCGTTAAAAATTATAGGAAAGATTTTGCTAGCAATTGCTGCATAATGGATTATATGGCAGCAAGAAGAAAGAAACATGTGTCCAAGAGTCATGTACAATGCACATGATAAAGTAGACCCTTAGACATTTATCACTTTCTTTTTTATACCACATAATCCTATATGTAGCAAATGCTGCATACTTGTATGCAACAAAACATTTCCCAAAAATTATTGTGTTAAAAATACAGTTCTTTGCAAGTATTTCTTCTTTGAACAAAGTCTCTCTCTCTCTCTCTCTCTCTCTCTCTCTCTCTATATATATATATATATATATCTTCTTTGGGTGTAAATTTTGAAAATATAACTATCGAATTTCATGTTCCTTATATTCATAACATGCACATCAAATTTCGTTCAAATAAGATGTTATTTACTATTCAATCAATAAACTTATTTTTTATACACAATTTTATAATACAAAATTTTGAAATTTTAACATTTGTTTGATGATATAGCAATTGGTCTTTGATTTTCTTAAAATTTTTGTAAGCATGAAGTGTATAATAAGAACATTTGTTAGATTTTTAAAATTTACACTAAATATAACAATATACAAAGAGTTTAAAGGGTTTCTCTTTGAACTAAATTGGAAAGAAATTTATTCCTACTCTTTTAGGAGCTTTTGTGAGTCAGCCACATATGCTATGGTGAACTTGATTGACATGACTAACATGACAAACACTTCATAGAGAGAGAGAGAGAGAGAGAGAGAGAGAGAGAGAGAGAGATTTTGTTGACTCAGCCACCCATGTTTTATAGAGTAATTGTCCTTCTTCCTTGACTTTGAACAATGATTTTTTTAGCTAAAACTCACATATTATGCCTTGGGTGAGAAGTGAGGACTAAAGTTCTAGTTTGGTCCTATAAGAGAATCCACATAGGTGGAGTAAAATTTTTAACTTTTAGCACCTAAAAAAGCTACTTTATCTATTGGTGTAAATGCACTTTTAGTCCCTACGATTTGACCCTATTTCTATTTTGGTCCCTGCTTTTTTATTTTATCGCTTTTTGTACCTAAAATGAAAAACGCATTCTATTTTGGTCCCTACCATCATCTTTCTAACGGAAATTGTCTACATGGCAGGCGGAATGTATTGTTAGCACACTAAATGCTGACTTGATCATTAAAATAATAATAAAATTTTTTATTTAGAATTAAAAAAATGCCACATCAGTATCCAAATTAAAAAAAAAAAAAAAAACTAATTTATAAATTAACTAAATAAAAAAATTAAAAACCAAAAATCACATGAATTGTAATCTAAGAGTATCTTGAACAAGAAACCAAAGGAAGATTACAAAGCTTGACCTAGTTGAGCCCTTGGAAATTAAAAACAACGAACCAACTTGTTATATAATGACCCTCGATTATCAAGTTTGGACAAGATTACTATTGTTATCTTATCTCAATTCTGAACAGAACAGTGGCAATGCTACATAATTTTATAATTACACTCGTGTGTCATTTTTTTATAGTTTCAATGATGTTACTGAGAGATGATACTCAACTCATGGCTGTGAGACGAGAGGAGGGGAGATGGGCAATGGTCAACTAACTTCTTAAAGGCTCAACAAACCCAATGTACCATCACCATGCCAATGTTCATCACCATAGACCATCCACAATAACCATCGATATCATTTCCTCTGTTCCCAAACTTCACAATCCCACCCACACTCACCAGTAATTTGAAGGGGAATTCAAATTCCCAATCGAATCAGGAAAAGAAATTTCAAAATCCCAAAATGGCAGAATTCCTGGAACTAGAGAAATCAAGACAACTACGCCATCGTCGGCTTCGCCTCCAAGAACTAGATCTGCCAAGATTTGGACTTGCCATCATCCTCAACCCCTTCGCCATTGTCAACTTCGCTGCCAAGATCTAGATCTGCCATTTTTTATGTGGATCTGATGTTAAATTTTTGGGTTTTAAATTTTATGGGTTTATGTTCTTATTCAAATGTTTAATGCAGTCATGTTTTATCTGGTTTTCAATTTCTTGTTCAAATTTTCTAGGTTTTAAATTTTGTGTTCATGTTTAATTCCTTGTTCATGTGATAATCTGATGTGGATCTAATGTTTAATTTTGTGTTCTTATTTTTTGAGATATTTGTGATTGTTGGTTTTTAATTTTGAGTTATTAAATCTGGGTTGGTGTTCTTGTTCAAGATACACTTAGATCTCAATTCATGTGACTTTTTTAGTTTTTAATTTTTTTTATTTGGTTAAAATTTACAAATTAGTCTTTTAAATTTGGATGCTGATGTGACATTTTTAAAATTTTAAATAATTTTTTTTATTATTTGTTTAATAACCATGACAGCATTTAGTGTGCCAATGCCACATAGACAATTTCCGTTAGTAAGATGACGGTAGAAACCAAAATAAAACGCGTTTTTCATTTTAAAGATTAAAAAGGATAAAACAAAAAAAGTAAGGACCAAAATAAAAATAAGGTCAAAATGTAAGATCAAAAGTGCATTTATGCCTTATCTATTTTAACTTACCATTTTACAACTCACTCCATGTCAATGCTGTTATTTTCGCATCACAATTTAACATTATTGATTTATTTATTATTTTTTCTCTCTCTTCATCTTTATCTCTCTATCTTCTCCCTCTTTTCAACCCACAGACACTCATAGCCCCTTCAACCCACAACCACTTCTGGCACCACCACCACCACACTAGCTTCCCACTTCCATGCAAAGAAGAACCAAAAAAGCCATAAACTCATCCCAAAAAAAATCCTCATCAAACCCACCAAACAACCACAAACCGTAGCAACACACCTCACCGACAACCACGATAATCCGATCCGATCTGTTATAATCCACCACTGACGGCTTCGACGAAGATCAAATCAACAACCACTTCTTTTACTCTTTCTCAGAGAAAAAAATTGACCCATATTAGAATACATACATACATTGGGTCTATTCCGATTTGTTCCACTCCACCGTCGGCGGCTTCGACAAAGATCAAATCAATAACCACAAACCTACAACAGAGAACATCAGGATTTCGGCCAGGAACATCAGGATTTTGGCGGTGGAAGGACTCCATGCATCGGCTCCGGAGCTTCAAGATCATTGACCCACATCGATTTGGGCTGGTCACTAGGAGCGGCTTGATGCATTTAAGGGCCTAAAGTGAAAATTGATTATCTTGTTTTAGATGCAAAATTACTACTAATTAACATGAACTACGTAAAAAATTTTCTCTTTTTTAGAAATTTTATAGACAGAAAGAATTTGACAAAATTTTTCATACTTATTGATATGGCAGATTGTAGTGGTAAGTAAAAGAGTGGCATTAGTGATAGAATTAGATGAGAACTAGTAAAAGTTTGCTAACTCAACTCTTATTATTATTCTTATTTTTTTTAGAAGTGCAACATTCACAATATTTCTTTATAACAAATCTTAGGTTTTAAGTTTTTTTTGTTTTCTATTTGAAAATATTACTATAATTATTTTTTTGTCATCAATAACAAGTTGTAACAACCTACTACTTAGCATTAGATGTAAAAATGTTGTGAAAAATATTATGGACGTTGCATTTTTTTCTCTTTTTTATTTGTTTTTCAGTTGAGAAAAAAAAATTATTTTATTTATTGATTATAAATAACCCTATTGGTTAAAATTTGGGGGCCTTTTTTTTACTCGGGGCCTTAGGCGACCACATCTTTTGCTCACCCATTCAGCCGACCCTGCTGGTCACTGAAGCGGTGAATAGAGAGGCGAGAGAGGCAGGAGAGAGAATGAGGAGAGGGGTCGGGTGTGAGTAAAAAAATAAAGAGACATGTGCTTAGGGTATTAAAAATTAATATTTCATGTTTGGCTCATTTCTACTGCAAACTTTTACGAGTAACAGTTTACAGTAGCAGTGAACCAAAAATATTTCAGCTTGGCTACCATCAATGCAGGAGGGTTTTTAAATATATATATATATATATATATATATATATATATATATATATATATATTTGAGGTGCTAAAAATAACAATTTGACTTTTTAGCACCACTAATACTAAGAGCACTAGTATTGAGGGTGTAAACACCCCTTAATTGTTATTTTACAGCCGAAACCCCAAAAAACATGCTCTATTTGGGTTGGCATATGTAAAAATTATGTCATCTGTGAACAGTAAGTTTCTACCTATACAACCCACTGTTCACGGGTTGAAAACTTAAAATCCAATATTTTATTCTCTCTCCCCCTCTTCTCTCTTCTCTCTTCTCTGACTCTCCCTCCTTCCTATCTCTACTTTTATTTGTCTATCTCTTTTTCTTTGTCTCTACCCTCTTCTCTCTTTGTTTGATTTTTTTTTTCTCTCTTCTCTATCACTTTCTTAGATGTTTTTGGTTGGTTTGAATAATTAGTTTTTAGGTTTAAAGTGGTGGATTGTTTCTGTGGTTGTTGGGCTTAGATTGGTGGTGGCTTTTGGTTGTGGTTGTTTGGGTGTTGGGGGGGTTTCACGGTAGAGATCAGGTTTGGGTCATGGTGGAGATTAGGTTTGGGTATGGGTCACAATGGAGATTGGGTTTGGGTTTCAGTTGTCTCTCCCTCTTTAATTGTTTGGGTTTTAGTTCTGGTGGTGGTTAGTGTGGAGAGTGGTGAAGCTATAGCTTGAATCGGTTAGGGGTTGGGTTGAATCAGTTGCAGGCAATGGGTATTTTGGCTTAGGTTGAATTGGTATGGAGATTGGGTATTTTGTTTTGGCTTTTGATGGTGTGGTTGGGTTTTTGGTTGGTTTTGTGTTTCGGTGGTGTGGTGGGTGGTTGGTTTTGTTGGTTGATTTTGGTGTTTCGGTGGTGGTTGAGTTTCAGTTGTAGGTGATTGTTGATGGCGCTGGGTTTGTTGTGGTGGTGTGGTGGTAACAGCATGGTGGGTTCAGTGGTTTTGGGTTCATTTGATTTGGGTTTGTTGTAATTTTTTTTTGTTGGTTTTGGGTGATTTTGGAATGTGTTTATTGGGATTTTGCTATGATTATTTTTGGGTCTAGATTCTTGTTGATTTTGGTATAGATAGATTTAGTTGATTTTGGTAGGTATGGATTTGGTTGTTAGGCTTGTGGTATGGATGGGTTTGGTTATTGGGTGCATGGAGAGGAGAGGAAGACTCTCTGCTAGGCAATAACAGAGTGGAGAAAAAAATATATAGATAGAAGGAAGAGAGAGAGATAGAGAATAAAAATAGATAAAGGAGAAGAGAGAATTGATTTGTTTATATTATTTGTTGGTATACTTTATTTTATTTTTTTTAATGATTTGTATGTAAAAATAGAGACATGAATGTTAAGTGAGTTGTAAAATGAAAAGGTATAATAGATAAATTAGGTTTTGAAGGGTGTAAAATAAGAACTTTTTTGCATCCCTAGATGCTAATACTCTAATGCTCTAAAACATGTTTAACTTTTAAGTCACGGCCAAAATGGCCATATACCACTGTTTGGCAAGATATTTAGCAATATACCATTGTTTAGGAGATATTTAGCAATCTACCACCCTTTTGAAACTTGAGTCTGTAAAACTTGAGTTTGCCGTGTAACTCGAGTTTTTTGAAAAAATAGCCTTATAGTTTGTGAAATTTCCATGGAACTCTAGTTTGAAAAAATAGCCTTATAGTTTGTGAAAAAATAGCCTTATAGTTTGAAAAAATAGCCTTATAGAACTCGAGTTACATCAAAAAATTTCCATGGAACTCTAGTTTGTGAAACTTGAGTTATACGGCAAAGTTGAGTTTCACAAACTCAAGTTTTAAAAAAGTGGTAGATCCCTAATTATTTCCCAAACAATAATAAATTCATACGTATTTTTCCAAATAGTGGTACTTGGCCATTTTGGCCTTTAAGTTACTTAATTAAACAATCCATGTTAGCCAACTATTGTACTGATAGATACAATGCAAGGAAAAGAGTGTAAGTCAACTACACCCATCCATCGTAGACATGAGAGAGAGAGAGAGTTAGAGAGAGAAGAAAAAGAAGAAAAGCAGAGGGAGAGAAAGAGGGAGATTTTATTTTGGGTTAGCTTTCGATGAAGTGAGTGTAGATTTGGTGAAGAACTTGAGTACAGTTGCAAGGTCTAGGACCGAGAAAATTCATGGAGGCATCATAGTCTAAAGCAGATGCGACCATGAATTTATCAGTTAATTTTAGTTTAGCTGGTGATAACTATTTTTTTATTCCTAATTTTCTATGAAAGAAATTTGTTTCTTCTATTTAGACCCCTTAAAGTTTAACCTAATGAATTAACTAAGTAGTTACTTAGGTTAACAATGAGATCTAGGTTAAACACATGCAAATATATTACTTAGTGCAAAAAATTAAAGAAGATAGTAATATGATGACCCAGGATAACCAATGAAACCAATCATTTCAAGGTAAAAACCTAGGGAGGATTTCACCTAACTATTCTCAAGGTAAATAAATCCACTATGATACAATGGATGTTTACAGTTGATTTAAACCCTAAATCTAAAGCTACATCTTGCAAAACTTACTAACATGACCACATGCAACTCTGACTCCACAGACTCTTCTATCTTGGATTTGTTGAACACAAACTCTTACGCTTGTGACTTTGAGATCTCACTCAAAGGTTTAAGATCACTATTAGTAGTAGATCTTTATGCAGCAACTTGTTTCCACTAGTTCTTAGTTGTAGATCTCTTGTTTCGGCAAATGCTTGTTGAGTTAGAAGATACATAAACCTCATAAATCTCAAAGGAGTAACTCACAAGACTTTCAAGAACTTGTAAAACATAGGTAGGGTTTTATTTTTACACCTAGCAGTGTTTCACTCAAACCCTAAAAGTTTTCACAGACTTTAGACTTGATTTAAAATCTATTGTCTGCGATTTTTGATTTGTCGAGCCTGATTTCGCTCGGTCGAGCTTCATAGAAACTGAACTCTTCTTTTTGCAGTTTGCATGTTCTTGAATCATGACTTGAACCATCATGAGCAATGTCTAACACCTAATCTAGACATGTTTCAATCTTGGTTTGCTAACATACATAAATTTAAAAATCTAAACATTTAATTCTAATATTTAGAACCTAACAAAATTTGCTTTAATGAATGGGTATAAATTGTTTGTAAATTAGTTTGTTGTGTATTTCTATTTTATTTTTAATTTTAATTTTTATGAGTGTATTTTTTGTTCTTTGGTCATGATTTCTCTTGCACATAAATAAACTTGGGAAATAGAGACGCGGGAAATTAGAGAAAGAACCCTTTTGCCTCTTTAATACGTGGAGTAAATATTTCAAACCACAATATTTCACCTAAATGAAGGACCAAAACTTATTACTAACAAATCTTCCTAAATATATAAACTTATACATGAATCATAACCTAACTATCAAACTCAAGAAAATCTTAATTCCCATCACACAATGGTTCCCACAACACAAGATACATTCATCAAACACATTATGTACCAAACCATAGAGAAACCAAGGCATACAAAATATATATATGATCTAGACATACCAAAAGATGAGCATACTAATTTAGAGCTTAAAACATTCAACCTAACTTTAGAATTAAATCCTCAAAGTCAGGTATATCATTTACTGTTCACTACTTATTTTAGCAGCATGTACCTCATTTATAAAATACAAATGGGCTATCTATTCACATCCACTTTTTATGTAATTTTACAGAGCCACTCCTCTAGATGTCCAGTAGATACCATATCAATTTCAGGGTCAAAGTATAAAACCATTATTTACTAAAAATCATACAAGACAACATACTCAAATCTGTCATGACAGAATTTCATGCAATTTAGAAATTAAAGAATTATTTTTATATTGATCCTATTGTTGTGAGGCCACTTCCATTACAACCATGTGTGTCATATAATTCATAAGAACTACTCCTAGCATCCTAATTCACAGAATATGATTTAATCCAGATTATTTATGTTGTAAACACTAAATCTGTCACAATGACAGCTTTAACATATTTTCTCACAAAATCATCAAATAATTGCAAATGGCCTTCATTTCATGTGGGTATTTTTTTACCTCTACTATACATTTTAGAATACATTATTAGGCATCTAATTGACCATAATATCTTCAATCTTTCAAATTGCTATCAGAAAACCACAAATTTCAGCTTCTAACAATCAAATTAGAGAATATAGAAGGGAAACTTAACAAACCATTCCACCATTAAATTAACCATAACAGAAAATAATCTTATTTACTTACCCACAAATGAAGCTGAAACTTTAGTAAGAGTTTGATTTCTTCTTAGAGAGAGATACAGATTCGGTGAAAGAGAAAAAGCACACGAGAGAAGGGGTTGTTGGTGTGAGATGGTGCTATCGATTCAAGAACAAATAAAGAGCAAAAGAAAGAACAAAGAAGGAAGAACAAGGGATATACATTCTAGTGTAGCAAAGAAGACAAGGGAAAAGAATTTGGGTGGGCCATGTGTATTGCTAAGGGAAAAAGGGTTGATGACTCACCCTTTTAACTTTACAAAATTTACTTACCCCCCACCCCCTATAAGCTTATATTCTAAAAAGGCCCAATCAATAAAATAACTATGCACATATATCCCTTACTTTTATAAACTTCTTTCTATCATTAAAAGAGCATATATCTTTTATAATATCACAATATCAAAGTCTTATGTACTTAAGGTAATTAAAATAATACTAAGTATATAAGCCAATAAAATTTGTGGTAACCCAAGATTGTTTTGGCCTAAGTATTTGGGCCACAATTTATATATGTGTGGGTTAAGTCTCAATCCTATGGATTAGGTTCCAAACTTTACTTGGTTCCTCTCAATTCCCTTGTATTTCCTTGTGTTTCTCCTCTCTCTCTCTCTCTCCCTAGAATTTCCAACCCCTAAGCATCCACCTTCTTCTTCTTCTTATAGTCTCTTGTTAGTGGGGTGATCACCATTATCTTCCCACTTCACACATATACCTATGTTCATTAGAATTCCTAGGGATTCTCATGACTTTAGAGGATTCCCTTGGAACTTGTTCCAGATGCCAAATAGTGTTCGGTGGTGGTGCCCTAATGGCACTATCAATCCTTGACTACCGATCTCGCTAGGTTCATGTATCACCCTGACTTCCTTCATTATTAGTCAGCGTTTAGCCGCCTACTTAAGAATCCTTCAAGTAGTCGTCTCCTTGGCCATAGTCCCGACCTCAAGGTTGGGTCTATTGTGATAGGGCCCAAGGTTAACTCTATCCCTGGGTACCAAGCTTAATTCATCTGTTGGGCCTTGGGTTTTATGTTAGGTTTTGATCTAGTGGGCAAACATGGGTCATTGGGCCCAACACCCCCTACAATAGCCCCCCTCCCCCCACCCCCCCACGATCTTGTTTCCAAAAAGTGGAGATAGGATTGAGGTTTTCCTACCCCGTGGTCAGGGCCTTTGCTTTACCCTGTCCAAGAGGAATGACAATTATGCCTCGGGAAGACCAACGGTCTACAACTTAATGTAACAGACAAGACAGCTTACTCCTTTCAAATACGTGGCAGATTCTGAAGTACCAGACAGTCCAGATGGCCTGACACTTTGTTTACCGAGGCACGCGTAAGGCGGCATGATGGTACACATTAATTGTATTTGGGTAGTAACAATAAATGGCCCTTGTTTCTATAAATACCTCCCTTAATTCATGGCTTTCATTTTCTTTAGTTTCTTCCAAGTTCAGAATATTGCATTCCTCCTATTCTAGAGCCCTTAATCTCCCTACAAGATTACTCTCCTCTTCAAGAAGTCACTCAATAAGTCTTCCTCCCTTTAACTATCTCCTCATAACTTAGTTAGATTCAAAAATATGCCTTTTGCTTACCTTTTGAAAACTAGAGCAGACGTAGAAACTTTCAGAGTTAGATATAACATTCCTCGTGATGTTGAAATTTTGTATTGTCACGAGGGTGACATAGAAGACCAGAGGCTCCCTCATGTAGTTTTTTTCTCTTTAATGTCCATTCTTGAGGGCGGGGTTAGGTTCCTAGTAGATCCTTCATTACTTAGGACCTTCAGTTTTTACTGCCTTAGCCCCAACCAGTGTTTGTCTAATTTTTATAGGGTAGTCAGATGTGTGGGATGTCTGAACCAATTGTTTGGCCTTAGCCTTACCCACCATGACATCAACTTCCTATATGCTATTTAGGGGAGTCTAAAGCTTGATTATTATCTTCAAACCTGGAGCACAATGGTTAGGTTTATATCCTGCCTCCTTAACTCCAGTAGGAACTCAGCTGGGGAGTATGTGAGGGTGAGCAGGAATTGGTTGAATGGAGAGCTGACTTGCTTGACCTTTCCTCATTAGACAGGTCGATACTTTCTTTTCCCCGATCCCTGAACATACATAAATCGTGTCTCCCTCCCTTTTTTGTTTTATTAGTTTGCTTATTGTCATTTACTTCTCATCCATTTTATGTACATATGTCTATCTTTTTCTTTTATTACTTTCTTGGCATCTTACTAACCTGTACCCCTCCCTGGCTGCAGTTTCCAAAAAATTCCAATCGGATATAAATGAAGTGCATGTCTGAGAGCTCAACTTCGTCCTTCGCTCGGAGATATTTGTGCACTATGATGGACAGTTAAAAGCCTCTCACCTGATCTTGAACTAGGATTTGTCGAGCACCTTGACAGTTGGCAACCTGCTGTTGTCATATATGGATGTTCAACTGCCTAGATTCCTACCACAAGGGCTTACTTCTCGGGAAGCCAAGCATTTAGATCCTCAATTGGTCAGACATAACTCTTTTGAACCTATACAAGATGGATTGGGAGATACCATCTTCCAAGGTCGGGCGGTACACATTCCTTTGGAGGCCCCCATTTTAGGAGAACTTACAAGAAAGGGTTCAGTTGCCGAGGAGGAAATTCCTAAAGAGCCCGTTCTATCCAATCTGGTAGAAGAAATGGTCCAAAAGCACTCTATAGCTTTGGATCGCTAGTTTCCAGCTGTGCAGGCCTCGGGAGGTCAGGCTACCGCTTAGCCTACTTCTCAACAAATTACACCCCTTGCTTCCCAACAACGGAGGAAGCGGCAAAAAGGTGCCAATGGAGCTACAGTCAGGAAAAGCACTCCCTTTGCTGCCCACCTTCTCACTCGGGCCTCAGGTTGGGCAACCACTCAACCGACTGGTAAGACCCTCTAGGAGACATAACTTGTAAGCCAGGCAGTCATAATTGGAGTAGCAGCCTCTTCCTCAGGTTCTGCTACCCCATTGAAGTGTTCCTTCCATCTGGGGGATAAGGTCCTTCCCTAGAACTCTTATGTCCAGACATGGAGGAATGGCGAAGGAGGGCTGGTATCAGACAGTCTTGGGCAGGTGTTACTACTGCTTGCCGATCTAGAGCATTACTCCGGCTGCAAAGATGATGACCTCGTGCTAAAATTAAAGTGGCACACTATAGTGGTAAGCTTTTTATTCGTCCGAACTTTTACTGTTTTGTCATCTCAGTCCCTTTCATTTCCTTTGCATACCTCTCAATTTACAAGTGTTACCAATCGGGCTTGAATAATCTCACTTTGCTCTTTTGTTGTCTTTTGTATTTTTTTTTTGGTTGAACTTCTATTTATTTTATTATTATTATTATTATTATTATTATTATCATTTTTTTAGTGGATCGATACTCGTGTACTAAACTTTTTTATTTTTATTTTTTATTTTTAAGTTTATTCAAAAAAGATGGATTTAGTTTTTCCTTATTCTATCATGGTTGTATGAGAAGAGTTAATGCCAACCATTTACTTTCATCAAGTTTTTACTCATTCGGTAACGTTATCAATATTTTGGCTTTTGTGCTAAAAATCGCTTAAGTGTTATTGTTCGATTGCACCAAATGATTTAGACATTTAGTAACAACCTCATCATTTTGGTATTACCACTAAAAATTGCTTAAGTGTTATTGTTAAGTAACACCGTAAATAATTTTGGCGTTCATGGTTCACCGTTTTCATGTGTCCTCATTAGATAATATCAGAGATGCACTTTATATTCCCTGATCATCAGTTACATTTAGGAACGTTTAGTGATTAAAGGACAAATTTATGCCATGACTTGTCCTCTGAGTCGGGAAAATATATCGAAGTTCCCGCATGGTTGATGTTTAGAATCAAAACGAGGTCATGTTTTTGTCCTTAGGAATATATTAAGGTTTCCACATGGTCGGTGACAAGAGTCAGGCCAAGGCCAGGTTTCTGTCCTTAGGAATATATTAAGGTTTCCACCTAGTCGGTGATCCACTGTTCTCATTAGCTTATAAACTCATACATGCATTCCACACACTACATTACATTCACAGGTAGCATTTCTTTAGATTACAGATGTTTTATGGTCGAGGCAAGGGTCTTTCTTCCATATCTTCTAAGTAATAAGCTCCTGCTTCGGCCGTAGCTGTTACTTGGTAGGGTTCTTCCCAATTTAGGGCCAGTTTACCAACATTATGACCTTTCATACTCCTAACAGCCTTCTGCAAACCAAGGTATTCTGGCACAAACACCTGAGGCCTCACCTTCCTGTTATATCCTTGAGCCAACTTTTGTTGATAGTCAGCAAGCTGGATGGATACCATATCTCTTCGTTCTTCCAGGGCATCCAAATTGCCGAGCATACACTCATCATTATGGCTTTGCGTAAACTTTGCAACCCTCAAACTCAGTAAGCTAATCTCTACATGTATGACCGCTTTGGTGCTGTAGGTTATGGGGAAGGGCGTCTCACCTGTTGACCTTCTAGGAGTTGTTCGGTATGCTCGCAGAACGTTTGACAACTCTTTGACCTAGTTTCCCTTCGCCCCCTTTAGTCTCTTCTTCAAACCGTTAACAACCGTATTATTCATTGCTTTGGCCTGCCCATTGCTCTGAGGATATGCGGGCGATGAGTACCTATCGGTTATCAAATTATAGCCCATTATCGGACACCGGTGCTTAGGGAACCCCAAACCTTGTAATGATGTTCTTCTAAACAAATTTATTTACATCCACATCCCTAATATTTTCCAAGGCTTCGGCTTCCACCCATTTGGTAAAATAGTCTGTGACTACCACCATATATCTTTTGTTCCCCGAAACTTAAGGGAACGGTCCAATTATATCTAACCCCCACTGGGTGAAAGGCCAAGGACTGATGATCGAGTTGAGATTTCCCATTGGCAGGTGCAACATAGGTGCATGCCTTTGGCATCGATCACACATAGTCAACCTTTTCTCGTTGCATATTTGACAACCAAAATCCTTGAGTCATGGCTTGGTGTTCAAGTGACTTACCCCGTAAGTGGCCATCACATATTCCCTCGTGAAGCTCAGCCAATAACTCGACAATTTTGCTGGAATGAAGACACAATAGGTATGGTCCTCCTATCAGCTTCTTTGATATTGCTCAACAAGGACCTGTCGGATAAAAAGGCTATGCATGGATCCAACCAACTTGGCTCCAGTTCCAATGTAGTTGCTACCACCGTCTACTATTCGATGCTCGATTACTCTAACAGCTCTATGATAATCATTTGGGGTATGCAATCATCTAAGAAGATGCCAATGTAGCCAGAGAACCGGCGTGACTATTCTAACTTCTTGGCATGATAATATATTAATTTTGCATATTTATATCATTATTAGAAAGCATTATCATACTTATTTTGAGTTAATTCATGCATTTTATAGTTGGTTTTGGAATAATGCTAAAGAATCAATTTTGTGCTTAATTGAATTTGAATGCGTGAATTTATCTTTTGTAAGATAATGAAATTAAACAAGTGGATTTGTGCAAAGAAGAAAGCTAATGGACTTTACTTTGACAAGGGCTATGATGAAGTCAAAGAAGGTCAATTCAATTAAATTCGAGTCCAATTGGAGCAAGGAATCAAGGAAATTTGCACAAAATCCAAGTCCAATTCTGATTAGGATTCCAGCCTGCACACCAGTTAGTATTTGGAGTATACTTTTGACTCAGATGTCCAATCGAGATGATTCAACTTTATAGTTGAAGGGCTATAACTTTGTAGTTTACCAAAAGTCTGAATTCTGAGGTTAAATGGGCCAAAAATGTCGGTTAAGTGAAATCTAAAAATCTGGGATTTTCTCCAAATGAGAATTCAACTTGTAATAGGATTCCTTATCCTATTCAAAGGCTCCTTAGCGAAAAATTCAGGAGAGAGTTGCCGTGGAACATAATTTAGGTTTTCTTAATGTTTCTTTATAGTTTTTAGAGTTTTATTTGCATTATGGCTTGCTAAAAGCCTTGCTAAGGCAAGGGGTGAAACCCAACCGTTTATTGGTATGTTCTTAACAATTATTTATTAGTTTTAATGATTATGTTTTTATGTTTTTGATTGTTTTACTCATCTAAAAAAGTGTTTACTTCTGTATAATCCTTTGATTTATCATAGACTCCAAGCACGTTAAATGCTTAGTATTCCCTGGGAACTAATTCACTAGTTTTGTTTTGCCTAAAATCAACAAATTTCATGAAACTACCTTAGACAATTAATTCTTGAGTTTTTATTGTTAAATCATCCGACTAAGATCATCCTTCATATGAATTTAGTTGAGTTATAAAATAAATATTGTTAAGACAACCAATAGATGTGTTGTGTATGGATCCCCAAACCTTAGCGCCTTAATATATTGTTATTTTCCCTCAATCTAAATTACCTTTACTAAACCATTAAAAATCTCTTCAATTAAACTTTATTTTTTGAGTTTTAATCTTTTGTTGTTTGCTAATTAATTCCCTTTTCCCCGTGGAATCGACCTTGGACTTACCGAGTTATTACTTCGCGACAATCCTGCACTTAGGAGCATTATTTAAGTCGAAGCACGACACTCTATCCACACTAATTTTCTGGAGATCTACACACAGATTCCCAAATAGCTTCAAATACTGTCACATATGGTGATCCCATGCCTTGAAAATCCCTTCGATTTGACTTACCACCAGCCTTGAATCCAAGAACATCTCCATTTCTTTCCCTCCAAGTTTCTTTGCTACTCATAGTCCCACGATGAGGGCTTCATACTCTACATCATTGTTCGAGGCTCAAAAGCCTAGCCTAAGTAACCTCTCCAACTTTATTCCTTCGGGTGACACTAATACGATCTCAACCCTCGACCTCTTTGCATTAGAGCCTCCATCCACGAATGCTTTCCATTGACCAACTTTGACCTGACATATTCCCATTGACCCTAAAAGAGGGGTAAACTCAGCCACAAAGTTTGCAAGCACTTGCCCCTTATTAGAATTCCTCAGTTTATAGCGTATGTCAAACATCCTCAGTCTTGTCCCCCACTTCGCTATCCTCCCCGTGAAATTCAATCTTCTTAACAATGACTGCAAAGGGTACTCGGTTAACACCCATGCTATGTGATCTTGGAAGTAGTGCGGTAATTTCCTCGTGGCATGTACTAGGGCCAAGGCCATTTTCTCCAATGGCAAATACCGAGTATTCGCATCCACTAAAGTTTTGCTAAGGTAATACACAGGCCTTTAGATCCCCTTATGCTGCCTAATCAACACCAAAATAATGGCGTGGTCAGACACTGCCAAGCACATGTACAAATCCTCCTTTAGCTCAAGTCGAGGTAAAATAGGTGGGCTAGCTAGATAAGACTTTAAGTCTTTGAACACCAAATCGCACTTTTCTATCCAATGAAAACCCTTCCACTTCTTTAACAACTGGTAAAACGGTTGGCATTTATACGCCGATCTTAACACGAACCTATTTAGCGCGGCAATCATGCCAGTAAGTTTTTGGACCTCTTAAGGATTTTTAGGCGGGTGTAGCTGTTGGATGGCCATTATCTGGTTGGGGTTCACCTCTATGCCACAGGTGGTGATCATGTACCCCAAGAACTTACCCGATCCTACCCCAAAGGCACATTTCTCTATGTTAAGGCATAACTTGTGTTGCCTCAAAATATCAAAGACATTCACCAAGTCATGGGCATGCCCCACTTTCTCTCTTGTCTTCACCACCATGTCATTAATATAGACCTCTACTATTCTGCAATCATCTCCTTGAACATGCGTGTAACCATCCACTGGTACGTAGCCCCCACATTCTTCAATCCAAACGGTATCATTGTGTAATGATAATTCCCTTTGGGCGTTATAAAGAAAGTCTTCTCCTAATCCTTGAAGGCCAAAGTTATTTAATGGTAATCCTAAAAGGCATCCAAAAAGCTCATTCGCTGGTGCTCGACTGTAGCGTCTACCAACTAATCTATTTTCGACACTAGAAAAGGGTCCTTTAGGCATGCTCAGTTAAGGTCGATGAAATCGACACAAACTCTCCATTTTCCATTCTTCTTCTTAACAACCACTGTATTTGCTAGCCATTCAGGAAAAAACACCTCCCTTATGGCCCCTGACCGTTTTAACTTCTCCACCTCCTCCTTTACTACCTCCACGTGGGGTTTCAAATGCCTCCTCGATCACTGTTTCTTCAGTGGGACTTGGGGATCTACGTTCAACTTATGCATAATAAAATTTAGGTCAACCCCGAGTAATTCGTATGGACTCCAGGCAAACACATCCATGTTCTATATCAACGATAACAAAATCTCTACTTGGTTTTCAGTAGAAAAATTCTTCCCGATCTGGAACCACCTATTAGAATACGGCAAGATTGGTATTTGAACCAACTCTTCGGCACTGTCAACCCTTTCTAATCCCTCGGGCATCAGAAATTGCTATAATGGCTCGCAGCTAACTTGTTCCTTATGTTTAATTTCATGGTTCATTGTAGGGTGAGAAAGCGTTAACCACGATAAAATTAACCTGTACCTCCTTCCCTTCAATTACTATCAGCAACTTTATCTATCCTTCGGGTGCCACGATTCTCCCTTTAAACCTTACGAGTGGGGTATCGTATCTACTCAAATCCTCAAGTCTTTGCCCTAATCTCTTGTATAGATTGGGATACAATATCTCAGCCCCACTCCTTTAGTCTACCATGACCCTTTAAACTAGAAATCCTCCAAATCTGATAGGTCACCACTAAGGTGTCATTGTGGGCCTGCGATGTTCCCTCAAAGTTAGCTTCACTAAATGAGATCAGGACGGCGGTTATTCAAGGCTTCTTTTCAAGTAGGTCCATGGTGTCCACCTCAGATTATGATACCACACTTAGTACTCCCCTTCGGCTATTCAAACTCACGCCCCAAGAAGTTGCATAAATGACCTCGATAACTCCCAAGGGGGGTGGAAGGGCTCGATCATTTTGACTCCCCAATCCCTGGCCTAAATTTACCCCTTTTTGGCCAACTAGAAACTCCTTGAGATGTCGCGCCTTCACTAGCTGCTCCAGGTAATCCTTCAACACACGGCATTACTTGGTGGTGTGCCCTTTTTCCTTTTGGTACATGCAATATAAACTTTGATTCCTTCTAGCTAGGTCCCCACCCATTTTTCCTGGCCATCGGAAGTAAGGCTTGTTTTTAATGCGTTCTAGAATTTTACATACAGAATTTTTGAACACCACATTAACCCCCTTGGTATGCAATGCTGACCCCTCCCCAAAGGCCTTTGGCTTTATCTTGGTCCTCTACTGGAATTTTTCAGGGTGATACTCCTTGCAATATTGGGATGAGGACTCTCTCTTGGTCAAATATCTTATATTTCTCTATCCTTTTCATTAGTTGATGCACGTCTTCAGGTGACAGCATGGTTAAAGAATCTCCTAATTCTGACTCCTTGGGAAGTCCCAACCGAAAAGTGTTGGCTGCTACTTGTTCATTCCCACCCCCCAATCTCATTGTATAACTCCCAATACCTGTTCATATAAGATTGGAGGGTTTTGCCACTCCTCATCCTCATGAATAACAGCGCACCTATTGGTTGAGGAACCTTATTGCACGTAATGAACTGTGCCTCAAACCCCTGTATTAACTATCTGAAATTTTGAATGGACGGGAAGACTTTGCACATCAAACCGTCATTTTGTGAGTACAATGACATCATTTGTATGCAGTGACTCACGTGCTCCACTGGGTCGGTCCTTCCATCATAAATAGTGAACGGGGTGCAGGTAAATCATTTCGGCATTTCCGTAATCTCTATCTTTTTAGAAAAGGGTGATCAGGTAGCCCTCTTCAAAGCTCGACTCATGGTGTCCAATGCCACGTTGCTGTGGCCGTGCCGACCATGTTAAGGAGACTCATTACGTTGCGTCGCAGTTTCATGGGACCAATCCTTTGACCTTCGTGAGGCCACCCTTGGGATGACTCTTCTATATTGTAATCAGGATCATCAAAGGACCCTTCCTGATCCCTCCTACAGCGCCTTTCCTTTAGCTCAATTTCAAGGTCATTGACCTACTTGCGGAGATTCTCCAGCTCTTATAGCTAATCTCTTCGCCGAGACCGCTTAGGGACATTAGACATATTTCGTTCCCCTTGTGAAGATCCCTCGTCTGAATCTACTATGGTCTTATGCTCGTCTTGCATGTGTTGCTATTCCCTTCTGCGCTCCCTCTCCTGCCTCTTCCGACCCTTCGAGGAGGCCCTCGACTAATTTCCTTCCACAGATCCCTCGCCATCACGCGGACCTTCCATGGTTGGGAAGCACCAAGCTCATTCGAAGCCTCAGGTGGGACAAGATTACCACAAACAGTGCCAATTGTGGTCACCCAAGATTGTATTGATGAAAGTATTTGGGCCACAATTTATTTATTTATGGGTTAAGTCTTAATCCTACGGATTAGGCCCTAAACTTCACTTGGTTCCTCTCAATTCCCTTGTATTTCCTTGTGTTTCTCCTTTCTTTCTCTCCCTCTCTCACTCCCTAGATTTTCCAACCTGTAAGCATCCACCTTTTTCCTCTTCTTATAGTCTCTGTTAGTGGGGTGATCAGTGATCATCATTATCTTCCCACTTCACACATTCCTATGTTCATCAGAATCCCAAGGGATCCTCACAACTTTAGAGGATTCCTTTGGAACTTGTTCTAAACACCAAATAGTGTTCGATGGTGGTTCCCCAATGACACTATCAATCCTTGGCTACTAATTCCTATTGCTAGGTTCATGTTTCACCCCGAATTCCTTCATTATTGGTCAGTGTTTAGCTGACCACTTAAGAATCCCTCAAGTAGTCATCTCCTCGGTCACAGTCATGACCTCAGGTTGGGCCCATTATGATAGGGCCTAGGGTTAAATCTCTCCCTGCGTACCAAGCTTAATTCATCTGTTGGGCCTTAGGTTTTATGGTGGGTTTTGATCCAGTAGGCAAACATGGGTCACCTGGGCCCAACACCCCCCATAAAATTAATTATGCAATTAGGCTAGGATGTTACAACATAGTCCTTTAGCTTGGGCCACTGATTTGATAAGAGTTTCTCTACCAGATGAAGACAAACTTTTGCTTTTCCATCCTCTAAGCTTACTATCAATCTTCCTTCAATATATCTAAAATCTCGATTCCTACTCCTAGAAAGAAAGAGAGTAACACCAAGGTAGGTGGTGGTTTGGGACAAAGTATTTAGGCCCTAACTACATTTTGCTTGATTAATAAATTGAGGGCTCACTCCTTTAAAAGGGAAACAACTGGATTTTTCCACGCTAATTAACTAGCCCGACCAAGAACAAAATTTCTCCAAGCAGATTTTGAGGGTGGCTAGCTTAAAGGATTTTGCCTTGCAAAATAAAATGATATCATCAGCATACCAGAGCTTAGAAATGGGAGGAGTAGTATTGAATACTTTAACACCAGATAGCTTCTTTTGGGAAACTTCCCTGTTTATAAGCCTTAAGAGAACTTCACTACCTAGAATAAATAGATATGGCGATATAAGGTCTCCTTGTCTAAGACCCTGAGAGGTTGAGAAAATTGGGCATTGACCCCCATTTAAGAGTAGTGTAAATTCAACTGATGAAAGGCATTGATGAATGAGACTAGCAAAGTTGTTGCTAAAACCAAAGGCTCTAAGAACCACCATTAGTTAGTTCCATTCCATTCTATTGTAGGATTTTTGGAAATCTAGTTTGATACGAAGGTAACCCTTCTTCTTCCCTATGTGTTTGAAACTGTTCACAATCTTATGAGCCAGAACCACATTTTCATTAATCCATCTATTAGGCACAAGGGCTACTCGGGCCGGATCCACCATTTTATTTATAGTAGATCTTAGTCTATTTACAATAATCTTCGATATCACCTTGTAGCATACATTATATAGACCAATAGGATGAAAATGGTTAAAGTTATGTGCACCTTTCTTTTTTGGAAAATCTCCTCAACCCTTTTTCTTTTCCCATAACATCACGTCTCTCTTCTATAAAATATTTTTAAAAATACCTTATCTCCTTCTCTCCCTTATTTATGTTCTTTTTCCTCTTAATAATCTCACTTGATTCCCTCTTTCTATTTTCTTTTTTCTTTGCTTGCCCAAAATTTACCCTTGATAGATGTTCTTTCTCTTATTTCTTCCTCTCATCTTTCTCTCTATGGTTAATGGCTTGATTTAGATTTGGCTAACATTTTGTGGTGGATCTAGTGTGGTTGGGTTAAGGCCATTGAGATTTTTAGGTTTCTTTGTGAAGGAGATGGGGTTTTTCTTTTTTTCTTTCTTTTTTTTGGCTGCCAAACATTGAATGGAGACGAGACTTTGAATGACACTTAGAGTATCTGCATCAACTTGTGCACAAAGTTTTGTCTATTTTAGTGTAAGATTCTATTTTCTATTTTACATACTTTTCAAAAGACACTACATCAAATTATCCATTTTAAGTACATTTCATTAAAATAATAATTTGTCTTGATTTTTTTTAATTGTTTCTCTTTTTTCACACACAACAACAACCATTCACTCCTTACCTTCATTTTTGGGATACATAAAGAAAGAATAAAAATTAAATGCAAAATGACTAACGCCAGTGTAAATTTACATGATTATTGTAGTAACACAATTTTTTTATGTTTGATAATAGCGGCATGATGTTTCTAATGGCTTTAGAGTGAAGTGGAGGTTTGTCAAAGCTCTGGTAGTGGCAATGGCTATGTTTGTTGCAATGGAGGGCTTGAGATGTGGGTTTGGTCTTGACTATGGGTTTATATAGGTGAAGTATTTGATGTCAAGTTTTTGTGGGCATTTTGTGTTTAGAGAGCATATTTAGAGAGAGAGAGAAAAGAATAGATTATAACATACATATAAACAGTAATTGTGTAAATAACTACAACTATGGTTCTATTTTGCACAATTTTGTATGAACGTGATTTTTGGAGTGATGTGAATGCTTTAAGTTTGCGTATGCAAAATACTAAAAACTAAATTGTGTCCCAGGTAGGTCCTGTGAAAAGAAAGATTTTTTTGTGCACAAGTAGATTGTTGAATTGGCCAAAGCCAAACACTCATGTGGGTCCCATTCTCAAATTTTGGCCAAAAGGTAATGTCAATTAATTGCATAGTTTTAAAAATTGGATTGAACCGATCGGTTCAACTGGTTGAACCAAGAACCAAACACCACTTTGGTTCGGTTTAAAACTGACCAAAACTAATTTTTTGACCATACCGGTTTTAAAAAAAATACTTAGTGTGCATTTGACATAATTATTTTTGCCAGCTTATTTTACTATTCAGCTTATTTTTGATACTATTTATGAGTCCCATTGCACTATTTGGTATTATTCATGGGTTCCACTATACTATTTTAGTTAACTTTTACCTTTAAGTACAATACTTTCAACAAAAAGCCCGCAGTTTCAGTTAAAGAAGCTATTCTCAAACATACACTTAGTGTTTGATTTGTAACTTTAAGTATACGTTTGGAATTCTTCTCAACCAAAAAACGCATGCATTTGGAATAGCAAACTTATTAGTTTGACATGAGTCTTGCAAGAAGGGTTTTTTTTTTTTTTTTTTTTTTTTTTTTTTGCGTGTGTAAAGGTAGCTAACTATTGAATCTGCCAACAACTCAAATGGGTCCCATTCTTACATTTTTGCCCAAAATGGCAATATCTTTTTTTTTCCGCATTACTTTTTGCTATAGTAATTTTAGTAAAAAGTCAATCAGTTTATTTTATTTATCTTTTATCTACAGTAATTTGACAAAAAACTAGATACGCAGTTTTCATATTTGTAAATACAAAACAAAAAAACTAATTCACAATTTTATTATGATATTGACATGGTTCTAATCACATTCTTTGTTTCATCAATTTGTTAACTTTAATATTAGTGACTTTAGCATTTTTCTTTTGGTTTGATGGGCTCAAATGTTTTTTCTCTGAACTAACCAAAATATAATCTCTCTAGTTTAGAGAAAAAATTGGGTTGATTTTGTGAATTGTTGCTTCACTTGTACCTCTTACATTTCTACCCCTCTTTTGAAAGTGCAACTACACCCCAACCAACCACATACCTTCTTCCATCTCTCTCTCTCTCTCTCTCTCTCTCTCTCTCTCTCTCTCTCTCTCTCTCTCTCTCTCTCTCTCTCTCTCCTAATACTACTACTACATTGCTAGTCTCCAATTTAACTAAATCTTCAGTGGCCAAAGCCATCGATTTCTTTGCAGCACTATCAATTTATAAGACTTTTTTATTCATTAGTGGACAAAACACATTACTTTTTTGACAAGGATTAAGCGTTCTTTCTACTCCAAGGAATAGCTTTTTTTTTTTCACACCAAATAAACCTAGAAGATGACCAAATTAATATTTCATTCTTCAACAAAATAAAAAACTAAATTAGCTTTTCAAATCAAAATAAAAATTTGAGGCAATTTTCCAAAATTTTCCATCTTGATTCAAATTTCATCAAATAATTTTCTTTCCTTTTGATATTGCTCCACCTTAATTAAAATAAGCTTTCCTTGAACACAATAATCATCGTAGCAATTAATACTATTGTATTGTTTTGAAATTATCATTATATATATATATATATATATTAGTGTATATGTCTCACATGTTTAATAGAATCCAATAAAAATAATAAATATATATGTGTAATAGAATCCAATAATAATAATAATAATAATAATAATAATAAATATATGTATATAACACACAGTTAATGTCAGTTTAGGAACAGCTTATTTAACTTTTTGCTGAAATAACTTTGCTAGAAGTGTATTAAAGTATACTTGTATTTTGAAAAATTTTGAAAAAAAATCAGAAAAAGCAAAGAAAAAATGAGCTTTTAAAAAACTGTATATAAAAACTAAAAACTAAAAGTTAAAGTTAAATTTAATGCCAAAAAAATGTTAGATATAAAAATTTGATAAAAGAAAAGGGGAAGGGAGCATGGAATACGTAGCCTGTGTTGATGGAACAAAGACAAAGCTTTGAAGAATCCCAAACATTTTTTCAAAATGATAGGCCAAAAACATATTGACCCCTTGTGATAAATTAATTGATTAATTAGCCAAGTTTATTAATTAATCAAATTAACATGCAAAGCGCGTGGTAGCACAAACAAATCACCAATTATCTAAAGTATGCAGTGGAAAATAAATTGACACGGTGATTTGTTTACAAATAGGGAAAACCTACACGGCAAAAACCCCACTGGTGACTTTAAGGTTACCACTCCTGAGAATCCACTATTACCAAAACAAGTAGTTACAAGTAAAGGAATCCCAGTACCTTATACCAACTTACAGTTGAATCCTTACCCCAATACCCAATTGGACTTGTTCTGTAATGACAATCTCTTATTTCAATGCATGGCTCCTAGTACATGACTAACCAATTGCACGGATCCCAGTACGTGACTTGATCACCAACTTCAGAAAGATGTTGGCTGTAAAGTTCTTTTGTTCATCACACGATGAAGATCATGAAGTTGCTTGGTCACAAAACCCTATGGTGTATAAACATAGCAGCTTCTTCAAGAACTAGGGCAAAATAGGTTTCCGGTCACACTCTTCTTCACACTTGTGGAATTGTGCTCTTGTGTCACCTTTTACGGCCCTTAAAATAATCCTTATATATGTTTAGGATTGTGAGAAAAGAAAGCCCAAACAGACATTCATGGATTGGATGAAAATTAGAACTGAAAATATGAATTTCATAAATCTCGACAGATACCCTATTTTTCAAGTAGCTGTCAAGCCTTGGGTTGAAATAGCTCTCTTTAAACCTCGATAGATGCTAGCTGTCGAGTTTTAAAATCCTACACTTTCTGACTTGGTTCTTGGACAGACTTGCATGGGTTTAAGACTTGAACTTGAAACCTTGTTTCTTGAAGCATTAAACACATCCTAGATCTACTCAATTACAAGTAAAGTGCGTTTTGTCAAAAGATTATCCAATTATATAAAATAGTGACATATGTTCCTATCATTGAATCATATATGTCCTAACAATCTCCTCTTTTTGGAAATTCATGACAAAACCACAACAAAAAAATGAACATATGAGAGAAGTCATAAATCAGTCAACTCATATTTACTTGTTAAATACAATAAAATCTATCCTAACACGAACTCTTAAAAAACTTTGTAAGAAGAGAGTTTATGGCAAGTAGACTTTGACAACCTGTATTTCTGGAACACTTTAAACAAAACTCATAAAGGCATTTTAGTGTGAAACATAAATAATAGATTGCATACATTATATAAGAAACATGTGTATAAAGATAGAAAAGAAACAACACATGGAGAGATAGGTGAAAGAACATACAACAATAATATATAAAGCCAATATAAGTACAATATATGTCAAAATGGTCACAAGACCAATATACAAGATGTAATGTATTTGAAATAGAGAGAAAATAAAAAAAATACATCAAATCCTCACTATATCCCTCAATATACACTCCCCCTAACAAAAATCTCCTATACTAACCCTCACCCGATGAGTATGACTACTCTCATATCCAAAACTACTCCCCCTTTTTGTTACGAGGGACAAAGGGTAAGAGTATCAAGTAGACATCTCGTTAGCACTAGAAGAGCTAGCATCTCTATCCTCATCATCATCATCGTCGTTGGAGTCATCATCGTCCTTGGATGCCTCATCGTCCTCAGGAAGAGGAGAGGGAGACTCTATGAAACCACCAAGGCGAGCCTGCCGTCTAGCAATGCGGCCGACATGGGTGTTCACCTGACACAACTCATCACTGAGAGTGTCAAGGCGAGCATCCATGCGCTGAAGTTACGCCATGATCGCATCAAGAGTCACACCACTCATAAAAGAAGAGGGAGCCGAGGTGGATGGAGTTGAAGAAGTGGGAGGAGTCCCCCACACTTAACTTTTGTTCGTCCTCGGGCTAAACTCAAGTTCACTTTCCCAAAAACACCAAGGTTGCAACACAATCAGCAAAGAACAACCAAGCTCTTCAAAACTCAAGACATATCATGAACAAGCATTCTTAAACAACTTACAATTACTTAGTAAGCATTTTCACTTGAAGATGGAGTAAACTAAACACTTGACTCTCATGTGTTTGAAGGGTATGTGTTTTGCTCAAATTCATTCCAATGGAAATGATCTACCATAGGCTTGCATATCTTCTTATTCTCCACCACTGGGATCATATGTGTAACACGAATCATAAGCACTTTTCAAGGGTTGTAATGGGGTTTAGGATCAAGGTGGGAAATATTTGGGAATGTAGCTCAAAAGCCATCGAAACTAGTGGAGCAAAAATGAATCAACTCAAGCTCGAATATATAAGACATGTAAAACCAATCACTCCATTCAGCAGTTTCCACCTTTATATATATCACTTATAAACAAACTCCTTTCTTGGAATTTTAGGAGGAATTATGAATATGGACAGTTTGTAACATTAAAAACAATTTCCTCCATCACTTCTTGGAACAGACTCCTCCTTTTTTTTTTTTTTTTTTTTTTTTTCAGAATTACATCAACAATGGAACTCACGAATCGAGAATGAAAACATGTTCCATTTCACCAATCATAGCCATACCACAAATCTAGACAACCCCACATTTATTTCTTGCACACCCATACATATCATAATGATGACCAATGCTCCACTAGCTCTACAGCTTGGGTAAAAGCATTGTTTTTCGGGTTTAAAGCCTGTAGCGTGGGTTCAGAATGAAAAAAAAAAAAAAAAAAGGGTTCAACAAAGGAAAAAATTAATTACAAGGTAGGCTATTTG